>CM068306.1:15638114-16075614 GCA_034768735.1 Schistosoma mekongi
AATAATAATAATCATAATAAATCAGATAGAATAACAATGATGACTACAAATTCCAGTACAACGTCTACATCTCTACCGATTAATCAATCAATTCATTCAAATGAAACAACAGATAAGTTCTTCATTTCATCAAACTATCCATCAGTTAATAATCTACAAAGTATTTCAAATGTATCAACAACATCTGTATTTACAAATATGAATCGAAATGAATCAAATTTCCAGTCTACAGATAATTGGTGTTCACTTGATGAATCAATACTTAATGAAGAAATTCTCTTAAGTAATGGTGATATTTCATTGACATTAACTGAAAATGGTCATTCAATTGATAGTAGTACAAGTAGTAATTGTAGTGTACATTCAAAATCAAAACGTATAAGAACAAGTTTTACACCAGATCAGTTAGCTATACTTCAAGCTAATTTTGATATTGAAGCAAATCCAGATGGACAAGAATTAGAACGTATTGCTGGTGTAGCCAAATTAAATAAACGTGTTACACAAGTATGTAATTTGTTTGTAGTTTTGAAATATAATGATAATAATTACACAGGAATTAAAGTTAGAAAGCATTGGACAGTTGCATGATTGGTTACTTACAAAATTCAACATACGTATACTAAAGTATCATTACTTATTATTGACCGATTGTGTAGAGTCGTAAATTATAGATTTCTACTATATGAGAGGAGAAACAAGCAATTTCGATGTTGTATAACAGGATCTTGTAGATGTGAAGTTAATAAATTTTGAAATATTAACCATTGGATGTCAACACAGTGTTCTGAATGTTTAGCGGTTACCCTGGTAGACCAGTGGATGAACGGAGCCATAGAGTTACATATAGCTGTCCAGTACTTTTAGCTTTTCAACTGCTAACTAATCATTTTCAGTCAATTATGTAAACACTCAATCACTTCAACCACTCGTACATGACAAGTTTTATTTCGCAATAGATGGTAATTATTATTATTATTGTGGTGAAATTTTAACAATATGGTCAATGAGAGCATCCATTCAATCCATCTGAGTATTGAGCTAAGCTTAAAGTTGTCAATTTTTATGAGTAAAGTCTTCCTATTAATTATGTAAGCAACACCAATCGCTTGATACGACTTGTTTTAATAGTTTAAATTTTGTCCAATTTTAACATTATTTTCGGCGATACAAACATTGAACTGTTACTCAACCCAAAACTTGTTGAAATCTTTTTATTGAACACTGGAATATGTTCTCGAACATCCAGATAAATGAAATCTCATTGAAATTTGTGTTAACTTGTTATCAAGCCTTCTTTCAAATATTTTACATCGAAGCAGTAGATCACTTGGCCTTAATGTTACGTACGTAATATAACTATAATGATGAACTAATACGATTCTGCAAACAATAATCTCTTTTGGTATCATAAGTCTTCTTATCAATTAGGCTTTTCCAAAGTGTTATCTTTATGTTGTTTCTCATGTAAGAGTTTTCAATTTATTTGTTGATTTCAGGTATGGTTTCAGAATGCTAGAGCACGTAAAAAGAAGATAGAATGTCGTGGAACACTCGGTGGACAACACGATCAAATAAATTATAACAGTTTAACTTGCTGTTTATCTAATTCAATGGGAATAGAAGAGTTTTATGATAATCCTAAAGAGAATATACCATCAATGAATAATATAACAGATGAAAATCTATCAACCAATAATGATGGAATGAATTCAAGTCAAATTTATGAAAGGGAATTCAATTGTAAAGTTAATTGTTATGATGAAGTGAATCATATTACTAATAACGACAATAATATGAGTAGTGAAAATAATACTGGAAAACATTATTCGCATTTTCGTTTTCGACCTGACCCAATGTTTATTAATGATTATTGTATAATATCGAGTGGAAATGAAGCGAACTTTACTCATAATAATAATAACAACATGGAACATGATATTATTATGAACAGACTATTCCCAAACCACAATTCATTTGGGAAGATTCCTTTTTCTTCAACAAGTAAGGAATCATACATTTCTTAGACCTATTTGTTACGTAATCTATTCGATACTTTATGCGCTTATAATTAGAAGTTAATTATTTCTGTTGTCAGCTATACAATCAATGACTATGAAAGTAAAAAGCGCGTATGTTTACAACCAATATTATGATATGCCAGCATATATAATCTCAGTTGGTAACCATGTACGAAACATTTGTTTTTCTCGTCTCTACTTCCCACATATTAATTTAGTATTTCATTGAAAACTATATAAAATTCGGAAGGGTATTTGAAATTTCTCAGTGAATTCATGCTCGTCTGTATACAGTGATTACTTTAACGATGCAAGTAATGAGTAAAGGTACTGATAAATATAGATCTATGTAGATAATACGGTGCAAATAATCTAAAATAATGGCAATCTTTTTAAAACAACGCTTTTACAGTAACTAAATCTTATAAAATATCTTCTAAGATCGATTGCATAGTAACCGATAACGACATATATAACTCAATATTTACATTACTAAGTGTGCAAAAAGGATACACTTAAGGAAAGGTTATAGTAGAAACCATCAGTACTTCTTTTTTTCGACAAAAATATACCATATTTGGGAACCATTAAAACAGAATAATGTGAATATGGATAAGTTTTGCTCACTGTATTCGTCACAGATTGGTGTTGGTTGAGTACCACTGAAAACCATGGAGCAGTGGATAGATATTATAGAATAGGGCTTCTAAGCAGTGTTAACACTTTAAGAAGTCTAACCCAGGACTTTCAGGTTGGTGAAGGCTTAATCATCTACATCACTGTGCTGACCGACGTTTAACGTTAGAATTCTGATTTGTATCAATTCGTGATGGAGTATGACGATCAATCAATGCGATTGGCGATAACCAAATTGTTGCCTAGACGTCTAAAATTCACTAGTCATGACCTCTCATTTGAACATCCTGAAGTTATTCACTAGTAAGCTGATTATTATGGTTAGAGTGAGATGGTCTGCAGAGATAGATGCGAAGTCGTGATTGGTGTAATTCAGATATGCACACATTGAGACAATTATCACCAATGTTACTACATCGCAAATCAACGGAAGTGGAAATTTTGCCACTGGACACAGGCCGTCCTAGTTATGTAGATGGTAAAGCGTTCACATTGAAACCTAGAAGTTCTTGAATGAATTCCCTGCAGAGATTGGGTGTGTACACTGACAAGTAGTCCACTACCAGCATAAAACAACCGCCGAATACTGCCTGGTTTTCAGTGGTACTCAAGTGACATCAATCTGTAACGAATACAAAAAACCATACTTAATATTTTTCCCCATAAAAAGGCCTCATTTCAATTAATAAAAGTTATTCAACTACAATATCATAATATAGGTTAATATTAAATAAAAAATGTGGTTTACTTGACAAAATAGCATATACTGTGTTTAAGACAATCCCGACAAGAAGTGGAGACCATATTTATTAACAACCCAATCTAGTTATGCATTCCTGTTTCCAACTAACCACCGCAACTAACATATCTTCATATACTCTTAATTAGGATCAGTGCCCTGTTTAGGATATGTAAGATAATAGTCTTGTCATTTATTAACCTAAGTGATTTTGTTACAATAATGAATCAGTATGATATCATTAATTATGAACAGATAATACCAGCAACAGCAACCACATATTAAATTTAACTCATTATTGGACAGCTGTTCTATGTTCTCAGCTTCTAATGATTATTTAGTAAGATTCAGTTTGTGTTAAAAACCAACTTTTAATAAGCCTAATCACTACAAAGCATTTAGTAAACTAATAATTGTAGTGAGGTCATTAAAGAAATTGGTAAATTAAACAACTGAATGTAGTGCAATAGAACAGAGAAAAATACCAAACTTATATAGTTCAGAGAAATTAAGTGTAATAAGTCTACGGACATGGTTATTACTTGTAGGACCTATACCATTAGACCTTAGAATGCGATTAAATAGATTAAAACGATCAAACTACGCCTTAGTTAATGATGATTTTTATGTTATAGGCTGTTATTCTGGCCGAAATGTTGTTTAAATCAGTTATTAGTAGAATACATGTCTACCATATAAAACAAACAGACAGTAGTTGGGATTGGATATTTTTGCAATCGTTCTTATTGTGTTGTTATAAAATTCACTTTAAAACTGGCAAATTTTATACTGTTATCCGTAATAAGTGGAAGTAACCGACTAAGGACGGAAGGGGGTGGGTTTAGAGGCAACAACTAAGACGGATGTTATTACAGACTATTCTTAATATTTCGACATTTGACTTTTTTATTAATTTTCTGTAATGGATAATAAAATAAACAAGCTAGGCATTTTAGCTTGAAGTTTTAACTCAATTTTATGTATTGTGGAAAATACACAGTGCGCTTGATAATCGCTAATCAGTATACGGACACGTATGCCCCGCGACTATCGGCCTCCAAAGCCGGAATAGAGATAACAATGATTGATGAGCCAAACAGGGAGGATCGTTTTTGTATTCCAATCATGCCTTTATATATACACAAAATCAGATCGCACCGTCAACCAATTAGAAAACTGACATTAATACAAAATAAGAGTAGCAGTGAGTTTGAACTGGGGTAATGTATATGCAGTCAATTAACCATAATTCATAAATGAGCAAAGATATAACAACAGCTAATGCTTTAAACGGGAGTATTGTGTGGGGGCAACGTAACAATAATAATAATAAAATATTTACTTCGTATACAACTAAAATAATGAAATAGTTCACAGCAAGAACATTTCTAGAAGATAATCAATCTTCTTTAGGTGACATGTCATAACAGTCCGTACTATTATACTACTTAGTACTGAAAGTAACAAAATGCTGGACATACTATGATTATATAGTTTAAACATTTTAACACTCTTACTTCCTTATTTTACTTGTTTCAATCATAATGAACTAATTCATTCATTACATACTTTTATTACACTAATTATCCTGGTAGGCGCATACCTTGGATTGACTGGTCTTTGAAAAACGACTGATGTATTGCATGTATAATGCTTAGATATTAAGAAACTCTATTGAATGAGCTACTATTTGATCAGTAGCTTAAATAACTCAATATCGTGAGCACCATTCTTCTTCAGGTAGCTGATAGATCTTGCTGACGCATGAAAACCAAAACCAAATTGAGATTCATAATTTTCTGTTGACTGTCTACAGCTAAAATATAAATATAAATGACAGATTTAATAAGGCATAGACGTCGTCACAATATATAACAAATGAACTTCAGATGATGCCAAGTTGAGATTAGTAATCCTATTTAGCTTGATAGTGAGAAACTCCATCATGTTCAATGACTAAAAAGAATTACATAAAATCAAAACAAACGATGACAGTGTCTCTTTAACACTGTTAAGTTTCTTCTGCTTCTATATATAAACCATTGTACATTAGTCATGATGTTGGGATAATTCCTTCTATATGGATTCCTTCTATATGGACCTTTAACTTTCCTCGATGCAACTTAAATATAACAGAGAAATTATATCAAACATTCTAGAAAAATTGTGAAGTAGAACATGATAATTTTAAAATATCTACTCAGCGTATCTGTTACTTCATCAGTAAAATCTTCTTTGAAAAGATGTAACAACAAGCAAACGCCTTTAATAAGTAATAATTATTCATTCGTATATGGATAATATTGAATAACTTATTTTATCTTCTAATTATAGATGAATCTTGTATGCCAATAATAAATACAATCTCTCATCAATATGAACATTGCGAAGCAAAACATGCTGAAAAGAATTCAACATCTGAAAAAAATCCTATGTCTACTATGGCATTGAATATTTCTGGAGTTAACAACAACAATAATAATACACTTACTACACATGTCAATATAGGAGAAGTTAGCACATTTGAAAATAGTCATTCAACAATTAATTTACAAAACATGACACCATCAACACGATGTAGTGTAAGACCAAATTTATGCACAGATCAAAATATGCTTAATATTATTCCGTCGAATTATCGTTTATCAAATAATTTCTATTTTCCAGCTATCGCTTTACCAACTAACTGACTACATATAACATAATGTTCATTAATTTATATAATCTAAATGAAAACAGTTGACTTAAATGGATACACAGAATAATGCACACAGCATATAACATACGTGAATTTCCTTTAAGAAACCTTACTTCTGATAGTATTTTCAAATAAGCATATAAATTATATTAAAAAGAGATATTCATTTTTTTGTTTTATGTCTTATACTACTGAAAAATTAAGTAGTAACTAAGTCATTTTATTGTTAAGTGTTAGCATTGAATATTGAGGCTTATACAGTAATTGTCTAACCAATCCAATTAACTTTTAACTTGAACCTATAGTTTTCAAGTTAATTTTGTGATGCATTCTATTTAAACAGATATGCTAAAATTCATACCTGCCTACCTTTTTGTTTTCTATTATTTTGTTATATCTACATGTTGAAGTAAAGTGCAAATGGAGTATGTGAATTAGGTTAGACTGTAGTTGACAAGTGGGATTCAAGGGGAACGATTCTTCCCACTTGGGACTTGTTGCCTTAATACACTTGTATCCTGATATTGATACAAATAGCATCATCTTGGAAATGGGTTGTATTTAAGTAGATATTACTCTATTTGTGACTACCCCAATATTCTACATTAAAGTGATGGTTTTGAGACAAAATTATTAGTAGGATTGGTAGTAGTGACAACAGGAATAAGTATGATAACGAGATGAGACACATATAAAACCATGGCGTGTTTAGATGACTTTGGATACATGAGATAAAATCAATTCACTTCCATTCATAAATCACCTCATGTTTGCATCACAACAGTTCCTCAACTACTGCTTATTACTGATTAGGAATATATCTAATCAGTAATATAGAGCCTAAAAATGTTGTGCATAAAGTCAAATTTTTCTGCTCCATATATATATGGATATACATATATCGTACAAGGTAATTTCTCGAAAATCTCTCAGCTAAATTATATGAGAGACTAGTACAATAGGAAGTACCGGCTATGAAGTATATGCATATAACCTGACGTTAAAATAGTGATAAAACTTAACTTAGTAAAAAATATGGGTATGTGGGATTGGTTGTTTTCATACCCATTCAGTAAACATTGTGTAATCAGAATTCGGGGCTAAATAATAGTCGAAACTACTGAAACTTACTACTTAGTTGTATTATTAGTTTCAAAACTGCAGCATGGTTGAATTTTCGGCAGAACAGTAAAGCTTTTAGACAACTACAGTTTATCTTTGGCCATGAATGATGACTAGAATTTATAAATAATAAATGAGATTACTCACAGTAGAAAGACAAGCAATTATTCTTTTAGCTGCTCGGTCTATTTTTTAAAATTCAAAATCAACTACTTTTTACAAAATAAGTAGTTCCGTTTTGTATCATGAAAATAACTGGGGGGTACTTGCTTAATCTGCCGAAGAATGGTAAAATAAATGTACATTATTATATTTAACTTTACTTTTATTCTCCAGAGTTACTGAAGGCATGAAACATATATATATTCGAGTATGGATTGTAAGCAATTCTATTCACTGCTAAGAAAGATAAGTCGAAGCGCATTAACCATGTAAACAGTCTATTTACTAACAAATTCCTACTAACAATATTTGAGGGAAATTGATGATACTGTCAACAAAACCCACTGAAACGTTACCCATTATCACAACAAGCTAAAAGTAGGGGAGCAAAAGGAAAGAAAATATTTAATAAGATTGTTGACATTTATTCACGAAAGATCAGTACACTCGAGATGGTCAGTCGTTGTAGAGATTTGTGTTAGTTGATACCTAGATTATGTGAGCTTCTCGCCACTGAAATTGATGAGATCATTCGATCAAAACTTTGTATCAGCTAGAAATCATTATGGAAAGTGGAATTAAAAGTACATTATCCACACGGTATTATTAACTCAGAATATATCATAGAAAAATTAAGGGGAAGCTGGTCTTTTAGTTCTGAAAAGATATTCATTTAGACCAACACATGCCTAGAGAGTGATGAGACGTCAAATATATCTAAAAGTGGTTTATGAACAACAATCTTTGAGTCACAAGTTTGATTTTCTTATAACAACAGAAGCATAACAGCATTTCACAGTCGTCAAATTGACATGGTGGACACAATAGTAACTCTATCTTCCAGTTATTAGTAACAATTTACATGTATTAGATGTTGTACTACATGAAAATGTTTAAGATACACCTTCGTTATTGATTTTATAGAACACAGCACAACAACAGTGTCTTAAACCTCAAGGCTATTTATGCGATGCAATAACCTGCTATATCAGAGATTATGGTCATTGAAGAGATTTATTCATAATCATAGAAATCATTTTAATATTAAGGATCTCAACTAAGTTCAGTATATTCAAAATAACTTCATCAGACAAATTCACTATAGATGGAATATCTCGAAGAAAGTAAATGTCATTTCGTATCCAACTTTGGAACAAATTTGTTATGTATCGCGAAAATACACAGTGCCCTTGATAATTGCCAATCAGAATACGGACACTTCTGCCCCGTGACTACCAGTCCCCAAAGCCGGAATAGAGAAAATAACGATTTATGAGCCAAACAGCCACATTCCATTTCAAGCCAATTCGATCGTATTGTATTACAATTATGCCTTTATATATACACATATTCAGACCACAAAGGAAAACAATTAGGGATTTTACACTTATACGAAACAGTAGAGATTGTGGTAGTGAATGGGGGGGGGCCTGATTTGTACACAACTAATTAACTGTAGTCCATAGTAAAAGATAATCTAATAACAGCAAATTTACTAAACGAGAGGGTAGAGTAAGTGGAACTTAACAATAATAGAAATGTAATGTTTACATTACTCACGACCAGAATAAATAAATTAGTCCTCTAGAACACAGCTCTGGAAGTTTTTCACCCTTCTTTAGTGGTCCAACATAACAAAATTATTCATAGACTTCTTTTTTTTAAATGTTACACATAATATTATACAGTTTTTGTAACAATAAAAACTGTTAGCTCATTAAATTTAACAGTTTTAAGTCAAAATTATCACTGAATCAATCAACCTCCACAAATGTTCTATATTGTCCATACACACGAATTAGAAGATCATTAGATTTTGAAATGGATTCTTGAGGTGTTAGATAAATGTCATGATCATTAAAGTTCCACAGTTACTGGTGATGACATCATGTTATAGTTGCATTATGTCATACCTTAAGTGAACGTAAAAACGTAGACAAATGGATCACAATAACTGTGAATATTATATTAAGTGTATAGTGTAAAAGTAATTGAATAAACAGAGAATAATGTCTTATTCTTAAAGCTGAGGAGTAATAAACTATTTTGAAACAAGTTGTACCAAACTATTTAGTTTGATAAAGTTTAGTACTTCCGTATTAACTCAGTGAACGGATGTCTCCTTACTACGTCTTTTCATACAATGTATTCTTATGTATTACTTAATGAACTTGAATTCGATAGTTGAATAGACACATACAAAATCTTTTATATGATTTGTCCCTATCAAGGTTCAAATAAAGCAACAACTATAAATTGCATTGAGCTTAATGTATCTCGTTGGTTTCCCATCAAGTACATACTGCAAGATATCGATTTTCAATGGTTTAAACTATTCATGTAATCATACATTAGGAATTGGACCACTGATGGTGGGGTAGGAGTAGGATAAAGGAAAGGTGGGAGCGGTCAAACTAAAACATGGCATCAGTCTACGATAATTTTGTCTGCTGGTCTAAGCCATATCGGTAGATGTTGGTTACCTGGTTAGTTTCAGCGTGATGGTTGTGGTCAGTAGTTGGAGAGGCTAGGTGGCATGAGTAAAAATTAGTCACAGTGGTGCAAATTCGTTCACTCTTTATGCATTGTTAATTCGTAACTTGTAATATTGTTGTGCACTTTTGATTGTTCCCCTCCTTCTTGTTGAATTATACTATTTTGTTATTTATGTGAACTTGATCTTATTGTGCTAATGTATTAAGGAAACTTGGAATCATGTGGATACGCATCGTGTTCTACGTGGCACGTGACTGGATGAATAATGAATGGCATTAAAAAATGAATTGTTCAATAAATAACATTTAATTGTTTGGTAGATGAAATTGGGAAACGTTAAATTTTATAGTATTTATCAGTAAATTGGATAGTTAGTTTATAAATGTAGTTACGTAATATAACAAAGATTCATTACGAACTGAATCGTATCAAATCAAACTGTTATGTTGGAATGTTAAATGAAAAGAAGAAAAGTGAGAAGAATCTGATTATGTGATTACAAATAGATATTTACTGTAAATATTTGAGGATAAAGAAACAAAATGAAAATGTAAGGAGTGAATCCACTGAAGTCGACAGATATATGTCCCACATTGCTTCCAATTATATTTGCCTATTTACATAGCTTACAAATTGGAAGTATAGTAAAACGAGCATCTTGACAAGGAGCATATCTGAAGGGAACAAAAAACACATAGAATTTCTATTGCATTGTACTTAGTAGATATGGAATATGAAGTAGACATAACAAATGTTCTTAAAGTAATCAACAAAAAACACATCTTGACATTATTAATATTCACTGTATCCATTCATAGTAAAAGAATTAAACGTAACATTTACATTCAAAATAAAGTTATTGGTTAACCTTCAACTACCTCAGTAACAAGTAGATATTTGATCTGTAATATCTCTGTTTTGTTTCTATTGGACAATCCAATTTACAGTGTACACGTAGATTAATCTATAAAATCTATATAGTATCATATGTAGCTAATGAGAATTCAACGAAGTACAACGAATTTCATGTATTCTGTAAATACAATACTTCTTATTAGGATAAACTTGTAAATTCCCGTTGATTTGTTATAGATTGAAGCTGGTCAGTCATTCTTGCTATATGTGCATCCTGGGCGGATTGCCTCGATATAGCGAATTTTTCACAAGTATTATGTAAGTTGGATTGTGATTGGCAAGTGGAATCCAGGACGCGCGTTTCGTCCAGCCGTTACATCCAGCCGATCAGTCCCAAATAGGATGAAACGCCCGTCCTGGATTCCGCTTGCCACTCACAATCCAACTTATATAATACAATATTTCTTAGTTCATATAAATTAATGTTTATGTAATCATTATGTAGTTATATTGTTAAGTTTCAAACAGATTTCGATAACAATCAAAATATATCATGCTTATTAGAAATGTTCAACTAACACAGATTATAATTGTATTTTGGAATTAAGGCGAAACTTAGTATCTATATAACCACTTTATGTATATGAACGTTCAATGCTTTTAATCAGCTACTTGAATATAACTTTTAGCATATAACAAAACGAAACAAAAACATAATGAAAAATGATGCAAACATTTTGCCTCGCTCTTCCTCTTTCTCTCTCTCTCTCTCTCTGGTACTCTACGAAAAATTATGCATAAATTTTCATTGAACTAAGAAAAATAAAAAAAAAACAACAAGAGAAGATTACACTTTTAGCAGAACTTTGTTGATATGAATAATTTTGTTTGGTGAATGTTTTTTTTTTCTTTTCAAAAAAGAAACATTCTCATTATGTCTATGTTATAAATATTTAAGGCTTTACATAATCCTGCATACAACATTCATATAGAAATGTAAGCAATCACTAACACATATATACACACATATATATATCTGTTCATCAATATGAACTAAGTTATATTTCATGTATAAACAGTGAAAAGTGAATGCATATAAACACAAGAAATCGGTACACAATAAGAAACTATTGATATACATACATAGATATTCTAGTTGAATACCATAATACAAAGAACTCATTATCTTCAATATATGTGTTATCTAACTTTACTTATATCAACATTTAAGATGTTAAGTTTTAACTAAATCTGTTTGACATATAATAATGTCACTCTACACTTACTTTCTCTTTCATAATATGCAATATGCGTATACATGTCGACATATACCTACATATATGTTAGTGACAATTTAGATCAGAATTAGATCATATTCAACTTTTTTTTGCATATAAATCATTTTTGAACAAAGGAAAAGAGTACTGGTCACCTTTTTTTTTGTTTTCTTTTGGAGTATTTAAGTTGACTACTTACTAATACTACTAATAACAGAATTGAAATAGTGGTAATTAGTGTAAAGTTTAAAGATTTAAAGAACATAACATAAAACAAGTAAAAACTGTAAAGAATAAACATTGAATAAAGCGAAAAAAATGTAGATAATATAAAAAGAAAGTTGTAAAGAGAGAGAGAAAGGAACAATTTTAAAAGAAGTTCTAGTTTATTTTGGCATAGATTAACTTTGTTTGATGAGGTGATAGTTTTTCATTTTCTGTTAGTTAATTTAAACAAATTTAATGGTTACTACAATAGTGAAAAGTATATTAATGAAATTATTTCTTTGTTTTCCTACATAATACTTTAGTTAATTAACAAATAATCTTATAGTTTAATGTAAAGATTGAAAAATATGTACTACTGATTTAAGTAGTGTATAAAATAAAATTCTACTGTAGAATTAAGAAAACAAACTTAATTTCTTTTTTATTTAATCCTTAAAAATTCCAATTAGAATTAATATATTTATTTAATATTGGTAAAGTGATTAGATGAAGATTAGCTTCATAGAGACTATCTTCAAGTAGCTACTACTACACTGGGTTAAGTATTCAGTTATGACAACATACTGTTTATCATATCTATAATCTTGTATGCATATACGTTAGATACTAACAAACTTGAGTAATGGTATTCTGTATTTACAAAATAAACACCGGTGTAAATCAGTTCTATGGCACCACATCTTATGCAGAATATGTAATACACTATCTAAGGACCCTTGTGCTGAGTACTATTCGATAGGATCTTCCCAAGGTGTGAAAAGTCAATTCGTAGAGAAGGAAATGTTTTAAACCATCTTTGTCAACATGCTATTCACAGAATTATTTAAGAAAAAAGACAATTAACAGTTTTAGGATGGTATCGCCAGTCATTTTTACTTCAGATAATGGTTTTATACAAGCATTTACACAGACGTCTTCGTCTAAGATGACTTCATTCGGAAATACACTTGTTTCACGTTTCTATCTAACTGGTATTAGCTCACGTACCGAAACTCAAAGTCCATGTAAATTCACTCGAATATACAGTAATTTGATAAAAAATCAATGAAGTTATTGTGTACATGATTCCTAAACTCTCTGAAACGTCTTTCATGTAGTATGTGCCAAACTAGCCGTACTACACTGCAAAATAAATGTCACTTTCAATTATTCAAATGATATTCTAATTAAAATGGGTTTATGATACTGATGAGAAGGTTAAACTACTTGAAAGAGAAAGTGACAACCCTTTACAGAAAGTATGTTAAACAGTGCTCTCTTGGTCAAAACAGTAATAAGTTTACTTAGGATTACTCTACTTCCTTATCTCCCTCTGTTTTTTCTATCAATGAGGAAGGTTTAAAACATAAACAAATGAGTGTAACTTAAACCTTCTGCCAACAGTGAATCTTTGGTGTTCACGTAGTATTTTCAACCTTACAAAACAACCAGTATACTCAAACTTTAATTGTTTCGTTGGTGGTCAACACTTTCATACATTAAATTCTTCTTTCCCAAAGTAGACTAGTTTCAGCTCTTCAGTTCACCGAATAATAATTATAAGCCTTTGAAATACAGTTACAACAGAAGTGTAACAGCTTGATTATATAAAAATAGTAATAACGTGTTGTGTGTGATCATTTTCCAATGAGCATATCATAGTCCTAGCCATTTCCAGTCTTACCCCGAAATTTACATTGTTGTTCTAATAGGTAGAATTTAATACACTTATGTGTAAGCTTATCCAATTTGAGTTCATGCAGCCTCATGTCAAAGAGTTGGGAATGTCTTTTATGTCCTTCAATAATCACTCTGAAATTCTACCTGATTATTACCGTCATTTATTAATGTCATTAAAAAAGCTATTTCCGTACTTTGAGGGTTTTTTACACGTTGAAACACATAGAAACTAGGTGAAAAATGGAAATATAATTCCTCATGATACGACATTATTGAGTGGATGATGGATGATGTGTTAATACATCACACCGTCTCCCTTAAAGTCCCGAAATTGTTATACTTATGCTACTTAAAACTTCATGGGAATGCATAGAATATTAGGTGATTTCTGATCTTGATGCTGCTGTCCTTATCCTCTACTTAATAAGATGTGTTTCTCATTCGAACTATTCCGCTAGGTATTTTTAACGACCACAGATTGATCTCAATTGAGTACCATTCAAAACCCGGTAGTATTAGACAAATCTTTAGTCCTAGTATGAGATTACTCGGCAGTGCGCACCCACAAGATCAAACTAGAGCAAATCTCGATAAAATTGAATTAACTTAATTACGATAATCACTCTGCTAGTGACTGTCTTCTAAATTTTCCTGAAGTTTTAGTGATAGAGTGCAAATATGCTGGGAGTGAGACCTATTATCAACGACAATGATTGATTGTCACGCTACTCCTCATATTGGCTAGCGTAAAAATTCCACCACCCAACTCTAATCACGCCTGTAGTACTTATAGCTAATTGTTTGGAGTCAGATATGAATGGACTAAACTTCAATCCTATGGAGTAGTTGTGCGTCCTGACAACTGAGGCGTAGAGTTAAAACGAAAAACATCTGTCTAGTGCTCCTTACTTTTCTCTGATACTAAACTATAATCTATCAGTTAATGACAACAAATTAAAACCAATGTCCACAGAACCACACCAACTTAGTTACAAATCATTCAGTTATTATTCGTAACAGATAAGCTATGGAGTGAGAGTGTGAACTAAAATGTATGATTGAAATAAAGTAAAACAATATTGATAACAATAATTGGAAAACTTGGGAAAAAAATTTTAAAAATTCCTTAGCAATATTACTTAAAATATATATTGATATAAGTAGTATAGGAAAGTTTTTCTACATATAAAAATAACCATTAACTACTCAAAAGTTCTTTTTAATGGAAATGTGAGTGTTTCTTATTCGATTATTACAAGGGTACATTGACTTTACTTGTTTAATTTCTTATTATTATTAATTTTATAAATGAATTATTCAATAATTCATTCAATTAAAAAATATGTATATTCATATATTACTATGACAGAAATCTTCTATCCTACACACAGCATCAAATGCAGATGAAAACGAGTAATGTAGTAGCAGCCTCAGCAGCAGTAGGCCTTAACATACACAAAGGGAAACGCTAAATCCTTTGATGCCAAATGACAAACACTAACCCAATTATACTTGACGGAGAAATTTTTGTAGATGTAGAAATCTTTACATACTTCAGCAGCATCATCGACAAATAGGGAAAGTCTGATGAGTGTGTGAAGGCGTGGATCGGAAAGGCAAGAGCAGCATTTCTACAATTGAAAACATCTAGAACTCAAACCAACTATCAGTCAATATTAAAGTTAACATTTTCAATACAAATGTGAAGACAGTTCTGTTGTATGGACCTGAAACTTGGTGGACTACGAAAAGTATCCTACAGAAGATACAAGTATTTATTAACAACTGTCTGCGCAAGATTCTTCGGATTCGTTGGCCAGATACCATCAACAACAACCTGTTGTGGCAGAGAACTAACCAGCTTCCAGCCGAGGAAGAAATTAGGAAAAGACGCTTGAGGTGGATTGTACACACATTGAGGAAACCATGAAACTATGTCACAAGACAAGCACTGACTTGGAATCCTAAAGGCCAAAGAAACAAAGGAATACCCAAGAATACATTGCTTCGAGAATTGGAAACAGACATGAGGAGAATGAACAGCACTCAGGAAAAGCTAGAAAGGAAAGCTCAGGACAGAGTTGGTTGGAGAATGCTGGTGGGCGGTCTATGTTCCACTTGCGGTAACAGGCATTCATTGATTGATTGATCGAATGATTTAGGAATAAGTTTCTTTGAATCTATGAATTAAGAAAGGACAAGTGTGAGTACTATTGTTTGCTTTTACATTTAAAAAATTTACTAAATTGTGAACTAAAATATGCAAAACCACTTATTAGTAATCAATTTAGTGAAAACAGGCATCATGGAATAAAACTTTAAATGTTGGTTAAAGGTAAGGTGTTTGTTGCGATCCCAGAAGGTCTTGGGTTCGATTCATGGAAGGGTTGTGTGTGCGTCACTCTGATGAGTTCCATACTAGGATGAAACAGCTGTTTATTGCTTTCTAATAATCAATTGCTGTCTAATTCAGACCGATTCATTACATCAAATTAACATTTAACAATCTCCATAGAATCCAATAATGAAGGGTTTGTCTAAATCACATAGAAAGAACAACTGTCATAATCATCAGTGTTATGAGCGAATAAGATTATAGCAACTCCAATAGTAACTCAATATTAATGTATAATACAAAGGCAAGCAGTATAAAATAAACAATTGAATTACTACTCATTTATTCAAGTGATTTTTTTCATCTAAAATCTATTTACAGAAAGCCATCATAAAGAAGATAGATGACTTAAGAAGCTGATTATCCTCACCTATTTATAAAGTGTTGTCTATAACTACGGGTATTTATCATCTAATTGCATTGAGGTGTTGGTTGGATACAAATGAAAACCAAATGGTACTAGATATTTATTATATGAAGTTAATTTAATTTCAGTCTCATCTTGTAGGAAATTGAAATGCTAATTATTTAAGAATCTAAATTAAAATAAACAACTATGGATTAACCTACGAATGTATATAAGCACCTTTAAAAGTCCCTTAATTATCTCTTGATTTGGTTCCATTTGGAGTAACAGGATTACTTTCGATATATTTTAGTTTTGGTAATATTCTTCCTTGAATATGTACTGATGATTCTCAACAAATATTTAGACTAAAATTCCCTGAAAGTTGATAAATCGAATGCCTCATCTATTCTCAGAACAGAATATGTGGAATTTAGATCTAGTGACTAAACTTAGTAGCCATATAATAAAAGTCATTTCTCTGTCATTGGCTGTTAACTCATGCTTGATCTCCAATGATCCTCATACCACATTAATAGCGATTCTTGATATATCAGTGACTTTTGTGAGTTAAGATCTGTGTCCGCGGTAATCTGAAATATATCTATGTTTTTACTAGTAACAAACATCCAGATAAATTCTAGGTATTCTGGTCAAAATTCATGACCACATGTAGTTCATTCACTTTGGAACTTAAAGAGGTAACCGCGATAATACTGAATGATAATCATTCTGTATTACTACCTAAATAATCTTAGGAATGTGAACTACTAGAGTTTGCCTTATTGGTTTAAAAATAATCTAGCCACCATGTGATTCCAGTGGTGTTATGGGTGCATATTTCCGAAAAGTCAGAAATTGCCAATATACGCTAACCACTGCTATTCTGTTTTTAATGTTCTCCGAATTGGTGTCACTTTAGGATGAATATACTTTACAAATTCCAAGTCATTTCTTTATAATTAGTCATAGCAACTATCTGTTAACAACTTATAACAGTTTGGTTGGATTTTCTCAAATTATTTTCACAACTTACGATACCAACTAAATTAGTGGCTAAACTATGATTCACCGAGCGATTACAATTTAGCATCATTACATTCTGACTTTGTGTACCAGTTATATTATGCTATGCCTAGGAAGATTCAAAGTATGACATAACCAATATCAATCTACACTGTTTCTTAAGCTAAAATCAGTGTGTGATGTAAGTTTTCTTCGGAATAAATAAAACTAAATAACTATAAACTTGTATTCAACTACATATAAATAATTACATAAAGTGGATTGTGACTGGCAAGCGGAATCCAGGACACCCGTTTCGTCCTATTTGGGACTCGTCGGCTGGATGTACCTGCATCCCAATTTTGACGTTCACAGTGCAATTCGAACTTAGTCCGTTGCACAAGTGTGACTATCTGAACTCAGTAGTCTAGTGGTGAACGTCGTGGAGTTCGACACGAAACAGTATGAGTTTGAATCCCAGTATGAATATCAACATTGGAATACAGGTAGATCCACCTGGCGAGTCCCAAATAGGACAAAACGCGCGTCCTGGATTCCACTTGCCAGTCACAGTCCAACTTATATAATACTTATAAATAATTCGCTATATAGAGGCAATCTGCTCAGGATGTACATATAACAACAGAGAATGACCAGCTTCAATCTATAACAAATCAACGGGAATATACAATTTCATCTTAATATACATAAATAACTTTAAATCAAATTGTAAAGAATATAAGCTACTTAAAGCTTTCAAGTGACTAGTCAATAACAAATTTTTACATAGTTTACTTTTTGATTATACTTTAAAATGATCATAATAATCTATTCATGTATAATGTGAAATATTGGTTATGTCATATTCATTCAATTGGTTCACTTCGATATGTATATAACTAAAACAACCAATCATATAACTGATAAATAGAAATACAATAAATATCTTTATTATATGTAGGTTTTTTCTTCAAAGATCATATTCAAGTATAAAAATAACTTCATTGACTAGTACTTCATAGGATGAAATACATGGTACATTGGGTAAAATGATTTTTGGAAATATAAATAAATAAGTTGAACAACACAATTAATACATTTAATCAATAGAAATTCATCTATAATGTCTACATTATTGAAGAAGAATATAAATCTATTGCATTTACTTATTTTTTCATGGGTAATAGACATTTACTGCTTGGATATACTTAATAAAACTTATGAAAATGATAAAATTATGTCAAGTAAGTTCATTACTTAAATTTTACGAATATTAACTACTTAAAATATATAAGTAGTTAAAGAGTGATCAGTTAACTGAAAGTTTGCATTGAATGCAACTTTCTGATTCATTAAAATTAAATTTACTTTCTTCGTCTACATTTCATCGAAAAATAGTGTCAGCTGCGAGCCAGTGTAAACCGGGAGGCGCTAAAGAGCTGTTTAACGCTATTATAGGACTCCTTTGAAGTTGACACCTTTCATTCCACCGAGGAAACAAATCAAATACTTTCAGATTTCCTGGGTGTTGGGGGGAGGGACATTTGGTCACCATTCGGCTGACGTCCAATTGTAGGATTCTTATTTCAACCCTTGGTTTGATTTTATTTTCACCAGTGTTTTTCTGAATTTTTGTGGTACTTAAGCAACACCAATCTGTAATGAATTCGAATAACAAATTTAAATAATAATTTTCACAAACCCACTTAAACTTCTTTAGATATATTTGCTTGTTATCATTTGGTAAATATGGTTAATAATTCAAATAAAATTATAAAAGAGTTGTCAGGTGAGGTTCCGTAATGTGTCTTCAGGGTATCCAGTTTGTTATTAAAATGTCATTGGTTCAAGTCTTCCTGTAACCTCTATAGTTTCCTAATTTTCACAGAATATGTATATACTAAAAATGATTACATAATATAAACCAACTTAAATGTATGTCCAAGTTGGTATAAGATAGATGCAGTAGTTAGGTAAAAAGTGAGTGTTTTTTATTTGGGGTAACATGGTTTAAAATGACTGTCTCCATAACCACAGTCGAACAAGTAAGTATACAGTTTTATTTTGGGTCTACTCTCAGACTGGTATATTAACGTGTTGCCGTACAGCACCATTCACAGTTTAAAAAAGATTATTTAAAGCCCTGCTTCAACACATTAAGTCGACAGTGATAATAGCATTGATACAAATCAATCACTATACTTACCCATTGGTTTCTGAAGTCCATAGGAATGCATTTAAACAAACTGATTATTCGTACATAAAAGAAGTTTTATAACTTCTTGGTTCTTTATTTTCTGTCTACATGACTTTAAAACTATTTTAACGCTTCTCAAAACTTTTCAAATCTTAACTTTGCTCTCATATAGTTTTAAATTTGTCTAACTTTTTAATGTTAGCTTTACGTAATCTGTGTCATCAATTCAGTTATCTAATTTCCTCTGAATTATTTCATGAATCACATTGTGAACAACACTAATATTCATCTTTAGTTCGTCCATCAAGCGATTAGAACTTCATTCTATTTTATTATTGTATCACTTGCTACCATATTTAACCGATGATGTGATTTTCTTTCAATTTTTCATTCTACGAAGTTACTAAGTGATTAATATTATTTATTTTCGGGAAATATTTTTATTTAATTGAATTGGTCTTGTAAAGATTGGTAGTGAGTTTAGTTACTTATGTTCAATACAAAATGATGTTCGTTAGGCACCACTAACAACCAAAGAGCTTCACAATTGCAAGTTTTTAATGTGAAATCACAAGTCAGACTTGTCACCAATGAGGCATTTATCACTTATGATATTGGTTGGTTGTCACGTGCTATCACAGTTGACCATCGGAAGCCGGTTGACCAATTATGTAGATAACTAAGAATTTGCCGTTAGACCCGTAGGTCTTAGGTTTGGCCCCCTAAGGAAATCGAGTATGCGTTCCATACTAGAAGAAAATAACTGTCCAGTGGTCCATAGTTTTCAGTGGTACTCAATAAGCATCAATTTGTAGTGAACACAAACAACTTGAATATTTATACTGGCAACTGACTCATCACCATTTACTTGGTATTGATTCTACATTAGATTTTAAAAATGTATATAGAAATATTTACTTGACGAGGAGCTAATTAAAAAGAAATATTTTCCCGTTTATCATGTATTGCATAGGAAGTGGCAGAGCTAGAATGTTATTGGCGTTTTGGAATGGTAGCTGTTGCTTTGTGTAAGCATTTTGGATCAGTGTTTCGTTGTTAGGGAGGGGACTAGGATATCATTTCTTTGAAAAAAGTGCAAAGAATGTTAGAATGAAGGCTACTCCAGTTCCATCACAGATTATACATCGTCATCTAAAACTAGAAAGAACACTAAGACACTGAGAATGTAAAAGTATTAGAAAAATGATATTGAAAATGATAGTAACAATTCTGCAGTGTTTCATCCTAATCAGATATAGCTTCAATGGAATGTTAATGTAAGCTTTTAGTCATTATCCAGTATTGAAATTACTTTAACTCAACTGTACAGACAGTATTATATCCATCCTTTTGCTATACCCATTGATCATGTTTAATAAAGACTAAAGTATAATACAACTGTCATAATTTAATGCTGTTCATAATATCACGCTTACCAATTAAGATATTGGGAGCAGTGAAAGTTTTCAAAAAAGTTTCTGCTGGTTGGTACTTAACAGTTAGACATATTCACTAGAACACTTTTGAACCTGTTTCATTTTTTCTAACCCACATACAATTCTAATAATAAGGATGACTTCTTGCAACTGTCAACTCTTAGTAAACTTAGTAAACTAACAGTTTAAGCATCATTTTTAGAATAACCATTTTCTACTAATGGAATCATCATATAAATATGGTAGGGTATGCAATGTTAATACACCTAGTGCTTTTATATTGTTGATGAGTCAAATGTAGACCAAAGCAACTGTCTATTAGTTTTTGTTCACCTTATGAATGTCACCATCTTTAAAAATTCCAATTCATTTCATGATAGATTAAAGTACAGATATATTTTGAAGACTCATAAACTTCCTCTATAATGATCAATGTTAGGGATTACAAATGATCAATCTTAGCTACCATGTGTTATACCTAAATGGATTGCTTCTACATTATGTTACGTCAAAAGTGTAATAAGTCGTGCTAATGGAAGTTGGATTAATAACGCTTATTTCATCCTTTTTGAGATTTGCTATCTGAATATCCTCGTTCAATCTAAACTATATATCTTTTCTATAAATGATATTCACTGAAGAACTAAGTTCAGTTTATTATTCACTTGTTTAACACTACAACTTATGAACACCAGCTATGAATTCCACCACTAAGCGCAATCCAATTTTACTAAAGAAACTATAATGAACTCATCTTTGAGAATCAATTACTATTATTACATTTAAATGAAAATGACTTTTGACTGAATTTATTAAGCAGAACCAACACTGTTTAACATATTTTGTATCTAAATTTATTATCAACAAATAAACAAACATAAAAAGGTACTATCATTGTCCTATTTGTCTAGTTAATATAAGTTAGTCATTCCATTTAATACGGAAGACAATTGTTATTTTACTTACATTAAACAAATAAATACAGTGTTACGCTCTTGTGTACATAGATCAATATCAATATATACCTATCACTTATTCTTCTGTATGAAAACAACATCATGGAGTTAACAGATATTAAGAAGTAATTAGGATAAGCTTGTATTTTTCCATTGATTTGTAATAGACTGAAACTGATCAATCTCTGTTGCCATATGTGTATCCTGAGCGGATTCCCTCGATATAACGATAGTACACAAGTTATATTTAAGTTGGATTGTGATTGGCAAGCGGAATCCAGGACACGTGTTTCATCTTATTTGGGACTCATCGGCTGGATGTAACTGTATCCCAATGTTGATGTTCACAGTGGAATTCGAATTCAGCCCGCTTCGTGCCAAACGCCACCTCGTTCACACAGTAGCCTAATGGGGTGGTGTTTGGCACGAAGCGGACTGAGTTCGAATTCCACTGTGAACATCAACATTAGGATGCAGGTACATCCAGCCGATGAGTCTCGAATAGGACGAAACGCGTGTCCTAAATTCCGCTTACCAGTCACAATCCAACTTAAGTAATAAAAAGGTTTTGAGAGAAAAAGAAAAGGTATTAATAGGATATATTAACTTGACGTAATAAGAGACCAGATTTTTTCATTCATTATTACTATAACAACAAATGCACGCATATTTACTAAAATAATATTTATGTGTATATTTTAAAAATGTATTAATGTGAATAGAGAAATTGTAGTCGCATATATCTTGTTTTAAGTAATGATATAAATATAATGTTAAACTTCGGAATCAGACACAGTAGTAATAAATGTCAATGTTAGTTTAGAGTATATGAAGTTTATTAATCAAAAGAAGATTTTAAGTAGTAGAATTGTAAAGTTATACAATTCAATAAGTTGTATTTAGTGTAGTTTTAATGATAATAAATATGTATGTTGAAAGGAAATAATGAGGTATTTGGTTGAAAGATACAGCGTCAAAGGAGATATGTACTTCAGAATTAGTTGATGAAGTAACTGATATTCACGTTATTTGATTATTATTAAGTGATTATGATGTTTGTCTATTATTTAGTTTAGGGTGGATACTAGTGAACATGTTGAAATGTTAACACTAATTTAAACGACTCCATGTCATATTCACGATACTTTGATGTTGAGTCGTTGGATGTAGTCAATAAGAAATCCAAGACTTAAATTTTATGCTTTTTAAGTGACAATAGCTTAAATTCCAGTTTGAAGCATCAATTAATTCAAATGATTATACAGGTTCTTAGTAGTTAAAGGTTTTAATACAATACGATGTGTTCTATCTTAGCCTTAATTAACTGTACTTAGGTTTACGTTAAACTTTTGACAATCATATGAAGCATTTGCAGTATAAATAAATAAACGATTGTCCGGTTTGTTGTTGGAATGACTTTGAATGTGGTGGTGTAAAGGTACAGTGCTACATTTAAGCCACCTGATTGCACTTGTACTATAAATATTATCTGACTACATGGACGTTTATTGGTTCGTATAGTACCAGAGTGACCAGAAGAATTTCTTAAAAGTAGATAGCTTGAAAGCAACATCAGTAAGTAGGAGACAATGCCAAGCTGTTTACTGAGTTATTCTTACTCAAATAAGGGCTTTTATATACCAATTACTGGACTAATTAGTAATAGGAAATACAAAATATACTAAAGACTGAATTAGCGAAGTTGTGTACAAAATTCGAGACAATATTTCCATATTAAAATTGCAATAACTTGGGAAGATAAACGGGTATAACAGATGGTAATGAGTTTACATATAGCTTATGATTTAAAAAATACAATTATCATACCTATTAAATGTTTAACAGGTAGAGTGTAGCAAGCAATAAGGGTCACTATGCTATGAGGAATAGACTTTAAAGGTTGTCATTCCTAATTCATTATCCCGTTATAACAAGAATGAAGTTAATTGAAATGATTCATTCATTTAACTAAGTGTACAATAATTTGACTTTGATTCTCCATGTTTAGCAGTATTAACTATCATTCTCAATAATTGACTATCGTGCTAAAAGTTCATGCATAAGGCTCATTCAAAAAGTGCTTCTTGTAAGCAAGTTCAAAAAATTAGTGCTGTTAATTCTGCGATCTAACAAGGAATGGAATGTTCTTCTGTTAATTGACAAGTTAAGTTTTACTAATTGTAATAATGTTTAACGTTTCTTTACGGTCTCAGTAAAAACATTCTGTTATATCCATGATATTCTGATAACATTCTGACTTGGTTGAACATTTTGATTCATATGAGATTTGATTGTTTAATGAATGTTTTCAATTCTGTTTTCAGTCCTCATGAATTTATTGTTGTCTTATTGGGCAAATTGAAAACTACTTACCTGGAGGTTCAAGCTACCGTTGTAGATATTAGTTGGTGACTCTAATTGACATAGCTCAGAATCGGTCATAGTGATATAAATGTATTCATTCCATGTCTTTACTTAAATGTTGAGTATGTAATTATCTTATAGCTTTCATCTCCATAAATTGTATTTACATCGTTTGTATACTACTATTGATATTATTACTTTGCAAGTATTTGTCTCACTGTTCTACGTGGTACGATAAGTCGGACTGATGTATATATGTGCCAGGTTTTACGTTGTACTTGAGTGAATGAGTGAATATTGTCTCAATGGACCTCTTTTAACAAAGAGTTATTTAAAACACAGAGTTGGCAATAATAAAGTTTGCTGCCATATGACCATGAAGGTTACTAAGAAATATGTAGTGAAGCAGGTACAAATATCAATTCGTGATATCAAAATTGAATTAAACAAATAAAATAATTTGAAGGTATTCAATGAATAAAAATTGAATCTCAACTCAAATTTCATCTAACATCTCATCAGCTTAAAGGTTTTGACTATGTTCATTTCTTAATGTTAGGCAAATATACATTACCTTCAGAATTATATAAGTTGGATTGTGATTGACAAGTGGAATCCAGGAAGCGCGTTTCGTCCTATTTGGGACTCATCGGCTGGATGTACCTGCATTCCAATGTTGATGTTTACAGTGGGATTCGGACTCAGTCCGTTTCGTGTAGAACGCCACCGCGTTCACCACTAAACTACTGAGTCCACACAGTTATACTTGTACAACGGGCACATTAGTATTAGGATAAACTTGTATATTCCCGTTGATTTGTTATAGACTGAAGCTGGTCAGTCATCCAACTTATATAATACTTGTGAAAAATTCGCTATATCGAGGCAATCCGCTCAGGATGGACATATAGCAACAATGACTGACCAACTTCAGTCTATAACAAATCAACGGGAATATACAAGTTTATCCTAATTACCTTCAGAAGTTGACCATAAATAGGGTCACTTGATTTAAACATATAAAAAATCCTTGATAAACATTACATTATTCTAAACGCACTACCAGAATACTAATTGTTGACAAAAGATCAATCGCATGCATTGCTGTTCACAAGAAAACTCTCGTGATGGTATATCACTGCAACTTCCCTGAATATAACCATGCACTTACATGATGTCATTGGCTGATCTCATAAGGCATTAGTTCCGTTTAAGTATTTTATTTCTAAAGCTGGTTGGCAACATATATAATGCTTCATTAACTCACCGTTCAAAATCGATGCACATAGCTTCCACCATCACGGCAGAATATACGCAAATACATGTTTATTTGTTGCTGTGGTCCAAGTTTGAGATACTCTTGGTCTTATCCAGTATCTGAAAATTCTCTTCGATTCATTTTGTTTAAGCTTATTCGTTTTCTGGAATTCGAGCGTCTGGGACGAAAAGTGCGCGGTTGTTTGTCAGAAATATCATGATACAATACATATCTCTGGTATCCTAGTATTGTAGACTTAGCTGTCGTTGGTTTTTTCTCATCTTTTATCTTATTTTAATACGGTGGAAGTTTCTTAACAGTGACTCTGATGAAATCATTGTATATATAGATAAACCCATATCATTCTGATCATGCCTGTAAAGTGGTATGCTCTTATGTGAAAAGTTAAACTTAGGAATAAAAGCTATCATTATTATATTCCACATAAACTGTTTGACTTCAAGTCATGTCCCATTTCTGAATAGTGATTCCAACAAATTAGTGTACAACTACGCGTAGGTATGCTCATCATCGCTGTGAAAGAAACATTGTTCATTCTGATGACTAAGTGAGTACTTGTTAGACATTAGAAAAATACTGTACTGGGCAATATAATTGCTTATTATATGAAACTGATTAAGTATTTAACTAATGATAGTTCTTGTTAAAATATAAGACAATAAAATGTTGAATCTCTCAGTGTCCAAGATGTTCATCGAAGACTCTAATATACACAGAATCTTTTACAATTAAATCAGTTGATACAAGGCTTCACTTACAACTATCTTTACCATTAAAATATCTTATAGGTGGATGAATAAATTAGTGATCTTTGAAGCATTTTAAGTTAAACTGATCATAACAGACACATACATTCAGTGTCTTTTGAACTTGATTATAAGTAACTCAGCTGGAAATTATTAACGGTTGATCGCCACAAAGTCAATCGAGTATTGTAATGAACTAAGAACTTGTTTACCTACATAAATTCTTTTGTTTCCAGGTTACCTAGTCATCTATAAAACATCCATATGCTAACAAAAAGTGTCAGAAACAAGCTTTTGAAAAGAAAAAAACCAGTGAATAAATAAACAACATGCTCATACATAAAAAAAACTGTTGAATACCAGTAAATACCAGTAATGAGAGAAATGATAGTATCATAGATAGCAAATAAACATACCTTGTATCATTGACCGCCATTTTGAAACTTTTCATCAAAGTTCTACTTCAATATGTAATTTTTTCAACTCAATATAAAATAGAAGTGAAGTCACCATCATTATCAAAAAAGCCCTTGTTTCTTAAATTACAGTTCATAAGTGACATAGCCGCTAAGATAATAAAACGATGCATAAGTAAGTCTAATGAGGAAACTTTATATATAATGGGTTTATGTTACTATTTTTTTAAGACAACCATGAGTGAATTCACGAAATAAAGATAAGCTGCCCAAATCAGCGACTTTAATGTGGCTGCGATTGTGGGCGCACTTTTCTGCGAAATAAATCACTGTATTTCTAAACCATATCCTACATGTTTGACAGCAAAACCAAGACCATAAGTAGCACAATCTCTACATGCCTAGTTGACACGATTCATCGTGTGAATACATAACAATCGTTCACAGTCATATGCAGAATTCCATCTAACTTGTCCTACGGTTCTAGAATGCGTCTTTTATAATCAATAGACTTTATATGAATGCATCTTCATATTACCTAATCTTTGCACAAATAATAAGTTTGTATGTCCTCTCAATTTGCTCTGGCCTCCTGCATAATTTCTTATATACTTCAAAATTTTGACGTCAACTCTATTTCTATATTAATTTTAGCCTTAGATAATTTGTTTGAAGATTTTGTTACATCTTCATGAACGTCATCCTTAATACATTTACTACATCATTCTTATTTAACCAATGATGTAATTCCCTTTTTCATCTTACATTCAATGAAGTCGTTAAATGATTATTATGTAATTATAAGTAAATTTATTCTTATATGTTGTTAACTGATTCAACACCAGTTACTTTGGATTACTTTTATATTAAGTTTAATATTTACATATTAGTGTAGATCCTTGATGAAGGACTAATGGAAAACAAAATTACTTAGGTAAATTCTTTTTCGCTTACTAGCTTGCTAGAAATAGTTCTTAGAACATCTCGTCAGTGATTGTCTATAAAAGATCTAATTTGAATAATAGTACTTGGGATGTAAAATTATAAATGATATAAATTTGACAAATACAATTACTAACAACTAAGTATAGATTACTGTATTTTTCCGACGGTAAACGATTCCTTCTGTAAATAACAAGTTGCTAATCTATGTGTCATATATATGTATTGTACATCAAAAGTTTAATAATAACAATCGAATTAAAGGCTATAGATCAATTCCACTACTTCTGAAATCACATCTAACTAGAAAGCCAGTGAGGGATATAGTTTCGTCCTATTAGTTAATATTGAGTAGTTTTCTAATGTTACTTTTACATATTTATTTCAACATAACCGTTTTTCTACAATATGTAACATATAGAAATGTTCTTTGTGATAAATTCCTGTAAGGTTCTACATTCATAAATTCAAATTACGTAATAAACCAAAGTGGATTAATAAATTTATGGTAGAAATACCTTATGAAACTAGTCTATAAATGTGAGTTAGATAGCTTCAGAATGATCTATTTATGCGTAAATTGAAGTTCTGAAAGTGGTCACGATTATCAGAATTAATGTAGATCATGGTGTGATATAGATGAATAATGTGAATGCAAAATGAAATAAATGATTGGATGAAGATTACATTAATGCATCATATGATATGAATTAGCGAATTGAGGTGAGTTTTTGGTAAAAATTTTCCATGTACTCACAAGACTTGTAGTAATGCAACAATATGATTACTTACTTACTTACTCATGCCTGTTCCTCCTCGCTGAGGAGCATAGGCCGCTCATCAGGATTCTCCATTTAACTCTGTCCTGAGCAATCCTTTCCAATTGTTTCCAGTTGCTGTTCATCCTTTTGATGTCTGCTTCCAATTCTCAACGCAGCGTGCTTTCTGGCCTTCCTCTTTTCCGTTTCCCAACAGGATTGCATGTTAACGCTTGTCTCGTGATGCAGTTTGATGGTTTCCGCAATGTATGTCCTATCCATTTCCAACGTGTTTTCCTAATTTCCTCTTCGGCTGGAAGTTGGTTTGTCCTCTCCCATAGTAAGCTGTTGCTGATGGTAACAATATGATTAGTAACAACAATAATGTCTTAAGTTAGGGAAATACAAAAAGGGGGGAGGGTGAATCGCTGACCATAATAAACAAATTAAGTCATCCTGCCATTAAAATGAATAATGGCTTCTTTGGCATGACGTCAGGCAAGGTAAGAAAACCGGCTTATTGAAGTTTACATCAGACACCATTTATTCTGACATTAACAATCAATAATTTATCGACTGCAAGTTTAGAGAGTATTTCTTTCTTAAACTTATTGGGGTTGTTAAATCTTCAGAATTTTTGGATAAACCTATTATTTTTGTGACTCTTTCATGGAAATTTAATTTATTTTCTCCCCAAAATGCACCTGTTTCACCTTCAGTTTGTACCTGTCACCTAGTAAGACGTTAAATCCCATTGGTCCGTTGTTTATTTTATTACTCTATTTGTGACACTTACAAGGACGTTCTCTTTTTTGTATATGCACGCATGAGTTGAGTGCTTGTTATTTGTCTAACTGGCTACTTGTAAAATTACATGTTTCTTGCTGATACTGGACTTTTTCTAGTTAGTTGGGCTGGAGCACCGATGAATAGATTAGCTCTATCTGTTGTTGTGTCACTGATCATACGTTCGTTAGCTGGTATCAACGTGTCATCCTAATTCGTAAACCCTAGTAAAAATTGACTATTCTCATTGGATTGTTAATTTTACAATGATGAAACTGACGAAAATTTATCTCAAATAGAATCCTTTGTTCATAATTGCTTTGTTTTAGAGAAGTTATAGACAATTAAACATATGTTTCGTTTTACTGACTTATTCAAACTGTCATGCATGTAAATCGTTCCACGTCGAAATACTAATAATGAGTAAAAATTGATATTTTGGCCTGTTCATCTTTTCATAGGCTTAACTGGAAAAAATACACTGTCTTCAAGAATTATTGAAACTATCTGTTTCTCAGCATATCATACATTCACCGTGATATTGTAAGATGTTAAAATGATATCACTGTAAGAAGACATGTTGTCACTGTCTCATACATTAACATAGATATTCAATCATTGCCTAGTAAATGCCAAGTATTTACAAAATTCTATCATTGACATACTTATATTTGGATGAATTGCATTCATTATTTATTACTTAAAGCATACATAATGATGACATGATTAATTGATGTGTAAGTTTACATATATTTTGTCATTAATTTATACAGCGAACCACATTAACTAATTGATAATACTGAGGCATTTCTCGTTGATATAATAACTATGCTTGTTGTATGTTGTGTGTTATATTCTTGTCATGAGCGATATCATTTTCACATAATATCCCTTAGTTAAGTAGGATTTGAATTTATTATCACAAATTGACATAGTTCTAGTATGAAACCCATTAGAAGTTTGTATTTATGACTTCACCAGTGAATTTAGTTCAAGACCATCAGGTTTCACAACGAACACTCCACAATTAAACCATTATAGTTGTATTCATCGATTGGTGCTTTTCTTCAGTGATTTCTAATTTCCAATAAATGTCTAGTCTAGGTCCATTAGCGGAACCCAATTCAAATTCAATAATTCCCACAATACTCAATTAAATTGAATTCACTAGCTTTTGTGAAAACAACAATTAGGTAATTGTATAGTCGTAGATATATTACTTGATGATTCTGACTGGCTTCATTGAATTAACAAAATATATTTTTAAACTGACGAAGTTAAAATACACTGGATATCATTTTATTGTATTGGCCACGACAAGCACATATATAGTCAATCTATACATTCTTAAACAATCTATTACTTTTAAGTGTTGTAGTAGAATATACGAACATTAGACATTCATTTGGAAATAAAGAGTCAGATTAGTCAGAAACGTGAAGCTATTGAACAGGTACAAGCTGAACAACAATTGTGATTGCATCAATCCTATTAACTTGACCCAACCAGATACCATACTTGCTGCTTCAATAATATTATACTACCAATAGCAAAGCAATGGATTAATAAGTAATTTTTTAATACTTCTAGTTCTATAACTGTAATTCTCCTCTAAGTGATATAGGTTTATTCAGCCAAAGCGACATTATGGTTGTCCAATAGTAGAAATTATATTTGACGAAACAAGTGAAGTCGTCATATGGATTAATATTCTAGTCACTTTTAAAAAAATTACTGAAATTCTCAAATACAACTTCCTTTAGTTTTTAATGGTTGGTTTGATTAAGTTAATCTGTAATACGAACTGTCTTTACGTACAACCCATCCAACCCTATTTGATAAAAATCATGTGCTTGATAGTGACTAAGTTTTGAAGCAGTGACATGTAGCAGTGAACTAAGCCTAATGTAAGACAGTAGTCACCAACAGATTTATCAACATCGCGATCAAAATCATTAATGTTAAAAGTGAAATGGATGTTGCAATACATGATGGTCTTGATTTCTTAAATGTGTACTAATGTAAAGCTCTATAGAAAAACAAAATAGACATCCAGTGGCCAATGTTTTCTAGTCACTGTCTAGTCAAAGTCACTTTGTTACATAAACCACCTTCTAATTGCCTGCCATTCTCTTCAAAGTTACATAATTTCCCCATTACATATATTTTGGTATCATATCCCATTGACTTTTAAATTTTATTCAATTCTTCCTCAATTTTAAATAAAACAAGAACAGTGAATGTAGTAGAATAATGTCAATGTCATTTTTCCTGTAAAGTCACCCCGAAATGGTTACTCTAATTATTTAAACGTAGTAATAATAATTAGGATAAGCTTGTATTTTCTCGTTGATTTGTAATGAACTGAAATTGGTCAATGTTTGTTGCCATATGTGCATCCTGAGCGGATTGCCTCGATATAACGATAGTACACAAGTTATATTTGTTATGACGGGGCACCCAAAGAAGATTGACTATCTTGTAGAGTTGTTTTTCCTGTAAAACGATTCATTATTTTGGTTGTATATGAAGTAAGCATTTTGTTATTATTATTGTTACGTTGCCCTCATTCTATACTCTTGTTGAAGGCATAAACTGTTGTTATATTGTTAATCATTTATAAACTATGGTTAATTGACTGCATATATGTTCCCCAGTTCACACCCACTATTACCCTTGTTATGCATTAATGTCAGTTTTATAATTGGTTGATGGTGCGGTCTGATTTTGTGTATATATAAGGGCATGATTGAAATATAAAGATTGATTGTCTGGTTGGCTCGTAGCTGCTGTCTTCTCAATTCCGGCTTGGGGGGGGATAGTCGTTTGAGGCTGACGCGTATCCGTATTCTGACTGGCAGTTGTCAAGGTCACTGTGTGTTATTCCGCAATACATAACAATATTTACTTTGGATTGTGACTGGTAAGCGGAATTTAGGACACGTGTTTCGTCCTATCTGAGACTCATCGGCTTGATGTACCTGCATACCAATGTTGATGTTCACACTAGGATTCGTAGTAGTAATTATAAGATTAAAATGAGACAAGCATAAATACGACTTAACAATGAGTAATTATTATCTGCTGAAGACTGAAATCACTAAGTTAATTCATAATTATTCCACTAAATTCATACTGTTATTATTATAGAGTACTAGTGGCCTTTATCTGATAGCATAAATTCCTCCTACGGGAAGAAACTGTCAACTCAAGATGAACAATTTTGTAATAAATTTCTACTTAACATGAAATCTAACTGTGACAGTCAATATTTGTCATTCATTTTCAATCGGAATATGTTTTCTACTAGTTAAGTCCTTACAAATATTTTTCTAACAGTCATATATGTAAGATGCATTAATTCTCAATGGTTTATTCCTCACTTTTTCAAGAAGCAGAAAAGTGAGAAAACACGCCTACAACTACAATGTTTAGATCCAAATTCTGCAATTTAAAAGATATTTGAAATGGCATACAAGTGCATATAGTTATGGTGAATAATGTTTGTTTAAACTAGTTTAAAACAATATGAATAATCGTAATACATTTAAAGTTCGGAGGAAATTGTGTTCTAAACTTTTCGTCAGATAGCTAAGTAGTATAGTATTCTCATATCTTTGTAGCAACTAATTTAATCATTTCTAGTTTGAAAGTAGCTGTAAATCGACTCCGAAATGAATAAATTTATATTAGAAGCTTCGCATTAAAAGCAGACCTAAGTTGGGGACAGAGTTTAGATCAGAAAGCATCAAACAACTGTTTAGTTTTAGTATAGGATTCTTCAGCTGCGTACATATACGACTTCTGTAGAAATCAAAACCATAACCTTCATAATATTCCCCCCCCCCACCATCCCAAGATAGTTATTCTTTCTTTATTCAGGCGTATGAATTATTACGAAAAATATTCAGTTTTTACAGGAGTTTAATAATCTTAATTATATATCACGAACAACAACTCCACAAATTAAAAATAAGTGTCAACAATACGTTCCATGCACTTCACAAAATACTAGAAGAAGATGAAAATACTATGGGAAACAACTGAAATTAGAACGAAGTAACAATAACTTCAATATGTTAGGCGGTATTTTGGATCAGAAGGACCACCACCATAGGGAATAGATCTCTGTTAGTACTCCAGTTAAGATCCAAGAAGAGAGACAGCAATGAATAGCGGCTGAACAAGAACAGAGAAAGTCAAAGTACAGGCTGAATACACAGAAACCAACAATCAAGTGAAGAGGAGCATTAGATAGGACAAGCGGAAATATGTGGATGACTTAACGATGACAGTGGAAAAGGCTGCAAAGTATAAAAACATGAGACACTTATACGATACAACGAAGACGCTAGCTGGAAAACACAGGAAACCCACCTCAATTTCCCATCACTCCGATTCTGTAATCGCATTACACAATCTCCCATCTTTAATTTACTGACTTGACTCAATGTGTTTTCTTCTTAGCAACAATTCATACTACTTAATATATAAATATTTGACCATATGAATATGTTTTATGGTTTGTAATCCATAATGAATGTTGGTCTAATTAATCTTCAATGATGAGAACTTTGTATTTTGTACTATGTGGATATGAGGTGTGTGTAAAATGTTGTTATTAAATAATCTTTATTGTTGTTGCATTTTGGGTTTGTGAAGCACTTGATGAGGAACTGTGAGACATATGGCTCCTCACTATTCTGCATATGATTGTTATATTTTTATCGTATAATGATTGGATCGAATAGAGTATTTTGACATTAATATAAGCGTGTAATCATTTATATTCGTATAAATAATGCATTGTCCTAGAAGTCATCAATAGATTACTAGATATCATTCACGAATACATTATTTATAAACCGGGAACATCATGAGGCCTAAAGCAGTTTTGTCTCTGGCCAGTCTAAATTAAATTTCCTGCTTTTTTCGTACACATGTTTTATGGCTAATTTTCATCCGATTATCTTTATAGTTGAGGTAGAATGAAGGATATGTATTTCACCATATTCAAGATTAATATGCTACCAACTATAAGCAATTAACCGATAGGTTTAAGCTATTTTAAAATATCTACCCATTGAGTCTGTTTACGCTATTTTAGTCTGGTCAAAGGCAGTTCAGTTTTTTTTTAGCATTGTGAACATACTTACTGGTAATTATCTATTTAATATCTTTTGGTTATTAACCGATATGCATTTTCTTTAATTGTAAACATCCAATATAAATATTCTGCTGACAACTGCATAACTACCAGAATCAGCTAGCAAATACTGAACAAAACTTTGAACAAATGCTACTCATCATATTAACCAGACATTGGTATAATGCATTTATCTTTAAATGAGTGAAAAATATTGATCGTATCATCTAAACACAACGTTGTTTCGAGTAAAGAGTTCTTTTTTCGAGATATTCATTTTCAAAGCAGTACAATTGCATATGCGTATAATTTTCTTAATAATAATAATCAATCACAATTCTTAATGATAATAAGTGAGTGAGCATAGCAACAATAAAGTAACACTATTTATAAGAGTATGAAAATTTAGTTGGGTATTCATCAAAATGTCACAGGAGTTCTATAAAGATCAATAAATGTTAAAAGTGCCTTGATTTATATTAAGTATCAGTTTCCAGAAAATAATTTCACATACGCTATGAAATCAATGTTTTCTACTGGCTGGCTTCAATCAACTAACACAAACACATTTTCCACGATATAATTTCATCTATAGAACGCATTCAACACTAAGGCCTAAACAGACATGATGTTGGTCAATATTCAGCGATTAATCTCTGTAATATCTCAAAATTAGTCATTAGTGAGCACACGATTACTATTAAAACATAGATCGTGGAGATAATTGGATTTCTTAATTTACATGAAGGTACGACTGCAGCTAGACACTATAAAATGCTGGAAAGTTACTTCTCCCAACTATCAGATTCCTTAAGCCTGAACAGGAATGACTAAAAATCCCTGAAACGATGACTAACGCTGATACTATAAACAGATTAAAGTTGAAAATATTAGCTATTAAATGCTACCTCAGTGGTTTGATAGGTAAACACTCACCTAAAAGTCCTGTGCTCGATCAGTGGTAAGGTTATGGATGTGTATTTTTAAAATGTCCAGTACTAGGATTAAATAGTTACACCTTATTTTTCAGTGGTATCAATCTTTGACAGAAATGATAATATTCAATAACCTCCATATTTCAGGGATAATATTCGACTACCTTGAACCAATATATCAGCATATAAACATACAACCATTGTTCGCATTCACTACACAGTCAGTCAGTCAGTTACAATGTAGTACTTGGTACATACGTACATCAGTTCAAGTTGCCATGCACAAATTAGCAAATAGCGATTAAATTGTCAGACCGAATCCCAGAGTAGGGGAGGTAATAAGAGGGGAGACCTGCCGATCGAAGATAAGATCCAAGATAACAAAATTCAGCAAAAACAAAATTATGACGAATTCAGATGTATAGAATTTGGAGGACGACAGGGAATAGAAGCACCTGTGCCATTTCCAACGATTTTAAGCCATATCATCTAAAGTCTCTAACCATTGGTAACGATCATCACGCAGGCAGCAACCAGGTAGTTTGCACCTATTAACATGGCTCAGCCCAACTGTCAATGACTTCATGGACTGGTGCAATGTTTTGGCTTGGCCGACCCTAGCTTTCTTCCAGCCTACTCCCACATCACACAGCGTTGCTTGACGAGGTAGGCGATGATCAGGCATATGTAACACATGTCCTAGCCACCTCAGCTGATGAAGATTTACTATTTCATCAATAGACTTACCGTTTTAACCTAGTACTCTATTGCTAACACATGTATTGCTTTATTAGTGATCCCAGTGAACACGAGCAATGCTCCTAAGACCTCAATGTTAAAATACTATAAGCCTATGAATATCCTCTATTCTTAATGGCCATGTCTCATATCCATAAAGTAGGATGGATCAAACTGCAGCACAGTGAACGCGTCGTTTGGTTGGAAGACGGAAGTCTCGCTTACGCCACAAGTGACGCAAACTGGCAAAAGCCAATCAGGCTTTCTGTATACTAGCCAAGATTTTGGCAGACACCAGACCGTCAGGACTAATGAGGCTCTCAAGATAAGTGCAGCGGTTAACACATTAGACTGCTTCCCCCCCTATCACTAATTTCGGTGCCAAATCGAGCCAATCCTGAAGTAGTATTTTGCATTTGATGGGGAGAATCCCGTCCCAAACATACTTACATTGATTTCAGAGTAGTCAAGATATTCTGCATTTTGTCAGCATCTACACCTAAGAGAACTATATCATCTGCATATTCTAAGTCAGCAATTTTATCTCCTGGAATGAGGTTAACGCCGGAGAAGTCAGACGATGACAATGTTAACTCTAAAAGTATGTAGATAGTGAAATCAAGTAAAAATAGGGAAAGCGGAATACCTTGACGAACACCATTGAAGGTAATCCATTCCGAAAACAATCCACCGTAAGCTCCAAATCAACATGTGGTGTTCGAGTAGACAGCTCGTATACGATTAACGTACATCTCCGGTACGCCTTTCAGTGACAGATATTACCACAAAACCTTACGATAGATAGAGTCAACCGCCACCTTAAGGTCAGAGAATACAACTAATGTTAGATGTCGAAAGTGTACCTATGTTCCAGAACCTGCAGAAATGTGAAGATTTGGTCTATACAACCACGTCCAGATCTGAAACCACATTGGTTTTCCCGAGTTTACTCTTCACGAGCTTTAGTTAGACTTCGAAGTACTATTGAAGCTAATATTTTTGACACTATATTCATTAAACTGATTCCTTGGCAATTGTCACAAGAGAACTTCTGTCCTTTCTTATAGACTGGAACGGCTAGTGTTTGAGACCAGTCAGATGGGAGTACGTCCAGTTCCCAGATTCTAGCTAAGATCTAAGTTAATTTCGTTGCTAAAATTGGACCACCGTCCATCTCAGGGTTTGATCCATCAGGTCCTGCTGCTCTCCTTTGCTTTAGATTCCCTATAGCCTTCTCAACAATCACTGAGACTTGGGGGGGAATGATATCAATTTTGCCATTCAGATTACCTGGGGATGGTGGGCAACTGAGGTAAGGCCAAGGCCAGTTTAACTTTTCCCTAAAGTGTTCTACTCATCGATCTAATCTTCTGGATTGACAACGAATAATGCTCCCATCTCTTTTTGAGAGAGTTTCACCTACACTAGGATTTCTGATACCCGTTTCCCTGATAAGTCTGAACAGTGACCTATTGTTAACTACTGCCGCTGACTTTTCCATCTCTTTAGCTTACGCCACCTACCACTGCTCACTATAATCACATAGGCTTTTAATCAGCCTGTGTTTAAGTTGCTTTCTTTCTTCATCGTGTTCAGAGCCAAACAGGATGAGTCGCCGAACACCTATCAATTCAGTCGATGCAACTGAAATCCACTAAATTCTCCTAACCTTTTGGTTTAGTTTACTAGTAAATATTACTACTGTTTCAACAGCTTTCTGGATATCACACCAAGCTGACTCGGAGTGGGTATCGCTTATACAGTTGACTAATTGATTTTCTAGTTGTTCCTGAAATGTATTATTGACTTTCATATCATTAAGTTGAATTCTGAGGGGGGATCCTTACCAGGGATCTTTTACCTTCAGTAAGACACAGACTATTACGCACTTGTACTAATCATGATCTAAGTCTAAACATGTACTCCAGAATGAGCAGAGGTCTTCTATCGAGCCTCTCCTACGGTGGCTAATGTCAATGTGGTCCATTTGAGTTCAGGGTGGAGTTAATTGTGGAGGTCACCCTGTCAACTGATGTCTTTCCTTATGCTTAAAGTTAGTGATTATGAGAAATACACGGTTATCTGAACATAGTTGTAATAAACGATCGCCATTATATGTTCGTTAAGCCTCAACACCATAAAATCCACCTAGGTGCTTTAGGTTTCTCATAGTCTACCTACTTGGACGTCAAAATCACCAGCCATTATCGCTACTTCAGTGCGCTTAGCTTTTCGAAGGAGGTCGGAAAGCTTTCCGTAAAACTCATTTTTTACTTCATCTGAGCTGCAATCAGTGGAAGCGTATGCTGAGATAATGAAGAGACAACAACGTGTCCCTATCTTGCCGAGTCCCCACCGTCCCGTTTAGACGGACAGCGCACAAATGACTTTCTATTCGAACGCAGTTAAGAGGAGCTTGTTCAGCGTTTGGAATTAGTGCCATACCTACACCAGAAAGACCTCGAGTATTGCGATGAGGTCTCTGGAAACACGAAGAGTTAACCGGGCCTGTTTTCTTATTTTGACAAGGTGAGGTCAAAAAAAAGACTACTTGGATCGCGTCTACGCATTTCAGAGATGCAGCAGACATCGATGGAGCGGGATTATACAATAGTAGCAAAGGAAGCTTGTTGTTCTATTTGTCACAAGGTTCGGATTCTAATAGCTCCGTATAGTTTAGTGCGGGGTTTCAGGAGACCAGGGATAACATTCCGTGAACTCCAACTATTGGCATTAGAGACGTGAGGTGATAAAGTTATATAAGAAGGGTTAATCATAAGGATAAAGATTTATTAAGAATTGATGTTGGGATTTGACCTCGAACAAAGTGAGCACGTACACTGTTAGGATAATGAGGGAGGTTTTCACTTCCTGGCTGCCCACACCATGGAAGTATATTAGTTCTCGAGGTACTTAGAAACGAGATTGGGTCAGTGTTGGTCTTGGTAACCTAGGAGCGCGATCGCAGAACCCAAGGGGCAACTGCTTGAGGCCGATCACGTACGACCTTGTTATGTGATGTTTTTGAAGTGTTAGCTCTGTTCTCTAGAAGGCCTTACTGTCGGAGACGGAAATCCGTGAATTAAGGTGAGGTGTGACATTTTAAGGGCCGACCTTTTCTAACCCCTTCCTTCCTTTGTGAGAAGGCAGCATTGCTGCAGATGCCTGTTATCAGAGGGAAACATGTTACTACTGTCACACCCCACAGCAGTCAACTGTATCACTTCGCGCTCAGATCTTAAGTTTCTACCTTTAGTCTTGTCGCTCTCCAACAGACCTACTTAGCATGGTAGGACCTAGAGGAACACACGTTCCAGCCAATTTAGCAAGATCAGGTCATCACGATAGGCAAGCCTGACGACCACGTGAAGGTAGCAGCTACACAAGTGTTTAATCTATCATGATGAGTATATAAATACTGATTTCATGATACAATCTCTATAGTAAAACTTTAGAATCATCTACCTAAAACCTTATTTTACTTCAATCAGTCGCCTTTATATTTTACTATGTAACATATTTTATATACTATTAGCAATTCTGATAATCTTGTTTAGTAATCTTAATTTGAAATATGACAATTTATAATCAGAATACAATCTACTCTATACGAATTAATTTATATCAAGTAATATGTATGTATGCATGAATGTATGAAAGATGAATGACTACACGATGTTTGACTAACAAGATACTTGAATATCACATTCAAATTACAATAACATTGAAGTAAGTAACTTAATTGGTTTAAGTTATGTTTAGTTATTAAGCAATCATGAATTTATCAATTTCAAATCAAAAATAGTTTCCCCATTTTGTAATAAGTGATATTGTAATAACTTAAGAATTTTCCCAATCGAAAGTTTGCTTTAGAAATAACTTTAAATAAACTAAATGGAGATATTAAAGTTTCATTTTTGTAGTTGAATTGAGGTGAATTTGTGAAGAAATGTATGAGATTTTGGTTGTTGTTTGTCCTCTTCACAGTTTATTGTTCGTTGGGTACTAGCAAAAGCCAGGGAGCACTTGACAGCTGTTTTGTCTTACTATGAGACTCTTATGAGATGTAGTCTTAAGGTTATGGTATAGTATCACACAGAGATCGCTGTGCCTTAAAGCATGGATGTGGTAGTCTTAGGCACTTTTCTGGTCATGGTGGATGGGGACACATTCAACTGCAGTAATCGGCATTAATTGCAACTATGACAGACTTACTAATGGATCAAGGTCGTCTCGTAGTTCTATCATATCATTACCACTGGTTAATTTATGCCATATATTTACGTTATCCAAGTATCATAACATTGGAGGTTTGATAGTTAGTGGGAGACTGTTGAAACATAAAATTAACATTACAGGACCCGGTACACACTTTTGAGGTGCCTACTTTAACTGAAACTGTCTTGTTGACTTGATATTAAGTTATCAGACTAATATGCATTAGGAACTACTGTCGTATTCATGCTGTATTAGATGGGAGGAAACTCGTGAAAAAAATGGATACATACTATTCTGCTACGAAGACTGTAGATTTCTTATCAATGCATAATTTTTTTCACGTGAAGATCTGCCTACCCTAAATATTTCATTTATTCTTGTTTGAGATGTCATTGTATTGGCCTAATTTCATCAGGTGATCAAATATTATTTATCAAATACCTTCGATTATTCATTTTTATCTTTTCTTTTGTTGTTTTTTACTTTATCTTCAGCAGTGACAGAATTGAACCCATCTATTCATACAGCTGAATCTATAAAGACTAAACGAGTGAATAATAAAAAGTTTATTAATCCAATTAAATCAAAATCATTTCATAGACGTGGTGATTTAATTGAAGCAGATCAAAATGGTGTTATGAAAATGAAAGCTATACTGAATAATACAGCATTACTGCCATGTCGTCCAGATAAAAAATTACTTACAGAAAATGGTATCGATGAGACTGCTAAAGGAACTGTAAGCTCTTTCATTGTGATCTACCTAATATTATTTATTTATGTAATATATTTTTATATAAGCAGTGACTGAAATAACTTTACGGTTTATTGTCGTTAGAAAGTATAGTATTGTTGTTGACTTACATATAACAACCGAAGGTTCAATCAGATGTGTAGCGTTAAGCCTATACATATACAGAGTTTCACAACGTGAAGTAGTTCAATATTGTTCCGGTTGGGTGAAACAAATAAAAAACATATTTTTCTTTGGGATACTTCCTGAATGTCGCGCTTGATATTTGCTCTCACCCCTGATTGTCCAGCATCATTGATTGTGAATGATAAACCTAATAATTACTGATTTTATTTTTCGCCCTTATTTTATTTTAGTTTTATAGAGTAAATAAGATATTTATTTGGAATACATTACTGCTGTTTAATAAAAGAGAGTACTTAACGGATTTTCAAGTTATGATTTATTCGAAACTGTAGATCACAGTTTTCCAGGAAATACTTCATTGGAATATACCATCTACTTTTTGTCTACCACATCTACAAACGTACTTCAACTTCTAATCCATTTTACTGAGTATTAAGTGTGATCATCACGTTATGGGTAATCAAGTGATTTTCTACCTAAACATTATCAAATCTTTAATGAAGTATATCATCTACGGATTGGGAAGTCATTCACTTAAAATAATGATTATTAATATTTCTAATCACGTTTGCATTCCTAGTTTAAGTGGATGTTCATATGAAATTTCGTTAAACTGAAATAAAACGAAGTATAATCGACGACATTTGCAGAATGCATTGAATTCATAGTGTTTCTTCTCAATCTCGTCAAATACATACAACTAGTTGTTTAATTATTTTGAATTAATCACATCATTGAATTAATGAAATATTCAATTAAATACAACAAGTGGACGAAGTTCTCAAATGAAGTTCTGAAAGATGGTTTCATAATTGCGTACTTCATTGTTCTCTAATCCTAAAGATAATTTTATTATTCAGTGTAACATCATATTAATCCTATAAAAATAAAATGTTGCGAGCTTGGCTATGTGTGCTACAGGTTAGACGGCATATTACTGAACGCCATAGACTAACTTGTCCTCAAGCCATCCGTTCCTGGGCTTCCACTTAATAAAATTTACAGGTGTTAGACTTTCTCTCCCTCCAATGTTTATTTTTTTCATGAACAAATAAGTTAGCATGTACAGCTGCATGAGATATATGACACATATTACCATTTCACTGCGAACAGTGGGACTAGTTTTATTTGTCTTTAGTCTTTGATCAATTTTATTTGCTCTTTATTCAGTCTCAAACATTAATCGGATAAAAGTGCCTTTCTTTTTCCTTCTTTTTCAACTTTCATCTTACGACAGTGTTTGATATCACACTTCTTTATAAGTACCTATGGTAACCGTTGACACAAAAATAACCGCCTTTTACTGCACAGTCTCCTTAGAGCTATTTCTTTCGCAAAAATAATTAACTAAATTACAAAAATTAGATTTGTTTTCTGTCAATATGTACAAAAGTATTTAGTAATACAAATGAAGTATAATTTTGATTCACTATAGACAGCTTTAAATTGTAGTTACATATAGTTTGTTATCAATAACATGTTCACTAATATTACCAATGGTATATTCTTAGTCAGTTATTTGTACGAGAAGAAGAATGTGCCTCAGAAAGTATGTCAAGTTAAAATAACCAACTACATAAAAGTAATTCGACTAAAGCATATATATATATATATATATATATATATATATATATATATATATATATATATATATATATATATATATATATATATATATATATAACCTTAACGTTAGTTAGTCGTTGATATACTACTGTAATACATTGATGGCTTTAATGAAGGCATAAAATTCTCCGTTTAACAACTTCATGTATTCGAATAAATATGAAACTTATAGTAACTTGATTTAATAGTATTGTATTATACACAACATTATAAGTATACATTAGAGTAATAGAATTTAATTTAGTCAATAATAAGAGAGAATTACCACAATAACTATTTTGTTTTTTTTATATATATCTTGTTTAATATTTATACTACTAATAGAATTGAGTAGTTTTATATTTTATTACTAAACTAAAGAAAAACTATAATCATATTTATATATTGAATTCAAGAACACTTAGTAAACACCTAATAAATGAAATAGTAAACTAATTGTATAAATATTTTCTTCTCATTCATAATGAAATACTTCAAGTAGAATAGTAAATATGACTAGTATACAAATAACATAGAAGTTAACTTTGCTAACATAATTGACACTAGTAAAAATGAATATGCATCTCTACTTTTTGCATAAAACAGATAAATTGTCAACAGTGGAATTTATTTTATTAATGAAACATAGAAATTCACACAAGAAGATGATGATAGTAATTTATTCAATGAAATATGAATTATAAGTTTGACAAAACTTACTTACTTACTTATGCCCGTTACTCCTCGCTGAGGAGCATAGGCCACTCACCAGGGTTCTCCATTTAACTCTGTCCTGAGCAATCCTTTCCAATTGTGTTCCAGTTGCTGTTCATCCTTATATTGTCTGCTTCCAATTCTTGACGTAGCGTGTTCTTTGACAAAAGGCTAAATAAAATGTCCAAATTATTCTGTCTACAAAACCGTCAAGTTATATAAACTAAAATATACGAAATAAACGGTGTACAAGTGCTTCGATTATTAATGTACTATTAGAACGTTTACAGAATGTTTAAATGAGAGGGGAGAGATAAACAAAACACAAGCTAACGTAAAAACATGTGATCGACTTATGATTTAACTGAACCTTGACATTTTTAATAAGAATGTCAATAACGAAACACAATACAATATGAGTGAAATGAGAAACTCAAGCAATTTAAGCTTGTTAGGCTTTAACTTACCATACGATAATTGTCATAAATACTAATATTCGTAATTCACCAGATTTTACATCTACCACGATGGGATTTGTATTTTAAAATGTTTACAAAGTCTACTTTACTCTATCTACTATGAGTATTCATAGTAAATTAACCGACTGACTTTTATAATAGGTTCTAAATGTTTATCCAATCTTTGCCAATTTTTCTACATCGATTACCTGTTGTGTACATTATGCCTATTGTGGAGTGCTTTTATTCGAATAGTCATTTAAAATTTCTTTCATAACTAAATAGAGTTGACGATTTGAGCGAAGATTGTGTTTCCTTAAAATAATAATACTATTCAGGAAATCATGAGAATATTTACATATCTCCGTATTTTACCACAGCTTTTATGGAAAAAAACTAAAACCAATGAATATCTTATTCATAATAACAGACGACTTCATCCAGATACTCGGTATATATTGGATATGTCATCATTTGATCAGACAGTGCTTGATCTTCGTATTGATCGTGTTCAACGTACAGACGAAGGTGAATATGTATGCCTTTATTCAAATGGACAAACAGTTTATAAACAACGTGTTTACCTCAATATACTTGGTAAGTTATAAGATATTCACTAAAAATGCCCCATTTACTGATATTGGAAAGTAAATTTAGTTAATTTATTACAAATTCAAGCACTTTATATAATTTAACGCAAATTTCCATGATAACTGTGTTGTTATTGTTTGTCAGCTACCATAACAGCGATCTTACTATGATCTTACAACAATCTTTCTAGTTAATTGGAATATGAGATATATGATTCAACAAGCTATAAAACACCAAACATCTTTCAAAGATTTAAAGCCAGCTGTCTTAAACGGTAAGTTCATATAATACAAGAAGTCTGGAGAACACAACAAACATGCTTAGTTACAAATTAAGTCGCATGAGTTATACTTAGTATGTGAATTTCATTTCGGATAAAATCTAAAGCAGAAGAAGTTAGTTTTATCGACAAACTAGCTTCTTCACCATATCATATTCACTTTACGTTGGAACAATAGACATATATTAATGTTTAAGCATCTGAAAACTGTATAACTGTTAACTTATAAACTTTAAGTACGTTGTGTGTGAAAATCAAGCAGTAGTTTCGATGAATATGATTATTTCGTCAGTATTGTGTAGTTACACCACGAATTTCTAATATGATTAGCTATTACGTAGATGAATTTTAAACCTCTCGTCTATAGACTAATAACTTTCTGTTGTGATAAATGTCGTCAAATTAAACTAAGTAGTCATCGTCTCTTAGAAGATATGAGTTCAGTTTTAATAGATATCAGTTAAGTGAATTAATATTTGAATACATATTACATCACTATACTAAATGCTGTCGTAACTGGCACTTACTAAAATCTGTATATCATTCATCCACTACTTATAACCTGGGTTAAGTAGTAATCAACTCGTACTAGTACATAATACATAGTGTAACCTTGACTTTACTTTCTTCAATGAACATTATTCGTACATTTTGGTAGTTATGGAAAATCACAATCTAAAAAAATTTACACAACAAAACTTCTGTCAAGAATTTTATTCTCTGATCCCATAAAATAAAGTTGCGATAACTGGTTTAATAATCTTAGCTATATGTGAATGGCAAGAGAAAATGTGATTCATTCATCTGAGTATGGAAATCACATTGACGGTGCTCGGTTATCAGGCTATTTATCAAGTCAACATTAAAACTAAACTAAACCGTCAGGTACTTCACCAATAGCTTAAGTAAATCGTTAGAGTTGCATCATTATAAGTCTATGTAGGAAGTAAACAAGTATTTAATTTCACAAATCAAGCTTCAGTTGACAATTTTTAAGAACGTGGTATTTACTTAGTACCCATATTTTACACAAGCGTCTACAATTTTATAATTTTATTGAGATTATAAGTACTTACTAAGGCTGGTTATAATAATGTTGTTTCTTATAGTACCTCCGGTTATTTCTGAAAACAGTTCCAGTTCTACAAGAGTGATAGCTCATGAAGGTGAAGCTGTTGTATTACAGTGTAAAGCTTGGGGAGTACCAGAGCCTATTATTACATGGTATTTGACACCGAAAGAAGGACGTCAATATCGAATATATGAAGCAACGGATAAAAGTAAGACAAGTGTCTTGATACATTTTGCATAATATTCCAAAACTTATCTTACTATATAAATTACTCTGCGACCAAGCAAAGTCATTTCAAAGTGATAACGAGAATTATTATCCGTTTGAACTACAGTCTGAAAAAAAACTGTCTAAGAAGCTTATATTATTAAAAGTAACAGTGTGAATTATAGTGATGTTGAATTCAAAGATGAGATTTTATCAATCTGTCTTTGTAGGCATATGTGCACTATGAACAAACTGCCTAGGCATCATCAACATGACACTACAGACCCCTACATATAATAATATAAGCACCATACCTATTTTATAATTCGCATTTAACTGGATTTAGTAGCTCAGTGGTAAATAGGTTGGTCTTCTGGGGTGTAGATACTTTAAGTTCTAGTTTCGTCATGAAAATCAATACCGATGAGAGTACATACGGCTAATGAATACTCTGGATACGATTACTGACCACGATTTATTCATTTTACAGATGCTTATTAATTATGCTTGAGAAAGACTGTCTACATGAAAGCAGTCACAAATATTTTTGAAAATTTTCAAGAATTGTGATTTATTTTTATCGATTGGAGTTACATAAGTTCACTATGGCAACTAAACAAAAAACAAGATATTATGCTTAACATACCATCGAGATTGTATACTAATCACAAAGTTGTTTCATGTAGTCACTTGGCCAAACCTTTATCATATCAGCTGAACTATGATAATGAGCTCAGCGACTAACTTCAGGATGTTCCTGAAGCTTTAGTGAGAAGCCTTGATTGGTGGAGTTCATACTTGTCGGGAGTGGAGCAGTTATCACCAGTGACAATGAATGACCGTCGCGCTACATATATATGTATATATCACAAACTGACAGAAGTAGGAATTCTGTCACTGGATGCCGACCCAGTGGCCCAGAGAGCTAGAGTCTCGCCGTCAGCTTGAAGCTACTGATGTGGGATGTGGGGTGTTCACTATCGAAGAGTTCCACACTAGAACGAAAAAGCTATCCAACGCTCCCTGGTTCTAAATGGTACCCTGCTAACATCAGTCTGTGATATATTCAGTCAAATCAAAATAGCAATATCCACAAAAATAACCATCTGAATTGAACTTTGCCATATTCGTTAAGTTCAACAACTAATTGGGAATGAAATTCAGTCAGACTATGACGCTTAGAATTAAACGACATGAAATTGAATAAATAGAAAAGCACTATGTACTATATCCCGAAATTTAATAATGGACTTATCTACCATCAGCTTTTCCAAACGAATGTGCTACTGAATGGCAAATATATATGTGATTTGTTAATTAGAATAATTTATTTTCTCCCCCCATCTGCTTATTGTTGTTAAGGCTGTACCTACAATACAATGTTAGTTTTTGCACTAAGACTCAGACCCAGCACGCTTTGTTCTAAGCGTCAAACGAGTTATTTGTTAGATCAGGATAGCAACATTTTAATTCGGCGGGTAATGAAGACATTAGTAATGTTTTGCAATTTCACGTTATTTATGTCAAACACTTCAAATCATCATTCTTTGTTTACAAATTTGCACCTCAATTGAATTGCTTTAATTCTTATGGGTTGTTTAATGCAACAAATTAGCTAAGCTTTATTATCTACTTAACAATTATTCCATGTGCATTGTTAGAATAAATTGAAACTATTTCAATAAATTCGCATACATTAAACACTAAGATACGTAGACGATTAGTTCAGTCCCCTAGCTGAATCGACGGTTTTCACTTCTGAGTCCTGTACCAGAATGGAACAGCTATCTAGTGCCTCCAGGTTTTTAATGACACCTAAACGTGATCAGTTTGTAATGATTACAAAAGATGAATTAAAAATTAGTCCCCATTAAATCACCTCGCATCAACTAAAGCAAAACTCAGTAGAATTATTGATACTACTACTAAGTAACATTCACATTTGTATTAAATATTTTTACATGATAAAATTTCGTTTTATTATTTAATGAATAATCTTTATCTTAAGGATTCACAATTAAACCAAATCAATTGATTATTTCAAATATTACACGTGATCTACAAGGAATTTATAAATGTTTAGCACAAAATGGACTAGAACAAAATGCATGGCGTGTAATAGACCTTGATGTACGATGTAAGTAGTATTGTGTATGCCTTTAGACATTAAATGACAATAAAGGAAATTCATTTAATGTATTAGCTATTAAGTCTTGTCATCCAATAAAATTTTTTTTATTCAATGTATATTCTGTTGTTCTATTAAGACATATAAATTATGCAGAAGTAAATACGTTACTAACTGATAATGAGTAGTATAATGTCTTAACTCTAAATACAGCATTCAATATTACAGGAAAAAATGTGAAATTAATTGTGATATTCTAATGCTTAAACGTTATGTTTCAGTTTGTTGGAGAATGAATCATTATTGATAAAGTATGATGTTCTAATTCTCATAAGGATCTTTAATACTTACAACGGGAACACAATGAGAACACCTTATGAAGTATGGAAATCGTATTGAAGAGATTTTGAATAGAGACATAAACGGTCTCACAAGAAGACGGAAGATATACAATTATATTCCTATACTTTGTATTAAGTATGAGCCAATTCATAAGTGAAAGTGGCAAAGCCAATAATAGTTAGAGAATGTGTATGCTTAATTAATATAATAGTATCCAAGAGAAGTATAACGTAAAAGGAATTGACTGACAAATACATATGCAATCACATGTATAAAGAAATGTATGAATAACATCACAAAATAATCATACATAAATAAAATTGAAGGACATTTGAATCATGTGATTGTCTGAAATTACATGAACTTGTTCGAGGAATTTATCATATAACGTATTTTAGGTCATCATTTACTGTTCATTTATCAATATTGTAGATACAAAACTAATTGTTAATATGACCCTATAATGTGTGAAATAATCGTCAGAAATTAGTAAAATGTTATTATAACCTAGACAGATCAACATTGAAACTACTGCTGATGTTTTCATTATCATCACTGAACAATTATTGGATTTAATATCACTTTCTGTATGCTTTCTAGGAACAAATGGAATCTCAAGCTAATAGATAATTCTATTCATGAGTTTATTTTCAATATGTTAATTAGTGTTTGACGCTAGGCCTCTTCCATATTTTCCTATTTGTTTTCTGTTTGAAGTTTAAATATAAATCTCTGTAAACTAGTAAGTCGCTAAGAAATCAGCATCTAAGTGATCATGTATAAGACACATTTGTAATACATATCCGATAGACGAAAAAAAATATTGTATGGCATAGTGACAGTGTCATCTCATTGAAATAACCACAACAAAAGGAAATTTATCATCATGAGGATCAAAATTTCTATGAAGTAACAAATGACCATTAAGTACTTTCAGTACAATGATAAATCACAGTAACTGAACGATTGGGGCAGATAATTTTAGGCATTGATTATTCTATGTGATAAGTGTCATTTTACATTTTACTGACTTATCAGATCATATTAGTATACAACTTAATTAATCGGACAAATAAATGTTTACATACAACGAGATACATTGTTTTGATTCTGTTTAACCTCTATAATACCTAATAAAGTTCATTAAAGTTGATTTTTATTATTCTAGACCCTCCAACTATTGAAATGGCTAATTTAAAACTTGGCCAACTACTTAGAGGTACAACAATGGTACGAGCAGTGATTGCTGGTAATCCAATTAATTTATTTTATTGGGAATTTGAAGGAAGACCAATACATGGACCTAATAGTAACTGTCTTGTACCAATGCCAAATGAAAAATATTGTATTCTTATAGGTAGGTATAGAAACTAATTAAAAACGTTTTTCTGTTGTTAAGCTACTTTATCATTCAATTAGACTCCTCATTCACGTAATTCGAATTAAATTCTATCATCCAAATTATGATACGACATTAGGATACAGTGTGTTGTGTGGTATACATAACTAAAAAAATACGCTTAGTGTCTATAATTCTTAAGTGTAGAGCTCCTACTGCTACTGAATTGAACCTCTTGTCCATACGTATATACACCTTTCCACTTCAGATTAATATAAGACTCAGTTCACATTAGATTAGACAGAAATTCATTCCAATAAAATTCGATTGTGACCAGCGATGGAATTTAGAGAGCACATTTTTTCCTATTTACATCTTTCAGTGGAATATATATTTACACTTTAAAGTTGATATCCACACTAACTCTAGTCCTGTTCTGCTTTTTTCAATGGTTTGACACGTTTGAGTCAAGATTTACACTATCTTGTTCGGAAATTTCATTTCTAATCACCATACAACATAAATAAAACTGGTTACCCCCCACAGGGTTTCTGCTGGTCCCAAGCCGGAATAAAGGAGGAGGGTTGGGCATGGGGTTAGCAACCCCATCCCGTAAAACAACTACCATGCTAAAAAACGGCTTACGAGTAAAAATCTTTATAACCATTTTTACTCTACCCTGGGAGTTGGAAGGTATGTTATGACGCCTCATGGTGAAAGCCGAGTTTCTTCGGAAGCCACGAGGCTGATGTCTCTTCTGACAACCAGAGTAACAATTAATATAGGCACGTGGAATGTCCGCACGCTGTGGGAAACAGGGAGGACCATGCAAATAGCTGAAGAAATGAAAAGATACAACCTGAAGATACTTGGACTTAGCGAAACGCATTGGTTGCAAGCTGGAAATGTGTTTTTATACTCCGGCCACGAAGAAGAAAACGCCCCCAACACACAAGGAGTAGCATTGGTGTTATCCCAAGATGCATGGAAGTCTCTTATAAGATGGGAACCTCAAGGACCTAGGATCATCACAGCATCCTTCAAGACGAAGAAGGAAGGGATTGCAATGAATGTCATCCAGTACTACGCACCCACCAATGACAGCCACGAAGACGACAAAGACCAGTTCTATGCGAGGCTGCAGTCAATCATCGAGAAATGTTCAGCCAAGGACCTGACCATTCTAATGGGCGACTTCAACGCCAATGTCGGAGTGGATAACACCGGGTATGAAGACATCATGGGACAACATGGACTGGGAGAAAGGAATGATAACAGTGAGAGGATTGTGAACTTATGTGCCTTCAACAAAATGATTATAGGTGGCACCATTTTCTCCCACAAAAGTATACACAAAACTACATGGGTTTCACCGGACCACATTACGGAGAACTAAATCGACCACATCTGCATCAATAAGAAGTTTAGAAGGACCATGGAAGACGTAAGAGCAAGGAGAGGAGCCGACATAGCTTCAGATCACCATTTGGTGGTAACTAAAATGAAACTGAAGCTGAGGAAGCACTGGACAACTGGAGCAGCAGTATTACACAAGTTTAATACAGCCCTTCTCCGTGATACTAACAAACGCAACGAATTCAAATTAATTCTCAGCAACAAGTTCCAGGCATTTCATGATCTACTAGAAAAAGGTGGAACTAATATGGAAGACAACTGGAAAGAGATTAAGGGAACAATAACCTCAACATGTCAGGAGGTTTTGGGTCTCAAGAAACAACACCAGAAAGAGTGGATTTCTGTTAGTACTCTGGACAAGATCCAAAAAAGGAGGAACAGAAAGACAGCGATTAATAACAGTCGGACAAGAGCATAGAAAGCCAAGGCACAGGCCGAATACACCGAAGTCAACAAGCAAGTGAAGAGGAGCATCAGGTTGGATAAACGAAAATTTGTTGAGGACCTAGCAATGACAGCGGAAAAAGCTGCAAGAGAAGGAAATATGAGGCTCTTATACGATACAACGCAGAAGTTATGCTGGGACATACAACAAGCCAGAACGGCCAATCAAGAACAAGGCTGGCAAACCAATCACTGAAGTGCCTGAACAACGGGAACAGGTGGGTAGGCACTTCCAAAACTCTTGAATAGACCAGCCCACTGAACCACCAGTCATCGAAGCAGCAGCCACGGATCTCCCTTACGCACCGACCCACTAACAGTCGAGAAATCTGGACAAGATCCAAAAAAGGAGGAACAGAAAGACAGCGATTAATAACAGTCGGACAAGAGCATAGAAAGCCAAGGCACAGGCCGATACACCGAAGTCAACAAGCAAGTGAAGAGGAGCATCAGGTTGGATAAACGAAAATTTGTTGAGGACCTAGCAATGACAGCGGAAAAGCTGCAAGAGAAGGAAATATGAGGCTCTTATACGATACAACGAAGAAGTAGCTGGGAAATACAACAAGCCAGAACGGCCAATCAAGAACAAGGCTGGCAAACCAATCACTGAAGTGCATGAACAACGGAACAGGTGGGTAGAGCACTTCCAAGAACTCTTGAATAGACCAGCCCCACTGAACCCACCAGTCATCGAAGCAGCAGCCACGGATCTCCCTATAAGCACAGACCCACTAACAGTCGAAGAATCAAAATGGCCATCAGACAGATCAAGAGTGGCAAGTCAGCAGGACCAGACAACATACCAGCGGAGGCACTGAAGACAGATATAGAAACAACTTCAAAGATACTCCACATTCTCTTCAGGAAGATTTGGGAGGAAGAACAAGTTCCAGCAGACTGGAAAGAAGGGTACCTCATCAAGATACCAAAGAAAGGCGATCTCAGCAATTGTGAGAACTACAGAGGCATTACCCTACTCTCAGTACCAGGAAAGGTCTTCAACAGAGTGTTATTGAACAGATTAAAGGACCCAGTCGACGGCCAACTCCGAGATCAACAGGCCGGATTCCGTAAAGATCGATCATGTACCGATCAAATCGCTACTCTACGGTTCATTGTTGAACAATCAATTGAATGGAATTCATCACTTTACATCAACTTCATCGACTATGAAAAGGCATTCGACAGCGTGGATAGGAGAATATTATGGAGCCTTCTACGACATTACGGCGTACCCGAGAAGATAGTCAACATCATACGAAATTCTTACGACGGACTACATTGTAAAATCGTGCAAGGAGGTCAGCTCACAGATTCATTCGAAGTGAAGACCGGTGTCAGACAAGGCTGCTTACTCTCGCCCTTCCTCTTCCTACTGGTCATCGACTGGATCATGAAGACTGCAACATGTGAAGGCACTCTCGGAATACAATGGACAACATCGACGCAACTAGATGACTTGGACTTTGCAGATGACCTAGCTCTTCTTTCTCACACACATCATCAAATGCAGAAGCAGACCAACAATATAGCAGCAGCCTCAGCAGCAGTAGGCCTCAACATACACAAAGGGAAACGCTAAATCCTTTGATGCCAAATGATAAACACTAACCCAATTACACTTGACGGAGAAATTCTTGTAGATGTAGAAATCTTTACATATTTCAGCATCACCATCGACAAATAGGGAGAGTCTGGTGAGTGTGTGAAGGCGTGGATTGGTAAGGCAAGGGCAGCATTTCTACAACTGAAAATCATCTGGAACTCAAACCAACTGTCAGTCAATATAAAAGTCAAAATTTTCAACACAAATGTGAAGACAGTCAGTTATGTTGTATGGAGCTGAAACTTTGAGAACTACGAAAAGTATCCTACAGAAGATACAAGTATTTATAAACAACTGTCTGCGTAGGATTCTTCGGATCTGTTGGCCAGATACCATCAACAACAACCTGTTGTGGCAGAGAACTAATCAACTTCCAGTTGAGGAAGAAATTAGGAAAAGACGCTGGAGATGGATTGGACACACACTGATGAAACCATCAAACTGTGTCACAAGACAAGCATTGACTTGGAATCCTAAAGGCCACAGAAACAGAGGAAGACCCAAGAACACATTGCGTCGGGAATTGGAAACAGACATGAAGAGAATGAACAGCACTTTGGAAGAGCTAGGACGGAAAGCCCAGGACAGAGTTGGCTGGAGAATGCTGGTGGGCGGTCTATGCTCCACTTGGAGTAACAGGCATTGATTGATTGATTGAACCGAGAACGTATTGTGTTTTAATCATGCCTCTATATATACACAAAATCAGACCACACTGTTAACCAATCACAAGTCTAACATTGATACGGAACAAAGGGAAGAATGACAATGAATGGGGACAACTTGTACACAACTAAGTAACTGTAGTTCATAGTAATAAACAATGTACAAAGAATAAATATACTAAACGGGAACACCGGGTAAGGGGAATGTAAGAGTCATAGAAATGAAAAAGTTACATTATTCACAGCTGTAATAAATGAAATAATGTTCTAAAATACAGTTCTCGAAGATAATCAATCTCCATTAGGTGCCAGGCATATCACTTTCGACTTCTCACTAATTCATCATAACTTAAATGTTAGTGTTAATTTCATGTTGAAAAGCATACAAATAACATACAATCAATCATTTCTTTACAATAACAGTTAACCTATAAAACAGTAACAATTTGATTGATTTGTACTATTCAAGTTAAAATTAATCCTATTTAAACAATCAAAATTTGGTATTTACAAAAAAGTAAAGAAAGACCAATCTTAATTGTAAATCTTAATGGACATTCTTTCAACTGAACAACACTATCTACTTTCTCAATACATACTTGCCTGCTTTCATAAAACTATTTCATATGTTAATATCTAATAAACAGTAAATCTACGAACTTACTTACTTATGCCCGTTACTTCTCACTGAGGAGCATAGGCCGCTCATGAGGATTCTCTACTGAACTCTCTCCTAAGCAATCCTTTACAGCTGTTTCTAGTTGCTGTTTATCTTTTTAGTGTCTACTTCCAATTCTCGACGAAGTGTGTTCTTTGGCTTTCCTCTTTTCCGTTTCCCAACAGGAGTCCATGTTAATGATTGTCTCGTCATGCAGTCTGATGATTTCCTCAATGTATATTCTATCCATTTTCAACGTCATTTCCTAATTTCCTGAATCTACAATAGTTGACAGTTTTCTTACAAATAAATACAACTGATATAAGTAGTATGTAGTTAATAAAAATATAATTTAAATCAACTACTTTTTACTAAAGTTATAAAAAGTTAAATGTGATTCACTGTCAATTTATTGTTTTAATCTATTCACTAGACTGAAAAATTTCAATATTTGATATACATGAATGCATATGTAATAAGTAGTATAATAAATATACTATTATTAATGTAATTAACCTAATATTACATGTAACTACAGGCATATATATACATCGTTTATAATAATAATGTATGCCTCCAAGTATTGATTGTGTACACATTAACTTGAATAACTTGAATAGACAAAACTGATAGTGTTAACCTTGATTTTATTAACCATTATGAATTCATTATTTCACTTATTTAAGTAATAAAGAGTTAATTATAAAAAATATTGGGTAAACAATACTAAAAAATAATGAATATACAATACATTATCTTATTTAATGTAAATAAACTTTAATAAATAAATATAAACAATAATGCATAGTTATTGTATAAATTGATAACCTCAAAAGTCAGACTCTTCAATTCGAACGTGAAGACAGTCCTGCTGTATGGAGCTGAAACTTGGAGAATGAGTACAAACATCATCAGACGGATACAAGTATTTATAAACAACTATCTACTCAAGATACTGAATGTCCGTTGGCCGGAAATCATTAGCAACAGCTTACTATGGGAGAGGACAAACCAACTTCCAGCTGAAGAGGAAATTAGGAAAAGACGTTGGAAATGGATAGGACATACATTGTGAAAATCATCAGATTGCATCACGAGGTAAGCATTAGCATGGAATCCTGTTGAGAGACGGTGAAGAGGAAGGCCAAATTACACACTGCGTCGAGAGTTGGATGCAGACACTGAAAAGATAAACAGCAACTGGAAACAACTGGAAAGGATTGCTCAGGACAGAGTTAAATGAAGAACTCTGGTGAGCGGCCTATGCTCCTCAGCGAGGAGTAACGGGCATAAGTAATTGTATAAATTCAAAAGATGAATTACATTATTATCCAGTTGTTATTTAGCTTTAAAAGAATATAATAATGAATATTTAACATATGAAATATAAAATATGTTACAATTACTTTATGATAGATGAAGAAGTATTGATGATTTAGTTGCGAATTTTCAATGAAAGCTTAACAATTAAATCATCTAGATTAAAAGATTCATCTTCATAGAAGTGATATTTACTAGTTAAAAATCTACATCAACTTAAAATATGAAATTGATTGGTTTCTATATTGAAAATATCAAATTAATTAAAAAAATGTTTACTTAGATTGTAATGATTTACTGATGGTTATTTATAAAGTTCATAGTGATTTTGTTTAATACAATGTTGAATTGAATTAATGAATATTATGTGGTACACCGGGCACCTAATGAAGATTGACTATCTTCGGGAACTGTGCTTTAGAACATTATTTCAATTATTACAGCTGTGAATAATGTAACCTTTTCATTTCTATGACTGTTACGTTCCCCTTGCCCGGTTCTCTTGTTTCGTATATTTGCTCTTAGTATATTGTTTATTACTTTGAACTACGTTTACTTAATTGTGTACAAGTTCTCCCCATTTACTGCCACTCTTCCCTTTGTTCTGTACAAATGTTAGATTCTTCATTGGTTCACTGTGTGGTCTGACTCTATGTATATATAAAGGCATGATTAAAATATAATACGTTCTCAGTTCTCGCTCTCTCCGTCTTCCTGTTCTCAATTCTGGTTGTCCTATTGTCGGCCTGGAGGGGTGAGTAGGCTTAGGTCTATTGCACATTCTCAGCTAGGCACGCATGTCATTGGTGATCGTGGCAACCAACCAAAATCATCCATCCCCTCCTCCATCCTTTCTTCGCGTCATAACATTATGACATCGAAAATAGTGTCTGTAAACACTTCGTACTTTGTTATCTTTTAGTCATTTTCTTTTGATTGTGTAAATAATGAGATATATAAGATGATATATAGGGAAACAATTACAATTTATAATTATCTCTTAAGTCATAAGTGTGAGTAAGTGATCATATTCAACCCTTAATAATATTTGAGTAAATATTTCTTAAGTAAGAATATTATCGTATTATCATATGTTTCGTATCAGTAAGTTTCATCATTTGAGTCAATAATTCATTCTCATGAATAGATGTTATTTACTGTTTATTGTAACAATAAAATTCACTTTCGACGAAAAACTAACAGCTATTCAAAATTGTAGCATTTGCTTTTAATGAGATAATGTATGACATGGTTACTTACTTACTTACTTACTGCCCGTTACTCCTCGCTGAGGAGCATAGGCCGCTCACCAGTGTTCTCCATTTAACTCTGTCCTGAGCAATTCTTTCCAGTTGTTTCCAGTTGCTGCTCATCCTTTTAATGTCTGCTTCCAATTCTCGACGCAGCGTGTTCTTTGGCCTTCCTCTTTTCCGTTTCCCAGCAGGATTCCATGTCAATGCTTGTCTTGTGATGCAGTCTGATGGTTTGCGTAGTGTATGTCCTATCCATTTCCAACGTCTTTTCCTAATTTCCTCTTCGGCTGGAAGTTGGTTTGTCCTCTCCCATAGTAAGCTGTTGCTAATGATTTCCGGCCAACGGACATTCAGTATCTTGCGTAGGCAGTTGTTTATAAATACCTGTATCCGTCTGAGGATGTTTGCAGTAATTCTCCAGGTTTCAGCTCCATACAGCAGGACTGTCTTCACGTTCGAATTGAAGAGTCTGACTTTGAGGTTAGTTGATATTTGTTTTGAGTTCCAGATGTTTTTCAACTGCAGGAATGCTGCCCTTGCCTTGCCAACCCTTGTCTTTACATCTGCATCAGACCCTCCTTTTTCATCGATGATGCTCCCCAGATATGTGAAGGTATCCACCTCTTCCAGAGTTTCCCCATCAAGTTGAATTGGGTTGGTGCTCCCTGTGTTGTATTTGAGAATCTTGCTCTTACCCTTATGTATGTTCAACCCTACTGCTGCTGAAGTTGTTGCTACACTGATTGTCTTCGCTTGCATTTGTTGGTGTGTATGTGCTAAAAGAGCTAGATCATCTGCGAAGTCCAAATCATCGAGTTGCATCCTACTTGTCCATTGAATCCCGTACATTCCCTCAGATGTGGTCTTCATGATCCAGTCGACCACTAGGAGGAAGAGAAAAGGTGACAGCAAGCAACCTTGTCTGACTCCGGTCCTCACTGAAAATGCAGTTGTCAGTTGTCCTCCATGCACAACTTTGCACTGTGTTCCGTCGTAAGAGTTCCGGATGATGTTGACGAGTTTCTCTGGTACACCGTAGTGTCGAAGAAGTTTCCATAGTGTTCTCCTATCTACACTATCAAACGCCTTCTCATAATCAATGAAGTTGATGTACAGGGGCGAGTTCCATTCAATTGATTGTTCAACGATGATCCGTAGTGTTGCGATTTGGTCCGTGCACGACCGATCCTTCCGAAAACCAGCTTGTTGACATGGTAGTAAAAAGTTAAAAGAAATCGACTTCATAACAACACTTTTAATAGTGAAACAAAATACTGCAGGATCAAACTGAATGGTAAAGATTTGTTTCATCTAGACTTCAGATATACTATTCTGACGTGTATCAATTCAGTCAGTCAGTCAGTCAGTCAGTCAATTGCAACGTATAACTTGGTACATGCGTACATCAGTTCAAATTGCCATGCCCAAATTAGTAAATAGAGATGAAATTGTCTGATCAAATTCCTGGGAAGTGAAGGTAATAACAGAGTTAGTATTAATGAAAAGAAACAGAGATCGTAGATAAGATCTAAGAAAATATAATTCAGTAAAAAGAAGGTTATTATGAATTTGGAAACTTAGAATTTGGAGGAAGACGAGGAATATAGGAACCTGCATGGTTGCGAACGATTTTGAGCCATGTCACTCAGTCTCTGTCCACTGGTTACGATCATCACAGAAACTCCAACCAGGTAGTCTGCACCTATCAATATAGATCGGCCCAATGGTAAATGACTTCATGGACTGGTGCCCTGTTTTCGTTTGGCCTCCCCTAGCTTTCTTCCAGCCTACTCCTACACCAGACAGCGTTGCTCGTCGAGCTAGGCGGTGGTTGGGCATACGCAACACATATCTTAACCATCTCAGATGACGAAGGTTTACCACTTCATCAATTGATTTACCATATTTATGTAGCACTCTATTTTTAACTCAAGTATTGCTTAGTTGGTGGTCACAGAAAACATGAACAATTTTTCGATGACCTCTATGTTTGAATACTAGGAGCTTACGAATATCCTCTTTCCTTAATGGTCATGTTTCACAAGCATAAAGTAGAACTGATCAAACTATTTTACAGTCAACGCGTCCTTTGATCGGAATACGGATGTCTCATCTACGCCACAAGTGACGTAAATTGGCAAAGGCCAATCAGGTCTTATGTAAACGAGCCAAGATTTCAGTAGACACCAAACCGTCAAGACTGTTGAGGCTCCCAAGATAAGTGAGGCGGTTAACATATTCAACTGCTTCACTCCCTATCACTAATTTCGGTGCCGAATCAACCCGATCCAGATGTAGTATTTTGCATTTGGATGGGGAGAATCTCATCGCAAATATGCTTACATTGATGTTTAAGGTTGTCAAAAGATTCTGCGTTTTATCTACATCTTCACCCAAGAGAACTACCATCAAGATCATCCGACTGATTACATCAAACGACTAAAATCCACAATGATATCAATCTACTAGACTGATAGATACATTATAAATTTATTCATAGAATATTATAAATTATGAAGGCTGTAATCTATTACATTAATTGTTACCAAGCATTATACTAGCGAGCGGATCATTTTTAGTTTGTATTTGAAAGTAAAATAAAATAATAACCAGTGAAAGCAGAAGTCAGACAACTGAATATGTGGAATAGCCAGTGTACAATAACATTTTGAAGTACTAACATGATATTAATGACTGATTGTTTGAATTCTTTTTCGATTCAGCCATTTCATGTGTAAAGAATCTAATTAATCCTAGTTGTGTGTGTTCAGTAATTCTTGATGCTAAATGACTCTATACCTAATGAAAGATATCTTTAAAAGATATATTTGTCCAATTTATGGCAAGAGATATCCACAAGGCTCTTTAGCTTCCACTGGTATATACTTCGTGAAGAATGTATTGGTTCTTATAGAACACAAGATTACTGAAATCTCATAAATTAAGGTGTCAGGTAATTAATAACAGATATTAATCATTTAGTAAAATCTTAAGCTGGGGTTATCCTCAATATTTTAAAAGACTACTAAGTTTGCCGTTTCCATCAGATCTAGTCATTTTGTTGTAAAATTATGTAATTTGATGATTAACTAATGTGGAACAAATTATAGTTCTAACAGTTTAGATTACAATATATCATAACTAAGGCATCAGAGCTCATATGTAGATTTAATTTTTAATTCTAGGCTATTAGAGAAACGTGGATTACTGTGTGAAGTGGTTACAGTTTAGCAACCATCAAGTTTACACGACCTTGTCTTATTAAAATGTAGTTGTATCTCAAATACATAAAGATTAATCTTTTTTAAATAGAGTCATTTAACGTGGTTAAAGCTCTATAGTTTAAATAATATTTCTCATTATCTGCAATCAACAGTTGAATCCAAAAGTTAAACAGTATACAATTGTAAAGTATACTATCGATTTCTATTTATTACACTAAATGTCTCTACCGTAAATGTATAGTTGGATGCATAGTATTCATGAAGTTTGGAGAGTTAAGTAGTGTTTATATGTGTTTCCGGAAACTTACTGTATAGTGTGACATGGAAATATTGAATTAACAAGTTGAGAACAGATATACTGATCAACACTCGATAAATCTGTTTAACAATATTACAGAATTTAAAAAATAATTGTCAATTGTTATTCAATGTGCTTCATCAGTCCTCGATTCTAAATGAACCACTTTATATTCTATTCATATACATTAAATAGTAACCATGTGTGCAGTTTCTAACATCAGATTACTGAAAACAATAGATATTACGATAGGAACCAAGGACCATCCTCTGTTGTTCGTAATGAAATTGACAACATTGCTATCTCTGATGAAAATATCCTCGTGGTTCGTCTGTACTACAATGTATTGTTAATTGAACAGCACGCGTAATTGATTGTAGCTGGATATTATGCAGATCTATGTGATGTTATATCCCCTGCACTTAGTGATTTGATTGTTGCTTAGTTCATTGTCATTTTACTCTACTTCACCACCTTCTTCATGTCGGAGTGAACTTTACAGTTATTTCACAAATGTGAGGTCAGATTCTTCTAAACACAATCAGTCACAAACAAAAACATCAAAACGAACTGATTTACCACTTATGGAATAACTATCAATTTCACGTCAAAATATCATAGGCTCCGACGACGTTATGCCTAACGACAATGAAAATTTCACAATTATGAGTCATTCGAGAATATCAGAGAACACAATAGCACTAAAATAATTTACATATTATTCGAATCCTCTAAATATGATGAACTGTTTAATTGATATTCTAAATCTAGATTGTCATTTACATACTTCACAGAGAAATTAACAACGGTAGTGGTTAAACCTGAGATCGATTAGTTCTTTATCGACCTGATATTTTCTTTCAGTTTGGATGCACCACATTCTAGGTGATAAAATAATGTCAATCCTGATAATGATGTAACTTGTCTTTATAATAGTAATGGTAATCATTAGTACATGCTTATTGTTTTTTTACTTATTTTAACATTTACTTCTTTTCTGCTTAGATAAGGCCAATTCTAAACATGGCATAATCAGAACAACTTTGTTTATAACTAATTTAACTTTAGCTAATTATGGTTACTATACATGTGTAGTTGAAACACCATTTGGTACATTTCGAAATAGTACAGAAATATTTAGTAAGTTGTTATTTTCATTGATTCAATGTTATGTTTAATCTATGCATCATATATATTTCGTTGTGTATATCACCACTATTTCAGCTTCTAAGTAGATTTCTTAGTATAAATCAAATGTGTATGGAGTGATAATTCAGTAATGACCAACATTTTCAATCTCTACTGACAGGACTATAGAAGCAAGATATTGGTCTCTGCTTAGTAACTGACAGATTTAAATATCACAGTTTTAAAGGAAGCTGGTTGGAACATTAATAGTTCAGTAGTAATGGTCAAAGACTGTGATACTAGATGACATGTGTTCGAGTCTTATGGGATGCATTATTCCGTTTTAGCATGTAGGTACGACATGCTGAATACCAAATGGTAAGAAAGTCAGGTCAAGTAGGTTTCTAAAAGGCACCCCCTAAACTACCTTTTGGTGAAAAGTTAGGCTGTTATATGGAGTAAAGTTCGATATATGCATTCATTTCTCCAATTACTCATAGTTATATCGATGGACGTGAAAAGTGCTAAACTGGCGTTTATACACCACGTCGCCAGAAATGTCAGAAATGTTTAGACAAAAGCTAAAAATCTTCTTTCTGAGTTTCTCCTTGACTGGTAGAACAATCAAAAATATTCGTTTCGTCCTACTTAAGACACAACAGCTAAACATAAAAAACTTGCAGCACAATGATAATTTGGGCAGTCCGATTTATATATATATATATATGTCGACAGTAAATAACTAACCAGTGTTCTTGGAACCAGCAACAGAAAGATGTAAACTCATAGGTCTCACAAGCTGCTCTTTGTTAAGTGTAAATAAAATTAACCTATTCTATTCAGTTAAATTATATAAAAGTGAGATGCATTTGTGGAAATAGGTATTAAGCAGTGCACACCCTAGATTCCACCCTAATGACTACAAGTTGGAGGACGCTTAACACTCTACACTGCCAAGAAGTTCCATAATAGTATAGTTATCCAGTGCTCCCTGGTTTTCATTAGTACCCTACCAACATCAATCTGTGGTGAGTCTAATCAGTAAATTTTATAAATCAAACTGCTTTTAATCAATTTAGTAGTTCTCACTAAATCATGTGGTAATGAGTGGATAAACTATAATCGATAGTAGAATGAATAAAAACTTCTCTAAAAGTATTTTCATACGTTGATTTTATTTTAAAAAGATGCCACCCTTATCTTCCGATTCTTTTGTTAAACGATGAAAGGCATCACTGGAGTTAATGTTAGTTACTAATCTGTAAATAAATTTATTTACTAAGTAATATTTAATGGTGTGAAAACCTAGTACTGTTAAACTTTCTTCCATGTGTAATACACAGATCTCAAGTCGATTTAGGAAATATGAATATGAATTGTTCTACATTTTTTGACAGTTGATAGAAATTTAGCTTTAATTCAGTTAATCGTAATCAAAGTACAGGCTAACATAAAATTACATTACATTGAGTTTCCATACCTCATCACACGACGAAAATCAAAAGAGTTTAATTCAGGTAGTAGCGATCGTTCCACTGAGGTGGATTCTAATTCATATCACAGTCCCTGTAAACACTAAAACAGGTTATTTTCCAAAACACCTAGCTTAGTAGTTTCGATCTATCAGTAGGATTCATATCAGCAGCCAGTGGCTTCATGGACTTTTACCACATTTTTGATTCAAGCTTTTCAAGCCTATTTCCACAAAAACAGACATTGTACGTTGAGGTATTCGATGGCTCGACGTTTAAAGAGATTATATCAAAAACCAACTAACCAGGGCCAAAGAGACTTTTAAAATAAGTAAAGTGGTCAACGCTCTCAACTATATCACTTTTTATTACCAATCTAGTCGATGATAATGGACCAGTTCTGAAGTAACAAGTTGAATGTTACTTAGCTTTGGTCATCATTATACTATTACAGTGCATTGTTTTCTTATATGTGTTGTAAACACAATGAAATAAACTAAAGTTGACTTATCCTTTATTATATAAAATAATTCTACTAAGTAACTTTCAATAAAGTCCATCCTACTGTTAAAATCATACTGGAATCTAAAAGACCTCAACTACGTGATGACATATCCTACGTATATACACTACCAAGTAACATCAAAGGAACAAAACCTACACAAAATGCGATTCGTAAATATGCTACATCATAGAAGACTCAAACAAGAGTGTGCCGTAGTAGAGAATTGTGTTAGAGAAAATGAATGTTCTCAGACATTTACAAAGTAACATGGTTCTCAATATATTGATTAAATAAAATTTGAAAAACCTGTAAAACCAGTACTTTTATCTAATTTATGTATTCCGAATTCAGCTTCAACAAAGTACTTTCTTCACTAAAATACTGACTCCTTATACGAAAAAAATTGGTCAACAACTGAGACAAAGTAAGCAAATACACATCACATATCACTTTTCACTGTATACACCAGTTTTCATGTTTCTGCAAAACATGTATATTGGCAGAATACAGTGGTATCCATTTATGCGTTATGTTTAACATATTGGGAAGAATCTACATTTCTGATGGTAGGCATATTATTTTAGTTTGACAACACACCATTTGATAGATGCATGATGCATAGCTGATTAAATAACTGAAACACACTCAACAAATAGTTCATCTTCATAATTGACATTAAATAGCTTAAATCTAAGCTTTATGCTCAAATGTGTTATTGATTAAACTACAACTACCATAATGAGAAAAGAATACAAAGCATTCCAATAATGCTTTGTTTATATTGTAATTTTTTTGTTACATAACTAATCGTAATCACAGTCTAGTGAGATTTTTCTGCCTTAAATAGTTTAACTAAAATTTTTGTTTTAAATTCATGAATTGGTCTGAGTTAGACAAACGTTAAAAACCACAAAGCACTGAACTGCTAATTTGTCCTAGAATGTGACATTTCAACACTGAGTACTAAAAACCTCTGGATTTTTCGACGTAACCGTGGACCTTTGAACCCTGGACTATCGAACCAGCCAGCTGTCAACAGCTGATATTTCTAATTGAGTCAATTCACTATGTATTTGTGCTACCTCTTCTATAGCCATCGATGGATAACTAGCTCACATCTAATATGGCTGAACTTCATTAGTCACATCCTCTTGCTAATACTCTAGGAATTGCTTCCAGAAGTTAGACACCAGTGAACCAATAATGATTGTAATTGAGAGTTGTGAAGTTTACTAAAGTTTAAGTTGAGCTAGGTCTCGAATATTTCACAAATTGGCTGCATACATTCAATTCATTCTAATACATAAACATATGATTGTTGACAATCTACTGGAACTTTTACATCAAACTCTTTAACACAACAACCTAAATTCAACCCATCTAATGATCAAAATACATATTCAAATTGATCTATAGTTTTAATGAGAGAATAAAATACAATAAAATACATTGTTGTTTACTGTCTGATGACCATTATCTGTGGTTTGACTAGTAACCAATCTCCTAAATAATTTAAATATTCATAGAAAACAAATTTTATGTAAAATTTAATTTTCTAACATTATCATAATGTTTGCATTTGTAATCATAAAGTTTTTGTGAATAATAATAGTTAGAATAAAAATGTGAATAGTCTAAGTTAAATGACTTCTTCCGGTCTGGTGATTATGTTAAATTTCACGTTAAATGTGAAGTACGAAGTGAATTGTCAGAGGTCTACTAGAAACATATTGAAGTCATTAGGATATTCATTATGATGGTATGTGGAGATTGGTATTAAGTTGGTGGAGTTCGTCACAGATTAATGTTAGTAGGGTACCAATGAAAATTATTATGCAGTGGACAGAGGTTTCATCCTAGTTTGGAACTCCCCAGCAGTAGGCACCCAACATCCCATCCCACAAGATTCACCGAGGCAAACGCTTAACCCTCAATCAACTATATTTAACTCCAGTCTCCACAAACTATCTCAATTCAGATACAATAATCAACTCATTAGTAACTAAATTCTGGATATTCCTGGAGCTCTAGTGAAGAGTCGTGGTTGGTGGAGCTGAAACTTGATGGATGTTAAACAGTTATCACCACTGACAAATGATTATGGTTGAGCTATATCACCAATTGATGAAAGTGGGAATTGTACAATTGGATGCCGGGTTGTTGGTGTATTGCCTAGAAGTCCCATCCTAAAATAAAACAGCTGTCCAGTGGTCCTTGGTTTTGAATGTTACCCTACCAAAATCAATCTATGACGAATTCATTATTATGCTGTTTATTGTTTATATTCATGGTTTACGTAGAATTGAAGCATACGCATAAAATATGTGATACTTTATGTGGGCATATAATTAAGTTTAGAAAGTAAATATGATTCGCTTACAACCTTCCAATTAAAAATTGAACCTAGACCTAAGTTCTACTCCTGTTGATCTTTACGATGCATTACTGTAGGCAGTTTATAAAGTAATATTGTCCATACTGGGAGCATAGTTGGTCTTCATACATATTAGGTTCAGGCTACCAAACTCACTAGCAAACAATTCTTAAGCTTCGATTACAACGTAACACCAAATAAAATAACATATTGGGAAGAAATTTATGAAATCCAAAGATGGACGGTATCCAATCTCAGTGTAAAATTACTATAATGATAATACAGAACTGCTTCTAAATACTATAAGTAAAAGATTTTATAACTGACTACGTATTTATGTTGAGATAATGTTCTTTTTAAGTATAAAAAGAATATTAAAATAAATCTAAATTGACTCTAGTAATAATTTAATCTACCTTATTTCTATTTTAGGAACCTATTCGTCCACATCAGCAACATGGGGTAAGTAGAGAAGATTTGTAGCTCAGGAGGGTAGTTTTTGGTTATACCACGTTCTCTAAGCAGGGTGGTTTAATTACAGAGCTTACATTGTTGATCAGAACGACTTCATCCAAGCAAATATCTGATTTCTATCAGAACCACAACTAAATCATCTAGCTTAGACAACGCGGTATAGCGAAAAACATAGAGCAAGTGAATTTAGTAGTTTTTGAGGTTTAAGTTACTAAATTTAATTTTTAATACCATGTATTCACTGAACTTAGAAATACTGAAAGTCCTCATTTTAAACAAATTGAAACAATGCATATAAAGGAACACAATATTGTTTTCATTTAGATCATCAACAGTCTTTATTGTAATATGCATTAGCATTTTTATGCAAATATGAAAGAGTTGTGTCAATCAGGGTCATTTATAAGCCGATGGTCACATTGAAGTTAATGGATCACATAACTAATTATAAAAGTATGAGTGAGCTCGTAATGATAAAAATGATAAAAACAGATTAAATAAATATTTCAACAACTAAAGTAGGTTAGCATATTAGAGGGTCAGACATTTAAATCAATAGTTATTCGTGTTCTTTGAAGATTAATGTTAGTTGGGTACCAATGGAAACTAATAAACTATAAGCAGCTATTTCACCTTATTAAGTAACTCCTAAGTAGTGTACACTCTCGGTTCCACTATGGAATCCAACCCATGGTCTTTAGATCTTACGGATAACGCTTGAGTTTTTGCACCACTGGGCCTACCAACGTCCCATAAATTTGTAATACAGAGGGAGAATTATACATTGTCATTAAATTGTTTAGCTTGTTTAATCTGGTTAGCTTTTTTTCAGCAAGCTTGGGTTTTACGGAATTGGAATACTAGCCCCAAGCGCAACCCTCCTTCTTTACCCGGGCTTGGGACTGGCAGAAACCCTAGGAGAGCTACAGGCGGAGTTATACATTGTCATTGCTAATAACTATCTGACTCCTGACGTATGTGTACTCAATCAATCACGACGTCTCACTAGAACTTTTGGAACATTATGAAGTTAGTCAATAGAGAGCTTATGAATGTATACGATTAGAGGGTTGTGTGTAAATACTTATCTCTATGGGACTAACTTAGTTCTATTAAAATAATAGACAAAAGAATAACTTAATAAAAAGTGTATAAACAATCAGTTTTAAAATATATAATTAAAGGTGCAAGGGACAATAAAAACGAAACAAATAACGATTTAAATAACTGACACGAAGCGTGTATAAAGTCTTAAGCCGCTAAACGCATTATAAATTTCTTTTGAACATAAGACTATAGTTGTTCGTTAGAGCCTCAACAACTTTTGCTACATATGAGAGGAGAGAATGGACTCCAATGAAAAAACTGGAAGATCTTTCACAAGTAGTTGTTAAAGTTTAGTATTTATCTACATCATGATCACCGTCAAACAGATGTGATAGTATAAAGCTACACATTTATTTATTTAGAGCCTTCCCAAACCATGAGAGGATGTGTTTATTAACTGATTGGCTTAGTCGTCTGGTTACACGCCCTAAATTGAATTTTTCACAACAGTAGCTAAACTAGTAAATAAGCATACATGACGGAAAACTAGATAACTTAACTTTGAGTCAAGGCATCATCATTGGTCAATTCGAAAATGATTATGTTTGTATTACAAATAATTTACATATACTAACCAAATTACAAAGGCATGTAAAATAAATCACCTGGTCTATTTAATAATCAAAGCATTCACATGACTAAGTAGCTACTAATTTTTTTCTTTTCATTGGTACACTGCAGCTTTCGTAAATACCTATGTACTTTATTTGCGAACCTACCATTAGTTTGTATTACATAAGTTTAATGAGAGTCACTATGACTACTGCCAAGAAAATTCATTTTGTGGCATTGAATTTCAGTACTTGTACAGTACATTATCAACAGATCATTTTGATGTTCAAGGCTATACATCTTAAATATGCTTTACATCAAATCATCTATATTATTTCAATAGTATTTATTTGGATTAACAACTTTCAAGTTACTTTACGTTAAATTTATATACACAATACTTGCAAACAGTTTTGTAGAGTGTCCAGTAGTAATCAAAATAGTTTTATGATAATATCATTATTTGTAACTTGGAATATTATATGTATGAATCTAACATAGAACATTTGTTTATTCATGAATGCTAATTTGTATTGCTTACTAGTTTCGTTTATTAAAAAGGCATGTTTAATGCACTGCTATATTGATCACTTAAAATATCACTAATTAAATCACTTATCTCTAACTTAATGGTTGTTGTGTTTTATTGTAAAATTGATATCACATATAGTTTGATCAAGATAAAATGAATATTTATATTTCTCTCATGCTAAATCATTATGCAATGTAGTTGACTTATAAGTGTAGGGTCAAAGCTTCAATTACTTCTAATCTTACTGTAAATGGGAAATATTTATGCTTTATACATTTAATATATGGTATTCCTGTTATGCAAAGCAAGTTTTATTGATAATGGATAATATTTAACTTTGAGAATATCATTGGAAACGTTTGACATAGTAACAAGTAAGAGTCGATTCCAGTACACTGAAAAGAGGTAGTAAAAAATGCATAGTACGAAATTCTAATGTTTATTCTGATTAAAGATATACTATTGTCCTTTCGAGTTCTTCTAAACAGCGAGTAAATACAAAATATTAGTCAAATAATGCTAGTAAGCTAGTACTGCGGTAAGACAGAGGGAAAGGGTGGCCAAACAAAAATGTGATATTGGTTTATGAGGTCGTTGATTTTTGGCTTGTAATGTACTCGTAGATGCAGACTACTTGGTTGGAATTTATACGTTAACAGATATCAGTTGCAGGTGACGCTAGGTGACATGTCTCAGAATCAGTAATAGTGCTTCAAGTGCATTTATTCGTTATCTTCATCTATATCTTAGGTTGTAATATTCTTTCATGAACACATTTGTCTCATTCTAACTTGTTGAATTATATTGTAATATTAATCTTGTTAATATAATCTCATTGTGCTAATGTAGTGTGGTAACTTAGATCGATGCACATACGTGCTAGATTTCACACTGTACATCACTAACTGACTAACTGATTGATACTTCAAGCTGTATAAACTCTAAAATCACTAATACAAAAGTATTTATCTTGAAAAAAAAATGCATTTTTGAAATGAACCTAGAAATTCACTTCGTTTTTATTCAATTATTAATCAATTATTTTGTATCAGTTTACTGCTGAAGTCAAAGTTGAACAAACATTGAACTGTTTTAAGTAGACACATACATTTAGATGTAAAAATATTTAGTTTCTTTATTATTCTCTCAGATCATACACATTTAAAGTTAACAAGAGAACTAAATGACAATTCATTATACTGAACAGTTTTGAATTATTATAGTTATTGGTTATTTTGTCAAACTAGTTATTGTAATTTTGTTCTGCATAGATATTCATCAGTTGTATTCCAGTTGAAGTTGAGAAAAAAATATTCATTTAAAATGTTTCATTTTGATTAACTGATTGATTAAATGTTCAATGTTTATTAACTGTTAAGTAGAGAAACTATCTTAATATTCATAATAATGAATAATTATGATAAAGTTAAGTTAAAGGTATAACAATACAATTTTCGCTATCTTATAAAGTGATATCGGAATTGTGATTATAGAAATGATAATTTAGATAAGATAAAAGTTATTTCTGGAGATTTCTTTTCCATTCCACTACATGATACATCAGTGTGGTCTAGATGTGAAGAAACATTCGGAAACGTTGTGTTAATAATTTAAGTTGGATGTACCTGTATCCCAACGTTATAAGAATTCATTTCTTTTTAATAAAATGGACTTACTATAACGAAATAGGTCGGATGAAAAATCGAATAACCGCTAGAGTGATGTGTGATTAATTTGCCAAAATTATAAATAAAATCGATGGCTTCAATAGTCGCTAAAGTAGAAAATTAAACATTCATGCCCTAATGTCAATAAAATTTAATTATTAGGATAAACTTGTATAGTCCCGTTGATTTGTTATAGATTGAAGCTGGTCAGTCATTGTTGTTATATGCGCATCCTGAGCGAATTGCATCGATATAGCGAATTTTTCACAAGTATTATATAAGTTGGATTGTGACTGGCCAGTCACTGGCCAGTCTACTTGATTGTATCTAAGTATCCCGGCAATACTGCATCCAACTGGAGATTTTACTTTACTGGAATCGACCTCATACGAATTAGTAGATGTTCACTTCTAAGGACTCTTAAACATCACTGTTTTTCCTGGCTTTTAATACCACATTAAATTATGACAGGCGGAGAAATCAATAAAACTATTAAAGTAGTTTCCATTGAAGACAATTATCATCCTTGATAAGTATACAGTCATTCAACAATTAATAACTGGCAAGATGAAGTTTGATTTATGGAGTTCAAAATTTACATGGTTGTATATGTATATATATATATATATAAGGATACATAGATAGATAGATCATTTTAGCAAGGTAGTAAATGTTTTTTTGTAAATATGTGAACAACTAAGATTAAAGTGTATTACTATACATCACAACTATGGCTGAATAATAGCTTGTTATAAATCAGTAATTGAACTGTGATCATGTTTGTTTTTGGTGTTATATTATTCAAACCAAACTCTAGTACAACAATATTACTTAACGACAATGAAGTACTTGTATTTGTTAATGCTTAACCAATACAATTGTACTCATTAAAAAAAAGCTAAGAATGTAACTGAGTTAAACCGCGTTCTGGATTCTCTATGTTAGTTATTATCCAATTTAATTCATAAAACAGAATCACTTAAATTCTTATGTAAAAAGGTTAAAAGTTTCAGACGTACATTACTGATATCCTTAAGTAGCTTGGGTTTTTATACCACTCATGATTAAATCAAGTGGAAAGATGGGTCACTAGTTAACACTTTCGACTTACAGCCATTTTCTAGTTGACTAAAATCCTGCACGATTCGCCTTGCTTTCAACAACCAGTTGGTGTTACTAGAGCTCATACTAAGAGAGAGAGAATGGGGAAATTAAATCGGAGGATGAGTAGTAAATGAACTAATTATGTAAACTAGAGACAAACCAAATTATTCCTATTTATTAACTCAGTCACTTCAGTGGATTTTGTCTTATTAATTTAACTGAAAATTCAATGAAGATACGTTTTACTGACAGTTGAAATTTTACACTATTGTTGATAAGATGATATCGCTTGTAAAACTTTATAAAGTGAACAACTGTTAAAACTAGACACTTCTGAATAGCTTGTTTCTTTCTTCAGAACTGTACACCTATGACGTTGCACTAGCTAGAACTTACAGCATTTAGACTTTGTTGAGAACAACATACTCTCATGCTTTCATCTTTTTTTTCAGTCAATTTATGCCAACAGTAATAATTCCTTTATTTAACGCTATATACTTAGTTACAATAACAACATTGTGACAAACTCAAACTCAACATAAATCTTATTTTCTACTACCCAAAAAAAAATACTAAAATACATTCCATCCTCAGCTGTGAACGTTTTCGACCATTTCGACATTACATATTGATGCATGCTTTAGTTATCTTTTAAGATAAAGTGCATAAAGGAAAATGTTCCAGCCAATAGAACACATTTTACTTAGGTCTATTAGTATTTAGTATCACTGTAGGTCCTAGGCTTTCAAAAAAACATGTAAGAACACTATATGATAAACTTGAATAAGTACATTGTTAAAAATTTTAATACAGAGTCTAATACGGTTCTAATGTGGTCCAAAAATTTTAACTGTTGCCAAGGTAAGCTTAACCAGTTTCACTAGTGAATTAACGGTTAACACTTAGTTGGATTGACACTGTGAATTCAAGGTTTATATCGAATTACTGAATATTAATTAACAGACTAGACAATATCGGGGAACTTTTTCATCCAGTGAGGTGTGAGATCGTTGATGCACATTATTAAGAAACTTAATATTAAAACAAGTTTTTTGGGGGGGGGAATTATAAGTTTTTAATGCTTTACTAGGCAACAACTGTTTGTCACAACTGTCTTCGAAATTAACGTAATTAAATTATAGAATGATGTAGGGTGATAATGTATACTTGACTTAGAAATATCACAAAATCTCGAAAGAAAGCAGAATTTCTTTACAATATTTTGTTTTCATAGCAAATATAAACAGATTCATGCCATTCTTTCTTCATCAATCCTACATTTATCCCGACCGTGGACTTTCATCTATTAAATACTCAGTTAAAATACTATTTTTGTTTATGTAAAGTAATTTCAGATTACGGAATTTAATTATGAATAGAAATAAGAGTGTAGCATTTAATTCCATTCTTTAGACGGTCATTTGTGATCTGAGTGGCTAGATGTTAACATGTTTCATAACTTATCCTGAGAACCGGAGAGAGATCTTTCGGTAGTGAGCGAGGTTAGCTCGATATTTTGTGACCATTTAGTTGGAATCTAAATGTTCAAATTTATGACTTCCATCAATTTGTAATATAGTACAAATAATATTCATTACCATTAGTAATATAATTTTTAAAATTAGTACTATCGAACCCTACTGATCAGAACATTGAACTAGAATTTTGAACAATCTATCTTTTTAGATTAGTCTGGAATTATAAGCATGAACTATTATGCAGCAAAGCAGGCGTCTAAGGATTTGCGGTTCTATCAATTATAAGTAGGCATCAATGTGAACTGTTAAGGAGGTCCGTACTAAGTTAAATAAGTTACTTAGTGTTACTTTATTTCTAATGTTTGTTTAATTGTGATTATTCTATGCTGGAAAAATACAACATCTACTTCAAAGTTACTCAACAATGAGTGAATAATTATGATAAATTACTGGTATTTAGTGTTTTTAACTTATCTATATGAATACTACTATTAACTATCTAATTATTGAGAATTAACATATTAATTATACAATTTTTAATGTAATTCAGATCATCCATATGGAGGTAACTATGATCATCATGTACCAAGTACTATAACGAATTATCAAGGTTCATATGAAAAAATGTCAGAAAAATGTAAGTTATATTTATTTGAATGATTGTTTTTTTTACATTTTTTTATTTTACTTTATTTAAATCACATCATAAAATGAATTAGAGAGTATCTAGTGAAAATGAAAATGGTTATAAAGGCTTTTACTGGTTAGTGTTTTTTTAGTAAGGTTGTTGTTTTACGAGATGTGGTTGCTAACCCCATGCCCGACCTTCCTCCTTTATCCGAGCGTGGGACCGGCAGCAACCCTAGGGGACTCCAGGCGGAGGAAGACCCGAGGACACATTGCGTCGGGAATCAGAGGCAGACATGAAGAGAATGACTAGCACTTGGGAAGGGCTGGAAAGGAAAGCCCAGGACAGAGTTGGTTGGAGAATGCTAGTGGGCGGCCTATGCTCCGCTTGGGGTAAAAGGCTTTGATGACGATGATGATGATGATAGTGAAAATGAAATGACAATAATACAGTTTATACTGTTTACGATGTTGACGAAATCGAACTATATACTACTTAGTGTTTACAGTGGAAACTATGTTAATAATATATATGCTTATCAATTAACATAATGTACTATATGATTTAATTTTACTTCAATTTACTCGAATATGATGATGTTATATCACTGGTACTAGTTAAATTTCAAGTTTTATTTATAGTGTTTAGTCAATAAATCATGAAAAATAACTCATTATCTATTCATATCATAAGGAAATGCTTATTAATTACTTTTAAAATGATGAACTATTTTGAGGTAGATTTTAAAAGATGAATGAGTTATAATTTTTGGTATATTCATTCATTTATTTACCTGTTACCCTTCGTGGAGCATAGACTGCCGACCATCATTCTCCGACCAACTCAATCCTGGATTCTCCTTAACAGTTCTTCCCAAGTGCCATTCCTTATTTTTTTAATGTCCTCACTATAATCTGAACGACAAATAAAACGAATTTATAAAAACATGATGTTGGTTACCAGTTGATGTTCATTTGTTGTAAAAATATATGGTGTTTTATCATATGACACATTAGACGATCATTAATTCGAACTTTCTCTTAGGTATTCATCAGATTTCACCATTTTATTATGACATGAAACATTTACTGATATAACAGTAATACTTTATATGCATATCGGTAAGTTATGATAGTTACTAAGCTTATGAAACTTGAAATTAATCAGTATTGAATTTTGTAAAATGTATATTCAAAGTATAATTTGGCAGTATACTTGAAAACGGTTCTATAATGAGTACAGAAAATAACTATACTTATAGAAACACTTGAAATATTCTTGTACAATAATTTTCAGTCACAAGAATTTTATGATTTTGAATTCAGTATCACTAATCGGTTTGAGTTGGGCAACTAATGAAAATCAGGAAGCACTAGACAGCTAGCTATTTCGTTCTAGTATGGGACTTTTTAACGGTACACATCCATGACTTTATTATGGAATGCGGTCGAGAATCTTCAGGCTTCACAGATGATTCTTAACTACTAGACCACTGAGCTGGCTATAAATTTGTTCAACCATGTCCAATGCTATCGGTGGGTATCTGCCTAATATACGACAAAGATAAACCCCACCGGCTACGTTTAGTCACTAAAAATCCAGGAATTACCTCTAAAAGTTAGTCATGATTTCAAATTTCAAGTAGTAAGTTTGGATCATGCACATGTAATAACCAATCATGACGAATTGACTCTAAGAGCAACACGCTTCGTTTTATTGGCAATAATAATAGCTACAATAAACCTTGGAACTTTTGGGTAGTTAGTGGTTAGCATAGATTATCTTAACAATAAATAGATTACTTTATGAGTTATATATAAGAACAGTGGAAGATATATCTATTGATCCATTAAAACGCATTCACTTTCAACAGTTTTTCACATTAAAACAAAACTTTCCGTTTAATCAAGTTTGTTACTTTTACCTATTGTTTATGCTCTTAGATAGGTGTGTTTACAGTCGTTTCTACTTATTAGTCAAATAACACTGATGCTTCTATGTAGGAGTTCAGTCTAGAAATAAAGTTAGATGGTTGAAGGCAACCTTTATCAAACCTTACAATTAAGCTTAATGTTAATTAAGAATCATCATCAAAACGTGCCTGTAATCTTAAGAGGACTGTAGCCTCTTGCGAGATTTAAATACCTATCACACTTTTATTGTACAATAGGAAAGTCTGAATTTGACAGGCAAAATTGTTGCCCTCAAAATTACAGATATAACTTTATAACGAGTTCCATATAATACAAAATCTATGCTATGCAGTGTTTTCTACTGATTGCATCAAACCAATTAGCATCCAAACATGATGCACACTACGCAGCGACACTTTGATTAGTGACTACATAGCAACTTTACTGGCGGAATTCTGTTATTACTAAAAACGAGGTATACATGACTTTAGTTACTACTCAGTAACTGATAGATGTAAGTACTAGTAATGCTAATCATTATAGCTTACACCAAGTACATTGTGATAATCAGTATACATTGAAACCATATCACCTATGTATGCACTTTGAACATCAGGTATAATTATTTTATAGTAGATATATCTACAAATAAACCAATCATAGCAAAATTTCCTACAAGTCTTTGACTGTTCGAGACAAGTAAAAGTGTTTACTAGTGTTATATCGATAACACTATTTACTTGTTTTTTCAAACTGGTTTAAAATGACTCAGTAGCCTAAAATATATGTTTCTTTACTACTTTTCTTAAGTAATATATGTAGATCAAGAAGTAGAGATTGATTTATTAATCTCCTCGTGATTTGTTATATGATTGTGCACAATAAGAGAAAGTATTTTCCCACCATTTTTACAGAAAAGTATTTATCATAGGCATATGATAACGTAGATGTGAATTAATCCACAGAAAATTATTAGAGTTATTATTTCAATCCGTGACAAATCAACGTTAAGATTCGAATACGCTTTAGTTATATATACATACCTGTTTCACAACTGTGGCTGTTTCGACTCTGTAGCCTAATGGTGAACGTAGTGGCATTTGACAAGAAACAACCTGAGTTTGAGTCACAGCGCGAACATCAACATTAGAATGCAGGTACACATAGTTGACGATTCCTAAATAGAGTGAAACGTTTGTCGTGAATTCCGCTTGTCAGCAACAATCCAACTCAAACAATAAATTTGAACTATCACTATATCAAAACAATTAGCTCAGAGTGCATATATGGCAACAGCAACTGATCAATTTTCGTCCATGATAAATCAACGATAAGATCCGAATACATTTTAGTTACAAAAGACAATTAGAAAATTTAGTGATGTTGAAACTACTTGTAACTCTTTCCATCCAGAAAATTTATTAGAAATATAGTAGATTGTAAGTAGGTGATGTCACAAAGTCAATCTAATTATACTAGAAAGTATTTTTTAAGAAAGCATATTTGTTTGTTTATTTCAATATAAAACTGAAGGTGTAACACCATCTATATCCTTCCTCTATGGCACTCTAGTAATAAGTTCATATAGTATTCAAGTAGTCTTAGTATACAGTAACCTAGTATAAGTCAAAAAAGAACTAAATACAAAATATGATGAAGAATACATTGATTAATCACTGGGTAGTGATTAGTATCATGCTTATCTCATCATTAGTGCTAATAAAATCCTATCAGCCAATTTACAATCTAGCTACTAGTCAAAGTGGTATGATATAAAGTGCAATGTAAACTCTTTATTTATGTATTCATATTATTATTTCTATTAAGAATTAACCAAACTTTACTGTAATAAACTGTAATATTTATATCCATATATGACAATCATTATGCCACTCACAACTATTTCTAAGTCATTGATAACAATGAAATAGATTAAATGACTAGTTATAATAAGTAGAAAGTACAAGTTAATAGTAAATTGATAAGTGTACTTGAAGAGAAAAGAATAATTAAAATACCAATGAATAAATATTACAACAAAGAAAGTAGATCCAAATTTATGATCTAATTTACTTTTATAATTAATAATCATTCCAACTATACAATAAGTAGTATGTAGAGAAAAGATAAAAATGGAATAAAAAAAAACAAACTGCTTGAATAAATAGTAGACTTGTTCATTAGTTCGAGAAGAAGCTAACAGTTTTAAATATTTCTTCTTAATACAAAGATTAAAGTAGCTGACTCGGATTCCTAAAGTCTCTGTTAAATATAACACACAAGTTCAAACCCCATCCAGAAACTATGGTGGTATAAGGTTTATCACTCAGAATGGTTTGGTTTTATCTGCCATATGACAAAGCCAATTCAATCTAGGAGACATTCTCTCATTTGTTTGCTAAGTTGTCTGATGTTACGCCGTACTATACAACTTTCTCCACATAGCCATATATATATATATATATATATATATATATATATATATATATATATATATATATATATATATATATATATATATATATATATATATATATATATATATATATATATATATATATATATATATATATATATATATATATATATATATATATATATATATATATATATATATATATATATATATATATATATATATATATATATATATATATATATATATATATATATATATATATATATATATATATATATATATATATATATATATATATATATATATATATATATATATATATATATATATATATATATATATATATATATATATATATATATATATATATATATATATATATATATATATATATATATATATATATATATATATATATATATATATATATATATATATATATATATATATATATATATATATATATATATATATATATATATATATATATATATATATATATATATATATATATATATATATATATATAATTGATAAGTGTACTTGAAGAGAAAAGAATAATTAAAATACCAATGAATAAATATTACAACAAAGAAAGTAGATCCAAATTTATGATCTAATTTACTTTTATAATTAATAATCATTCCAACTATACAATAAGTAGTATGTAGAGAAAAGATCAAAATGGAATAAAAAAAACAAACTGCTGAATAAATAGTAGACTGTTCATTAGTTCGAGAAGAAGCTAACAGTTTTAAATATTTCTTCTTAATACAAAGATTAAAGTAGCTGACTCGGATTCCTAAAGTCTCTGTTAAATATAACACACAAGTTCAACCCCATCCCAGAAACTATGGTGGTATAAGGTTTATCACTCAGAATGGTTTGGTTTTAATCTGCATATGACAAAGCCAATTCAATCTAGGAGACATCTATATATATATATATTATAGCTGGCAGTAATCTTTACACATTAATCCGGTTACATAACTTTTGGCCCAATTAATAGTAAAATATAATACATATTTCAATAAATACTACCAATGTAGAACAATAAATGATAGATTATTGTCGACAGAATATCCAGTAGATTAATAAAATGACTTCATAAATAAATAAAAACAGCCCTAAACATTACATATCCTGCAGCCAGACTGATAGTCATATATAAAATAATATGTTCTTTATCACAATCAAACATTGATAGGTATCCTTTTCATGTTACCGCCAACTGCATCTATAAATTTACGTGTCTGTCAAAGTAGTTATATTGGCAAACCAGAAAGATTGGCCTACACTCGATTCCAAAAACATATTCCAAGGAAATTTCGACTAAACAATTCCAAAATATTAAATAGTACTATCTCAAGACATCTCCTTGACGTAGGGCACAGGATTGATGCTTTGAAATCCTTTAAAGTAATTAATAAGTAACCAATTTCAGCCCTCTTAAAATTTGCAGAAGCCACAGCCATTAAGAGACAAAAACCAGGTCTTTGTATTCAGAAAGAATCAGTAGTCAATCACTCCTTTCCATTGTAATATCATCACTATGTGATTGCATTATTTATTTGTTTCTCAAGAGCATTCAACTTATACCTCTTGCTTCACCACTAAATTCTTTTAATTTCACAGTCTCACTTCTTGAAATTCACTGATCTCAACTGACTGTTCACTTGTATCTAACCCTTTTAAAATTTTGATCTTCTTCTGTTATTCTAGAACTTTTGCTTAGTAAGTATATTTAATTGCGACAGTTAATAAACAGTTCTATCAATTTCACATGCATCATCTACTCATTTTAATGATGTTGCACACGTAATTATTTCTGGGTAATGAGTATGCTTAAGTGTCCTGTAATTTTGACTTTGGAAATATTCCAGGTTGTAAACAGCTGATGAGAACCGGATGAATTAATATGAATTTATGTTATTCTGCTCATATGTTTATTCTCTTCCTCTTTAGACAGAATATCTATAGGTTTTCCATGGCAAGATAAATTTCTATAAGCGTTTCTTAATTTAAGTGCTGATGTATGTATAGTCACATAAAGTATAACTACTGGAAATATTAGACTGTTGTTATTTAGATGAATCTCTAGAAAACAAGAAGTTATCTAAACCAGATACTACAAGTAACAAATAAACAAATAATCCATTCCCACCCCCCCCCCCCGACCAGTAGAAAATATGATTTTATTAGAAGATTTAGATAAACATGATTGAAAATTCATTAATTACTGATTAGTAATTAATGCTAATGTTTGTACACTCCATAAAACTAATCAAACTCTATCGATCAACTTGCACTGTAACCAAATGTTCAAATGACTTAATATAATTTTTGTTTTATGTTTAAATATTAAATAGTTGTAAGTAGTTGAAAGAGAACCGTGAATCTATTTTCATTTATGTTAAATTAAAAAAAAAAGTAAATTATATTTGTATAATTTATTGTAACCTTAAGAATGAGTATTAAATGTAGAAACATAGTTGTTGTTAGATTAGTGATAATTTTTATCAGCAAACACTCATTATTATTCTGATATTTACATGAACTCTAAAAGTATTACATATAAGAGTATTCATTGATAATTATCAGTCTACATTATTATTTATTTAAATTGATCTTGAATAAAACTTGGAGAACTATTAAAAGTACCATTTAAATTATATAAGTATTTATAAACAGCTGTTTGAACAATATACTTTGAATCCGTTGACCAAATACCATCAATAACAACTTTCTATGGTAAAGAACAAACCAACTTCTAGCCGAAGAAGAAATTAGAAAAAGATGCTGGAGGTAGATGGGACACAGTGAGGAAATCACCAAACTAGAAAGAAAGACAATTACTACATTCGGATCCTGAAGGTCAAAGGTGAAGAGGAAGACTAGAGAACAGATTGCGTCAAGAATTTGAGGTAGATATGAAAGAATGAACAGCAAATTGAAAGGACAGAAAAGAAAAGATCTAGACAGAATTGATTGGAATATGCTGGTCTGCAACCTATGTTCGGCTTGGGGTAACAGGCATTGTTTGACTACTTAATTAGTTAATTGATTAATTGATACTCCAAAATGAAGAATAAGTTGCGTAATTACAAAATAATTAAACCAAATTATTATTTCTTCTTCTTAATACAAAGTTACTGTACTTAACAAACTTTTGAGGTTGAAGACTAATTTGTTTATCTTAGATGTACTCAGAATGTAATTTTCAAGAAACTACATCACGCAAATGTGAAAATTTCAGTTAAACTCATAATTTGATCATAATCAGCATGTTTACATGAAGCGCTTCCACTCGTATAACCAAGTATTTCACTAAAGTTCGATAATAGTTATTACATAATTTAATAAAATGATTAAAGTCCTTTAGTAAACCTGGTATAATTCATTTAATTTTGTATACTATTTGGTGCTAAGTATATGACTTATGTTTGAGGTGTGCAGCTTCAGAATGTTGTATAGTACAAATCTCATTCTAAAAATTCTAATAAAATCAGCTATTTATAAGTAGTATTGTATTACTTCTTTTAGATACTTGTATTTTAAAATGAGCGTGAATGCTAGTATTAAAACAAATGCATTAGATATAGACAGTCTATAAACTTATTTAATGAAAATTTAGATCTCACTTAGTCACTTATTAACTTTTTAATCATGTTGTCAGTAATCAGTCAAGTGTAAATATCCCATTCCTACAAGGTGTTTTTTAGGATCCAACTGGGTAAATTGTCACTTTTATCAACTAAGAAGCTAAATAACATCAATTTGAATATCATAGATACCCTAGATATACAATGCTGATTGGTGCCAGCAAGCACAAAACATGAGTCAATAGTGTTCCCTGTTAACTACCACTCACCTCGTCATATCGCTATCATTTTTAAAATAACATGAGTTTATTTTTTAATTTTACAAACCCAGTACGTTTCAACATAGTCATTGTCAGAAATAATTTTATTAATATCGTCTACTGAAATTTATAGATCAGTGACAACAAAGTTCATTTATGCATAGAGCACCAAATGCAAGTTTGACTTTCTCTATCACTTATTGGTCAATTAAACTCTGTTTATTTCATGTTTATCAATTTATATTTTTAATGTAAACCTAATCATATTATTGATTAGTGTTTGTATGAAACTGATACCCGGTACGATCAAATCTGGTACAGTGCAATGAAAACCATGTTGTTTCATGCATCACTGATGTGTGACTAAATAAAACATTTAAATTGAAGTGAAATTGACATGTAATTTATTGTGCTGTTTTCGAATGACCCTTATATACAAGAGTTGGTTTGAGGGTAGTGAATGAGAGACCTTCGTTTCGGGTAACTTTGACGCTCGGCAGGAAGGTTTGACTGTGTACAAATAGTAAAAACACACCTACCACACAAAGAAATGAGGAAGGATACCCAAGGATCATCTTCAAAAAGAACGGTTATTCACACAATCTCATCAAGAAATCTCTTAAGAATACTGACGAACTGAAAATCAAAGGTCGAAATCAGCAAACAGATCTTACTACCAAATATGAAAGATATGTATGAAATTACTACCAGAGTACTTAGGCCTTTAAGAATAAAGGTCTTATACAAACCAGAAAGTTCACTCTATTCAGTTCTGAGCAAACAAAAGGACATGATAATAATAAATGACTAACCAAATGTCATTTACAAAATCGCTTGCTCTAACTGTAATAACCACTACATCGAGCAAAGCTGCCTACCTCACCATCTCCACATATATGAACATCAATTAGCCGTCAAGCGCCATGACGTATCACATTTCATATCACCACATACGGACGACATTGGACAATAGTTTGATTGGAAGAACACAGTAATTCTAGATAGATGACGCGCAAGAAAACAGAGATTTTTTAGAACCTTGGTAGTCACGTCAATCGGCAATCAATAAAACACTGACACATTCAATTTATCAACCAATTGGAAAATTAATAAACAACTACATTACTATGGATTAAGTCAGGAGGGAAAAGAATCTAAATAAATGTGCAAAATGTGACGGAAAAAGTGTCAGTAATAACCAATCAAATTAAAGGTCGACAGATCAAGCTGCTAGTTACTTGTGGAGAAATGTATATGACTCACTTCTATCAAAACTTTCCTTCGATGAAGTTGTCCTGAATGACGATGAAATCTCCATCCAGTTCAGAGATCTCAAGCAAACCAGAACCATCTTCCTGAGCTACAAATCTTCCCTACCATCTTCAAGGCTTGACTTTATTCTTTGGAAAAATGATACACTCTCAAACATTTCATTCGGATAGCTCATCTTCACAGTCTGCATTTTCTACCGCCAGGCTTTTCAAAACAGGATCGAGCCCCTATAGGACTGAGATATTTTAGTCGGTTGACTACTGAATAGTGATAGATGTTTTGCTTATTTAGTCCTTTATAGTTGTAAAGTGGTTGTATTATTTAAAACGAGTATTTACAACTTCCTCATTATTAGATTTTGCAGATAAACATAACATTAATGATTAGCATAATTGCAAGTGGTTGCGGCTCATCATTGGACATAGAGTTTGTTTAAATACACTTGTTATTTCTTCATTATGCACCATTAAGACTAGTTAACCATTTTTATTGAATTAAAACTTAATGATGGTAAGAATTTGGAACTTTCAATTCAAGAAACAAAATAAAATCGCATTGATATTATTAATTAAGATTTGAAGTTTCTGGCTTTTGATATTTAGGACTGAATTCTGAGCAGTTGAACATCAATAATCGAATAATTCATACCCTTACTAGTAATAGTGTAAACGTCATACTAGTTTAGAAAGTTGTCAGCTACCTAGACTCCGTAACTCAGTGTGTAACGAGCTGAAATTAAAAGTTAGTGGTTCAAGTCCCAGTATATTCATCACCATTGAGAAGTTTCAGATAGGAGGAAGTGCTTATCCGGGATTTTATAGATAGCAGTATTCCATTTATTCCTAAAGCATCAGTATTTCTGTTATCCCAAATTTAAAAGAAAGTTCATTATCCAAGATGTCCTTTAATTTCATTAGTCATCATCGCTGAATTTACACAACGATATTCTTAGATTAAGATAGAATAATAACACACAACTCATTTATACACAAAATTAAACTACTTTATTTTAATATTTTCTTATTTAGTAAACAAACGTGCAACCTATCTAACTCAAGATCGTTTAAAACCATCATCTTACTCCACTTCAATAATAGGACAATATGATTTCAATTCAAGAAATCAACGACATCAGCCAATATGTCCAACATGTTTAAAATATCAAAATATGAAAGATTCAACTACAATTCCACCAAATATAATGATGACAATGAACACTTACAGTGATTATAACTATTTGACAAATTTATCATATACATTAAAAATTTCATTATCAACATTCTATTTAGTATGGTTAAATATTTTCACTATATTGTTATATTACTGTTTCATTGGGAATCTTAACTATGCATAACATCATATATATATATATATATACTACTGAAATGAAATTCATAGAAACTTCCTTCCAATGCTGTTTATCTATTAACAGGCAAATATAAAACATTTTGTTTTGTTACTAACCCATTCATTTCATTGACAAAAATTGTTTATAATTGTATTTTCTCTTTATCATTCTAATATCTTTTATTTACCCATAAATATTTATATACAAGTAATTATGTAATATACTTTGATGTTGTAGTGAGTAGAAAATCATGAACAGTATAATTTAACTTCAGTAAACTATTCATTTATGTTATTAAATGAATATATGCTAAAAATATTGCAATTGATTGATAGGATTGATAATTTACTAATGAAATGGATACTTTAATTGCTATGGATAAGATTATGGAAAAAAAGAAATTACTGTGATCAACTGACCGAATAGATGTATATAATAAGATAGCTATTTCATATTACTACACGACTTCTCAGTAGTAGGCACTCTTTAATATCATCAGAGAATGTAACCCAGAACCTATAGGTCACTTGGTGAACTATTCACTTCCTACAATAATCAGCCAACTAGTGATTAACTTTAGGATCTTCCTAAAGTTATAATGAGAAATCGTGACAGATGTATTTCAGACTTGTCTGGAGTGCAACAGTTATCACCAATAGCATTGACTGATCATCGGTTTATATCACGAATTAATGGAAGTGGCCATTCTACCATCGGATGCTGAAAAGGCCATAGGTAAGATGGTTAAAACTTTACGTTAAACCTAAAAGGCTTGAGTTGAATTTTCAATTTGAATAGATGGTATGCACTGGTAAAAAGTTCCATACTGGGACAAAACAGCTGTTCAGTGCTCCTTGGCTTTCACTAGTGTCCAACTAACATCAATCTGTAATAAATATAATTAACTAAGCTTAATACCTCCCACCACAAATCCACCTCAATACATTTACATATATTAAGAACTTAAATGATTGTTTATGAAGAGAACACTAAATCAAAACAACCAAGGATAAAAATGATGGTCATAAAGCCACAAATGATTCTTCACATATACAATTTTATGACACTTCATACATATATGAGTTGTAAACAATTACAATGTGAATACCATGTTTACTGAATAATGATGAATGTATAAATTTATTGCAATGATTGATAACTAAGTAGTAATAAATATCATCAGCCTCTAATCTTTAATGGTGATTGAATTCAATGGATTACGGCGGCAGCCTTCAACTAATTAACATCATAATATAATGAAGATGATTTTAAGCCAGTTAAACTAGTGGCAATATTATAAATTGATCAAAAGAGTTTGATTAGCATTAATAGCAATTGTAACTAAATATTAATCAACCAGTGTAACTACATGAGTCCTACTAGCTGTCGGTTACCAGTCAAACAGTTTAAAGGTAACATGTCATTATGCGAGTCTTGATAACGCGAGTTTAAATCACACACGCAGCATCGGACCCGTCAAGGTTGTGATTGTATGTTTTTGATTAGCACGAACTGAGACGAAACGTAAGTCAGTCAGAGATTCCTACAAACTATCTCAAATCACAAAACAAATCACCTCCATGAAATATCTGAATATCAAATGTTTGATACTGCTGTGTACAACTGAAACATGAATTTCTTGAAGTTACATTACATACAACTAGGTTATGAAAACAATAGATGGATTAGTGTATTTTAAAAAGTTTGGACGGGAACTGTATTATGTGTAGAAACGAATGGATTAACGCATTTAATCATAAAGATTAACTAAGTAGACGAGTAAATACCTCCCATTTTCGCCAGCCATAAGTTTCTAGGGAGCAAATTTCTATGAGGTTGAATGTCTACACAGTTGGTAAATAATAAAACAGAATGAACCATACCCTTAATACGTCTTAGTATTGAATGATTCAACACTTGACATTAGTTCATGATGACAAGTACTTCAATGGTGCAGATATATATATACATATGTCAAGGTATACTTTCGAGACATTCACAAAATGTTGTAGTTTTCACTGATATACTTTACATCGGAATCATAGTACCATCAGAATGTACGATCACTAAGATCACTCACCTCAGCTAAAAACAGCATCTTTAATACTAGTTTATAAGGCTATTAACAACTGTGCTTTTACCACTCGATAAAGTCGGAGGTGGAAGTTATCTGCAAAATTTTTACTGTTCACAATCTATTTCATCAATCTATTTCAGGTATTTATCTGTTTAATTGGTTCGTGATTGCTACATAATACAGCTTAATTTCCATTTTAAACATTTGCAGTTATTATCAGCTGTCTACTATAGACACGTCAGTGAACACAGTAATCATCCATTATATGAACAGTAAAGTTACTATAAATACTGGACGTAAAATACTTAGTGCGCATTAAAAATCTTGAGGATATGTTGATGCTGAACTGACGTCAGATAATAGTCCAAATTGACTGGACTCGATCAGGACAGTGGACTTATGCTAATGCCGCACCATTCAATGACATACTCTAACCCACCTTAACCGTGGCAGTCAGGCTTTCCTGTTCATTCAATACTTGCTACATAAGATTCAGTCATACCAAGCAAAAATACGTTTAAGAAGAGGAAAAGAAAACTACAGAAAATTAATTACAAGTACACTGACTAATTGCAGTGCCCACTTCGGATCGCGATTGTCAGCGTAAATGATATTGACCTTGAGGAGTTGGAATACTTTAATCAACATCTAGTGATTAATACGCACAATGTAACTTCGTTAGAAGAACTTATTTATTTGCAAATCTTAATCACTTGTAACAATGCAGCAAAGTAAACAAAAACTTATGTAACAATAACTGAACTGATAGATATTACAATCAGGATATCTATAAACTATCAAGATTTCTGAATTATTCTTATTCACAGAATTCTTCATTGAATTTTAAATCATAGTTTATCCCACTTGAATATAATTAGATTTCATTAAATAAAACTTACAAAACAGAATGAAATTGATTGATTACATTTGTTTTCCAAGTAAATAGCCAATATTCGCTAGTGGTGACGACATTAAGTTATATCTTTTATGATATAAAGAAAATTTGGTTAGCTGTAGCGAACGCCAATGAGGTGTGCCTAGTTGATAAATGAACGTCTGCCCTATGCCCACTCACTCCCAATTCAGAGATAGAACAACCAACCAGACAGAACCAGAATCGGAATCGTATTTTATTTCAATCATTCCTTTATATATACACAAAGTCAGACCACACAATAAACCAACCAAGAATCTAACATTCATACAGAACAAAGGAAATAATGGCAGGGAATGGGGACAACTGTAGTTCATAGTAATAAACAATATACTAAGAGTAAATGTATTAAACGGAAGGATCGGATAAGGGGAATGTAACAGTCATAGAAATGAAATGTTTACATTATCCACAGTTATAATAATTGAAATAATATTCTAAAGCACATTTCTCGAAGATAATCAATCTTCTTTAGGTGCCTGGCATATCAATATCCTAACATGTTGGTTGATAGGATAACTTACGCGAAAACATTATTAAGTATTTTATTCCTTATGATCAAAGTAAATTTAAACTCAATACAAACAATCAATCAAATATTTCAATTAATGAGATTACTAATGTTTAGTTGGATAGACAACAAAACACCAATCTTTATTGTGTCATAGATTCCGATTCCCATGTTGAACATCATCTGCAATTCAATAAGTAATTGAAATAAAATGATTTTTATTGCATTAAAATATTCATTGACTATTATTTAGCTCATTAGTTTAGTTACATAATAGAATTTACTTAACTAAAATAAACCATAACATGACGTAAGTTAAAAAACCAACTATTCATTTATCAATTTTTGTCAAATAAACGGTTATACTCGTTAGACTATTATTATTGTGTGCCGATGAGCGTGTGTTTGTGAAAGTGTATGTGACTTTACTTCATCTCTGTTGGTTGATTTAAACGGAGGCATTTGTTTTCATTGAAGCATTAATAGATAGATCAATGTATAGTTGTAAGTGTTACCTTAAAAAACAAAGTATATATATAGTGTGAATACTTGTATCAACTTGAAAAATAAATCTTTCTAACAACATTAGCGCATATTATCAATATAGTAACATATAAATGTGTGTATTTAAGTTAACTACTGAATAATAATAATCCATAGGTATTCTGATATCATTTATACAAAAGTTTGGCATTATAACCTCAATACCAGAATTAAACTTCCTATTATCTAGGTAGTAGTATACAATATAACTTTGTTAGTTTGTTTATTGTGATAATTTTCAACTAGTTATTTAGTAAAAAGATAACAGAACAAATAAATATTCTTTTTCACTTAGTTTTTTTTTTTACAAGACTACACCAATATATACATGTTTTACGTAAAATTGATATTAATCAGACAATGATCTATTAGAGAGAATTCTACTGTTATAAAAATGGTTACTGATGTTTAAGAAAGTAATTAATGATGATGTGGATAATAAGGTTTATACTTAAAGATACCAGTTAATAGGTGAGTGAACTAGTACAAATAGTTATTATAATACGATACTTATAACTCACTTTATTGTTGGCAATGAAAATGTCAAAGTAATAAGAGAGGTTAAATTAATTACTTTTGATTCCATAAATTAAATTTGTTTGCCTGATGATCAATTGATTACTCCTCACTATGGATTCGTAATTATCAAAGTCTTATAAGCCAATTTTCACTCATGTATCCACAGTTTGTGTACATCTTGTCTAATTCAGAATTACGCAAATTATAAAGTTTACCGTCAAATTAAATCACAAATTGACGGAAGTAATAAATCAACTATTTGACGCCGGTTAGCCAAATGGTGCAGAAAGTTAAGCGTTCATCGTGAAACCTCAAGACCTTGAGTTTGATTTCCCGGTGGAATTCAGATTGTGCATTGACGACGAGTCCCATACTAAGACGAAGCAGCCTGGTTTTCACTGATACCCAAGTAACAGCAGTGTGTGACAAATACAAAGAAATAGCTAAGATAATAAATTTGTTGCAATCAACTCCACTGAACGAATTACATCGCATTTTATCTGCATAAAAAAATAAGCATTATTGAATATGACTTGTCCGTGGCATGGTCATTATAATAATCCTGAAAGAGTAACTCAGAAAGTGTGAAACTGAAATTACTTATATTACCACTCGAAAATCATCAATTAAACGCTTCCTCGACTACTGAAACTAATACATAATGCTCAACTTCTAAGTTTCTTCATATCATTCATCTGAATACTTAAAAACAATATAGATTTCTTACTGGACTTTGACAACTTTTTTACAACTTCAGTTTTCATTTTAGTATCAAAATGAAACTTCATGTAGATCAATTAGTCTGAAGGAGCTGATATTACCTGGAAAATCTATGAGAGAACCACGTGTGTACAACAGTTTCTTGGGCTTTTGATTCATACGTAGACATATTTTGAAGCACCAGACCACTAGCTCGATTTCCAACCTATGATTCCGTTCAGTTTGTTAGACTGACAAACTTGGATAACACTCGCACTATCACAATCTAAGAGATATAATATGATGACGATTAGCACGAACGTTTGGAAATATTGTTCAATTCATAAAGTATACTATGATACAAACAAAAATAGTTATCTATAATATATTATTGTAATGCATCAACCAAAACCAGAAAAGAAATGAATAGCTGTTTTCTTTACATACAGAACTTCTAAGTCGTATGTCCTTGTAATCGTTAGTTAGTAATCGGTAATAAAATAATCACAGTAACACAGTCGCCGATTCCTGTAAATGCAAAAAAACCAATTGAATTGGATGAGTATGAAATTTACTAATGAAAACTTCAGGAATTTTCGCATATTATTACTTTTATGTAGAAAGGATCCAATAGCATTACGAGGTTGGGGGGGAAGGGATGCATTAAGTTTGTGATTGACCTGAAAAGTTTATATCTAACAATCATTGGTGATTTAGACGAATTTTAATCATGGTAATTTTGTTCAAGAGTATGATATATAAACGACTTATATATACTGATCGGTTATTGTATCAATTGGTGTCTATTCACTGGCCTATATTATCAATAAGTGGAATTTGCAAGTAGTTATCAAGCGATCACACTTAATTAAGACAATCGATCCCAACTTCCGATACTTTCATACAAAAATCTTTTCCTCTATAATTACAAATGCAATATGTAATAGAACCTAGGATCTATAAGTTCTAAATCTAACAAGATACCGAGTTGTTTTCTATTGGTTTACTTTTCCTTAACTATAGGTGTAAACTCATGAGAAGTCTCGGAACAAGAAAAAAAAATAGTTGTCTTCAGGTAATGCGAGTTTACCATTAAACATTATTGAAATGTATCATACTGTAACGTTTATCGATTTCAGTACACTAGATTATTATTGTACTAAGCACTATAATGTGAAAATAAATCATTTTCTTTCTGGTTGCTACCATCACTATGACTAAATGATTATCTTTGGAAATGACCTCCAATATATGATATATGAAATAATGTTTTAAATCATTTTTCAAAAATGCACAATATCATATGATAATAGGCTATATGTAGTAATGAGTAAGACAACAAACAAATTATGGAGATTAATCAACTTCATTGACAACAAAGATAAAGCTGATACACTATGATTCTATAAATGATAACAATCTCTTTTGAATATTTGTCCTTTCTGAAAATCTCATACTTGTATACTAAGATTATCTAGTATGAATTAACTTAGATTAACTATTACCTATATAATTAAATATCAAAAAGAATGTGATGTCAAGAAAGTTAAACAGTATCTCTGTTGTTTACAAAGTTGTGCTAAACTTGAATTTCACTGACAAGTATATACTTTCAACATAATGTGAGATAAAGATATTAAGATAAGATTAACAAACCTTTTAAGAATTTTGTTACTATTGTAAAAACTGTATAACAATGATTGTCATAAACTTTCCAAATCTATTGAATTATTTTAGTTCTACAAGTATTCGGTAACATTGTCTTTTTGAATAATGACAAAATGTTCGTATTTTCTGCAGAAAGTTGACTGCTGTTCAAAAATCTCAGTCGTAACGTCTCAGTCTGTGAAACTGATTAATATGAGTTTAAATCCCATAGGAACCATCAGTTTCTTCAAGCTTGTAGGTACACTGTTCTGATCGATCTTAATTAATACAAAACTTATGTGAAGACTGATTTCTTGTTGACTAGTTTCAACTAACTGATATCAGATTATATTCTACATTATTGATCCAATTTAAGACTTATATCCTGAATGTACAATGGATAATTTTAACTTATCTTTAAGTTTAAAATGCTGAAGCTTCAACTTGACTATAAAATTATACTCTGTTTATTCAGAAGCTGAATAATTTAAGATATCCACAAACAATGTATTTCGAAGAGGACAATATTTGTTAAATCCCTAGATTATCTAACTTTCTATATGTATTTGGAGATAATCAAACCGTACTCTATTTCAAATCACTGACACTTATGACTGTATTACAACTTGATTAATAAAATTAGCTTAGTACTAAAGACAGAAAAAACAAAACATAGGTTACTACTCAGTGATCAATTAATGAAATGTAACTTCACAGAAAGTAAACTAATCGGACATGTTAATCATTTCACTTATCTGGGAAGCCTCATCAGCCCTAAAGGGTTGGTGTCTGACGAAATTTTGACACGGATTCAAAAAGCCTGCTTAGCCTTTGCTAACTCGTGTCACTTGAAGTGTAGGAGAGATATCCTTCTCTCAACGAAAGGCTGAGTGTTCATTCTGTTTTAACCTATGGGTGCAAAATATGGGTTATGAAAATAGATATGAGCAGGCTCTAGATCTCTAAACGTAGAAATCTCAGAAATCTCATCCTTGTCATGGGATGACAAAACAAGTAATATTGATGTTAGACACAAATTACTAAGAAATTATAGTGAATTAGTTGAGAAGGTCGTAAACCTCATCAACTGAGACGGTTGACATATATAGTACGTTTAGTCGACCACCGCCCGCCACATCAAGCGGTGTTGGTTGGGGTAAAAGCAGGGTGAAATGAAGGTGGGGGTGGCCAAACCACAACATGGTATCAATCTATGAAGTCACTGACTAGTGGTCTAAGCCTTGTCACTTGATGAAGACTACTCGGTTGGGTTCCGCGTGATAATCGCAATCAATAGCATGATCATTGATATTACAGGATCATTTTGATTCTTTCCCATACACTGATATGATCAGTTGACGACATCAGTGAGACGTTACTATGTCCAGCTCCCACTTTTTAGTTAAAATATCTATCGGCCTAGCTGAAAAAGTTAAACAATCATCTCTGAAGACGTTTGAAATTAATCCATTTGGGCCCTTTGCTTTAACTTCCCTCGGTTTGGTTATGATTTCTTCGACTTCAGCAGGAACCATAGGGAGGGTGCCCATGTCGATTTTCCATTCAGACTGTTTGGAAATTATGGACAGTTTTAAAGTAGCTCATAGCCAAATAAACTGCTGTTTGAAGTGTTCTGTATATCGTTTTAAACGTCTAGTCTGAGAGTAAATAGAAGTTCCATCTTTTCAGCGCTTATCTCACCAACGCTTGACTTTACAGTCTCAGTTTCCCTTGTTAGTTTTGAGTGCAACTAAGTGTTACCTATTGCTGTTGCCTTTTTCATCTCCTTCATTCGTTACCCACCAGTGCTCACAAACGTTTTGCAGACTTTTGTCAATGTACGTCAGCTTATCTTTGTTACTCAACATGTTCGGAGTCTGACAGTAAGAGTTTACGGAAGTCCATTAGTTAAACAGACCCTTCTGATTTTTACCAACCTTTTAATTTAAATCACTATGATAGGTCACTGTCGTCTGCACAGCTGTTTGAAAACATCAGAATGAGTCTCATTTTCCCTGAAACTTACTTTTGAGTTTCTGAGTGCTGAGCTCAACTCTGATAAATCTTCCCGATATGTTTTTTGTGCATTCCGTAAAACACAACCAAATGCATGATATTACTATTGCATGATTTGAATGTAAACATGTATTCCAGAAAAGGTAACAGTCCTTTATCGAGCCTCTCCAAAGATGACTGAGTCCATCTTTAGATAAGTGCAAGGGATTGCGAGTTTGGATGATGTCTATCTTTATGCTTAAAGTCCGTGCTTGCCAGAAATAAACAATTATTCAAGTATAGTTGTAGTAGTTGGTCACCATTATTCATTCTCTTGGCTGAAACGTGGAAATACACACCTTAACTACTTTTAATCGGCCTTAGACCACCTAAATAGGCGTAACAATTACCTATGGTGAATACTAAATCAAAATTTATGAAGCTTTATGAAGTTTAGAAAGCCTTCGGTAAAATTTATTTTCCATTTCATCTGAGCTTCATTCAGTGGGAGCGTAGGCATAAACAGCGAATAGGCAAAGGCGTGCATAATTATCCTTCAGAGTTCTTACCTAACCATTTAATCCGACAGCACACGGTGATTCATTTAAGAGGTGCTTATTCTGCTTTTACACTTAACGCTATACCTATACCAGCTAGCCTATGAGTAGACTTCCGGTTGCTGGATAAACGAAGGATATATCGCGTAGGTTCTTCATGCTAGTTAGATAAGGTTGAGCGTATGACCACTTTAGGATTCTATATGCGTATTTCAGAAAAGCAACATGAATATATGGTACTACATTACAAGGTCTCCGCCAGAGACCTATTGGCCAATTTGACATAGAGTTCGTACACCAAAGGCTTCAATGTGTAATCAGGAGTGTCGTTTCAGTAAACTTGGAACTGTATTTCTGGATCTAGAATTGTAGGCATTGGTAAAACATGTGTAAGGAGAAAAGGGAAATATCAGGTTCATAGTTGAAGCAAAAGAAATACTAGGTGCCGAAAAAGAAATTTTATTAAAAGACAGTGATCATGAGTGCCGTTAGAGATATTAGGGCAGTTATCAATTTTTTATTGCCAACATTGCGAAAAAGTTTTTCTCCTTGAGGTATCTGAAAAGGAAGTTGAGTTGGGATTAGTCTTAGTAACCTGCAAGCGCGATCGCTGATCCAGAGAAACAACTCCTTGGGGTCGGTCACAGGGTCTTGTGAGTAATTTCTGTCGTATTAAATCTGTACTTGCTAAGGCCTTACTGCCGGTGACGGTGAGGTGTGCACTTTAGAGATAACCCTACCCAACTTTTCCTTTGTGAGAAGCCAATATCTTTGTTATGCTGGGTGTTTGAAGGAAACATCATACTGGCATCACACCCACGTACAGTTGGTAGTATGACTTCTCACTCTGACTTTACGTTTGCTACTTTTGGTTTTATCGCTCTTCAAACAACCTGTGTGGCATGATTAGTCCTTAAAGAATGCTAGTCCTGGCCAGTATGACCTAAATGGATCATTATGGCACACGTCTACCCTTACATCAATTTGGCAGCCGGGGTTGGGATGTACATACGGCTGATGAGGCAAAAACTGGGATGACGAAATCGTTTAGTGATCCTCTAGTTTCACTGGTATTTACTGTCAAGAAATAAATTATTTTCCAAAGAAAAGTTAATAAATGATTTATTCGAATAATCATCAACCGCGATTTCAAGATACTTACTCGCTTTCTAAATCAGGTGTCAGAAACTATTTTTGATGAAGTCAAAAAAATTAAATACTCTCACTATTCCCTATGTATTATCATAGTCTATAGTAAACAATAAGTATCAACCTCGTTAAATGTTGAAAGCTGTTTCATGAGTATTATTTAAAGGGCATAGTGATTTTTCACTAATTGCTTTATTTTTATCTTGATGTTTTCCAAATTACGTAACTGACAAACTTCTAGTCAATATAATATCGTACTTAAGTTGGATTGTGACTGGTAAGTAGAATCCAGGACGCTCGTTTCGTCCTATTTGAGACTCATCAGCTGGATGTACCTCAATCCCAATGTTGATGTTCACGCTGGGATTCGAACTCAGTCCGCTTTGTGCCAAACGCCACCGCGTCCACCACTAGGCTACTGTGTCCAGACAGTCACACTTGTGCAACGGGCATATATATGTAATTAGGATAAGCTTGTATTTTCCAGTTGATTTTTAATGGACTGAAGCTGGTCAGTCTCTGTTGCTATATGTGCATCCTGAGTGGATTTCCTCGATATAGCCGATGAGTCCCAAATAGAACGAAACGCGCGTCCTGGATTCCACTTGCCAGTCACAATCGAACTTAAATATTTAATTTGTGTAATAACGCTATATCGAGGCAATCCTCTCAAGATGCCCATATGGCAACAGAGACTGACCAGTTTCAGTCTATTACAAATCAACGAAAAAATACAAGCTTATCCTAATTACATAATATTGTACTATTTAATAAGTGAATTAAATATGAAGATATATTATTTAATATAGTCTAGAAAATTGAATGATCAAATAAAAATAATGAATGTAAAAGTAATAAATGATAAAGATTAGCATTATTTAATTTATTGTTTATATTGAAATCTAGAATAAGGTAAAGTTTATTAAAAGTAACAGAATTTTTTTTTTAATTTATCAAGGATAGATGATATTTTCAATATTACTAAAATGATTCTTATAATTAAAGTTGGATTTTCGTTGATAGTAGAATTCAAGTTACTCATCTAGTCCTATTCAAGACTTATCAGTAATGTTCACATTGAGACTATAATACAGTAGCTTCCAATTCAAGCGGTGAATGTGCTATCTACAAAGCTGTTAAGTTCGGATAGTCACTCGTAATGGTATCTGAGGCGAATAGACTAAGTTCAAGTCCTAACAGTGAAGCGTAGAAGTATCCACCTAATGATTTCCAAGTAGAACGGAACGAATGTACTGGATTTCATTTCTAGCCACAAATCCTACTCTATAAAAATGACACGTAACATAGCGTGCTATCAAAGTAATCAATTTTAAATGAATATTTGGTAGTAAATACGAATCACTTGTAGTCCTCAACTTAAAAAACAGGATTCGAACATTTAAAAGTAACTAAGATAATTTCCTTAAAAGCGAATTACACACAGATTGCCAAAAATTGTCATTTTTTGAATTGAGGTTTATGTACGTGGCTTTGAGTGTTACTTTCTTTAACGCAGTTTAGTGACTGTAAAAAGGGTTTAAAAACCGATTATGTTGTGGACAGTATTCTAAAAAGTAATGCAAATGGTTGAAAAGCTGAATGTATTAGGCGCAGAGATGGTTTTAATTATATACTTGGCAATGATTCATGTTATCGCCTTCAGGCGTAAGGATTAGTGATACTATGGTGTCAGTCAGTTATGAACAACTTAGAATCAGACATGTATTCATCCCATAGGTCCAAGTCACCATACCACATTAACACAACGAGATCGAATTAACAAGAATAACATTACAGTTTAATGCAACAGGAAGGAATGAAGCAAATGTATGTATGAAAGAGAAATAGAGTCTTAGAATAACATAAGGAGTGAATATATCGGTGCTACTGTAACCAATTTTGAGCCATGGTACCCAGTGTCTACAGCCGATGTTATGCAGTAGCCCCAACTGAAATAGGCAAGGTGGAGTTCAAAACTATAATTTATTAGTTATGAAGTTGAACATCTTAACCATCGACTTATACCTCCGAAGATATAATCCTCAACTGAAATTACCTTTTATAGTTTTTTCAAACATGTAAGAATAAAAATGATCATTAGCAAGATATTCTACTAATTTAAAAATATATTAAAACAATGAGAATGAAGGAAATATTATAAACGCTTATAAAGTATTATGTTAAAATTGGATCATAAACAGTTGTAGGTTACTACAATGTACTACAATGAAAAGATTGTCCAAAATATCATCCAAGTAAAGTTTAGTGTATATTCCATATAATAAAACAATGTAATCAATGGTTTAATAAAAACACTAATGTACTGAATTTTTACCAATACTAATTAACAGATATTACAATTTTTCATATTGAAAATTATTAGTAGTATATGTTGAAAATTACGTTTTTTTTTTGTAGAAAAAAATTTAATTAATAATGTAAACACAATAGAATTGGCATTAAATTTCATTGGTGTAAATTAAGTGTAAAGACATTTTTAGAATACTTTCATTGAAATTCAATTTATGAATAAGATACCTATCAAATACTTATCAAGGGGAATGTCAACAAACATGATATATGTAATCTTCTTTAATTATCTCATATTGACAATCAACGACTCAGTTGTATTTTCTCTTTAATTGTGAAGTTATAATGTTATGAGTGTATTGTTTATGAATAAGGAAAATTTTCGACAAGCACAATACTCCTTTGATCAGATTGGTTATATAATAACTACTTCACTTTCAAATATACTACAATAGGAAATTAATGTTGAATTCTTTAGTCCTAGGTATTAATTGGATTAATCAAGTGACAATAATTGACTAAGGCTAGATAATACAATATAGTAGGGAAACCGAGTAGTTTATCGACGAGAAATTGACCTTAGCAACGATATCTATATTGTTGAGTGGTCTAGATATCAATTATTCTAAACATACAATCCACATAGGAATAATCCAACTTTCTGACGGCTATCTAAGAATATGATATAACAGAAAGTTTCACTTCTATAAGCTGTTAACTGTTTAACAGATTCATCTACCGTTAAAAGTTCGATGCCAGACAACGTATTTCTAAACATAGTACCAGCCTCATCATTCAAAATAAACATATGCGACAACATGACTGAGGTAATAAGAAACATAAATTGGTATTCGAACAGAAAAATATTACTTCAACTGATCCAGAATTAGGCTCGCTATTGGACACTTAGAATTATGTTTTGGATTGATAAGAGCGATAAGGAGTTGAACAAGTATCAAAGGATTTGCCCATTCATATGCCTTCGGCTTTAAGTCTTTCTGACAGGACAGATTAATTCAATGTGTACTTACCAGCTTATCTACTCATGGTGGAGCTAGGAATCTAAGTTGTTCGTCAAGGTCGATCCATCGCCGTATTCGAGAACATCTTCAAGCACGGCTGAGAAAAGGACAGGTCTTCTATTCCGCGACAAGTAGTAGATTCACGGCATTCAGCCTCATATTCACCATTTTACAAAATCAACAGAACTTAGTCAAATACATCAAGACGTTCAATTCTGGACCTACTTTCGGTTGCAGAAGCTTCAGTTATTCATAATTTGAAACCTGAGTTGTGTATACAAATGCAAATTCTAAGATCGCTTTCTCTACCAAGGCCTTAGTTTAAAGTTCACTTTATCCGGTTTATTTATTCATACGTTTCATTTTCATATCACATTCTTACCTCTATTCACGTTTACCATTACAAAAACTGCCTTCAACCAGATATGCTCGACTTTAATTCATACATCTTATTCCTAACCTAACGAAAATTACAATTACTATGTCGCCACCCTACTGATTACATAATTATCAGATTCTACACACCTATAGACTATATGATAAACCATTGAAGTTATTTTAACCTTTTCATTAAGTAGTAGCAACCATCAGTCAATCATGAGAAAAAGTAAAACCTGGTACATGTGAATTAATCCAAGTAGATACACGGTACCAGCATACTCAGATGAAGTTATCAGGATAGTAGTAGTATCGACATCAGCGATGTAAGAAAATTAACCACAGAGAATATAATTTAAGAAATAATTCATGAGATGTTATGAAATACTATTATAATTCTGGAGCTGCAGATAGGCTGAATGAATTCACCCACGCTGTTGTCACGTATGATGAGCTATCATATAATATCCCAACAACCACATGGACCACAACCAAGAAAGCTTTCCTTACTAATATGGTTCAGAGTGGTAGTCATAGGCTGATGTCACGTTCTGATTTGCGGCCACTGAGCTTTTTTCAACTTACTTATATGCTAGTCAACATCGCGCGTCGACGTAGGATGCAATACATTATGCATGTACCAACAACTTCAACCAAAAAAGATCCACAACTGTACCACCAACTTTTACCCTAAGTATAACCTAAGCATTGATTATTAATTGACTCCAATAAACATTAGTGGCCTACATTGACTGATCATTGAGTAGCAAGTGTGATACTTGTATAATGTTTTGTAGCGCTAATATAATTACATTGGTTATGTTGTAATGTGACTGCTAGTCTTAACGACCAGATACTGCTTACATTATGTTAAGACGGGGGTTTAAGAGTAGTCAGTAGGATATCCCGAATTGGGTTTCGTGTCAGTCAGTTACAAAGTAAAACTTGTCACGTGGGTACATCAGATCAAGTTGCTACACCCCAATCAGCAAATAGAGATGAAATTGTCTGATTAAATTCCTCGGAAGTGAAGGTAATAACAGAGTTAGTATTAATAAAATGGAATAGATATCGAAGATAGGATTTAAGATAATACAATTCAGTAAAAAGTTATTATGAACTTGGAAACTTAGAATTTGGAGAGATATTAAATAGAAGCACATGCGCCATTGAGAACGACTTTGAGCCATGTCACTCAGTCTCTGTCCACTGGTTACGATCGTCATAGAGACCTCAACCAAATAGTCTGCACCTATTAATATAGATCGGCCCAATGGTAAATAACTTCATGGACTGGTGCCCTGTTTTCGTTTGGCCTCCCCTAGCTTTCTTCCAGCCTACTCCTACATCAGACAGCGTTGCTCGTCGAGCTAGGCGGTGGTTGGGCATACGCAACACATGTCTTAACCATCTCAGCTGACGAAGGTTTACCACTTCATCAATTGATTTACCATATTTATGTAGCACTCTATTTGTAACCCAAGTATTGCTTACTCGGCGGTCCCAGAAAACATGAACAATCTTTCGATGACCTCTATGCTTGAATACTAGGAGCCTACGAATATCCTCTATCCTTAATGGCCATGTTTCACATCTATAAAGTAGAACGGATCCAGCTGCTGTGCAGTAAATGCATTCTATGATCGGTAGACAGATGCCTCGCTTATGCTAAATGCGACAGATTGGCAAGAGCCAATCGAGCATTCTGCACACGAGCGGAGATTTTATCAGGCACAAGACTATCAGGACTGATTAGACTTTTAAGACTAGGCGGTTAACACATTCAACCTCTTCGCTCCCTACCACTAATTTCGGTGCCAAAACAAGCCGATCCTGAAGTAGTATTTTGCGTTTGGATGGGAAAAATCGCATCCCAATCATGAATACATAAATGCCTAAAGTGATCAAAAGACGCTGCATTTTGTCAGCATCACCGAATTGAACTATGTCATCTGCATATCATAAGTCAACAAGTTTATTTCCTCGAAGGAGATCAACGCCTGAGAACTCAGACGACGATAATGTTAACTCTAAAAGCATGTCGATAATGAAATTAAGTAAAATTGTGGGGAGCGGACAACTTTGGCGAACATCACTAGAAGTAATCAATTCCGAGGACTCGACCAGTATTGTTCGAGAAGAAAGCTTGTATAAGGTTAATATACTTTTCTAGTATGCCTTTCAATGACAGACATTGTCTCAGCATGGATGGAATCAAATGCCGCCTCAAAGTCGAGGAATATAACTTGTTGGACGTCGAAAGTGTACCTATGTTCCAGAACCTGCAGAAATGTGAAGATTTGGTCTATACAACCACGTCCAGATCTGAAACCACATTGGTTTTCCCGAGTTTACTCTTCACGAGCTTTAGTTAGACTTCGAAGTACTATTGAAGCTAATATTTTTGACACTATATTCATTAAACTGATTCCTTGGCAATTGTCACAAGAGAACTTCTGTCCTTTCTTATAGACTGGAACGGCTAGTGTTTGAGACCAGTCAGATGGGAGTACGTCCAGTTCCCAGATTCTAGCTAAGATCTAAGTTAATTTCGTTGCTAAAATTGGACCACCGTCCATCTCAGGGTTTGATCCATCAGGTCCTGCTGCTCTCCTTTGCTTTAGATTCCCTATAGCCTTCTCAACAATCGCTGGGACTTGGGGGGGGGAGTGACATCGATTTTGCCATTCAGATTACCTGGGGATGGTGGGCAACTGAGGTAAGGCCAAGGCCAGTTTAACTTTTCCCTAAAGTGTTCTACTCATCGATCTAATCTTCTGGATTGACAATGAATAATTCTTCCATCTCTTTTTGAGAGAGTTTCACCTACACTAGGATTTCTGATACCCGTTTCCCTGATAAGTCTGAACAGTGACCTATTGTTAACTACTGCCGCTGACTTTTCCATCTCTTTAGCTTACGCTACCTACCACTGCTCACTATAATCACATAGGCTTTTAATTAGCTTGTGTTTAAGTTGCCTTCGCTCTTCATCGTGTTCAGAGCCAAACAGGATGAGTCGCCGAACACCTATCAATTCAGTAGATGCAACTAAAATCCACTGGATTCGCCTAATTTTTTGGTTTAGTTTACTAGTAAATATTACTACTGTTTCAACAGCTTTCTGGATATCACACCAAGCTGACTCGGAGTGGGTATCGCTTACACAGTTGAATAATTGGTTTTCTAGTTGTTCCTGAAATGTATTATTGACTTTCACATCATTAAGTTGAACTCTGAGGGGGATCCTTACCTTGGATCTTTTACCTTCAGTAAGACGCAGACTATTATGCACTTGTACTAATCATGATCTAAGTCTAAACATGTACTCCAGAATGAGCAGAGGTCTTCTATTGAGCCTCTCCTACGGTGGCTAATGTCAATGTGGTCCATTTGAGTTCAGGGTGGAGTTAATTGTGGAGGTCACCCTGTCAACTGATGTCTTTCCTTATGCTTAAAGTTAGTGATTATGAGAAATACACGGTTATCTGAACATAGTTGTAATAAACGATCGCCACTATATGTTCGTTAAGCCTCAACACCATAAAATCCACCTAGGTGCTTTAGGTTTCTCATAGTCTACCTACTTGGACGTCAAAATCACCAGCCATTATCGCTACTTCAGTGCGCTTAGCTTTTCGAAGGAGGTCGGAAAGCTTTCTGTAAAATTCATCTTTTACTTCATCTGAGCTGCGATCAGTGGAAGCGTATGCTGAGATAATGAAGAGACAACAACGTGTCCCTATCTTGCCGAGTCCCCACCGTCCCGTTTAGACGGACAGCGCACAAATGACTTTCTATTCGAACGCAGTTAAGAGGAGCTTGTTCAGCGTTTGGAATTAGTGCCATACCTACACCAGAAAGACCTCGAGTATTGCGATGAGGTCTCTGGAAACACGAAGAGTTAACCGGGCCTGTTTTCTTATTTTGACAAGGTGAGGTCAAAAAAATGACTACTTGGATCGCGTCTACGCATTTCAGAGATGCAGCAGACATCGATGGAGCGGGATTATACAATAGTAGCAAAGGAAGCTTGTTGTTCTATTTGTCACAAGGTTCGGATTCTAATAGCTCCGTATAGTTTAGTGCGGGGTTTCAGGAGACCAGGGATAACATTCCGTGAACTCCAACTATTGGCATTAGAGACGTGAGGTGATAAAGTTATATAAGAAGGGTTAATCATAAGGATAGAGTTATTAAGAGTTGATGGTGGGATTTGACCTTGAACAAAGTGAGCACGTACGCTGTTAGAGGAATAAGGGCGGTTTTCACTTCCTGGCTGCCCACACCATGGAAGCATATTACTTCTCGAGGTACTTAGAAACGAGATTGGGTCAGTGTTGGTCTTGGTAACCTAGGAGCGCGATCGCAGAACCCAAGGGGCAACTGCTTGAGGCCGATCACGTACGACCTTGTTATGTGATGTTTTTGAAGTGTTAGCTCTGTTCTCTAGAAGGCCTTACTGTCGGAAACGGAAATCCGTGAATTAAGGTGAGGTGTGACATTTTAAGGGCCGACCTTTTCTAACCCCTTCCTTCCTTTGTGAGAAAGCAGCATCGCTGCAGATGCTGGTTATCAGAAGAAAACACCTTACTACCGTCACACCCCACAGCAGTCAGCTGTACCACATCTCCCTCAGATCTTAAGTTTCTACCTTTAGTCTTGTCACTCTCCAACAGACCTACTTAGCTTGGTAGAACCTAGATAAACATGCGTTTTAGCCGATATAGCTCAGTTGGGTCATCACGATAGGCAAGCCCGAGCACCACGTCAGGGTAGCAGCTACGGTCGGGAGGTTCCATGTTACTTGACACGCACCTGGAGCCTTACAGGAACCCATGCTTTCTGGTGGATCCCACCTGTCATATAGTTTTACAGTCTGTGACAGTTACCACTCAGCTATTAGGTTACGACTCCAAGCCACCTTCCGCTATCAACCTAAGAATGTTACCTACGTCTTCAAACCACGTCTCGCATCTAGATGGTGAAACAGAGATCCTCTGGTTGAGAAACGACATCTCTACGCCATAGGTGACAGGTTGGCAAAACTGAAGTAAACTTTTTGGATCATCGTACACTAACTCGCAAGGGTAGAAAGTTCCAATATAAGTAGGATTGCTGACATATTCAGCTACTTCACCCCTTAATATTACAATCATATGATCTAAATAGTTGGATTCTCACAAATAATCGTAAGCAATTGTCAAGTACAAATACTGCTGCTAAAAAAATATTGATTTCCCTGAATACCCGTCAATTACTGGCATCGACTAGTTTTTCAATAATGGCTATCGATAAATAAATGCATTCTTACAAATCAGATATTTTATCGACTACATCTTCATGATATTTACAAGCGCACATAGGCACAAAACAAGAAATCACACCTGAAAAAGAAAAAAGTATATTCCGAAATAAAAATAAACACCAAAAGCACTATTATGAATTATACACAAAAATCGTACCCCAGAAAAAAGTCAAACGAGATCATTATATAAAGCAAACTATTGATAAATGTGGTCAAAAATTGATCATTTAAAATAATTATACCTAAATTAGGAATAATGAATGAAAATAATAGTAATAAGAAATTAACACAAGTAAATTCAATGCATAAGACGTGAGGTGATAAAGTTATATAAGAAGGGTTAATCATAAGGATAGAGTTATTAAGAGTTGATGGTGGGATTTGACCTTGAACAAAGTGAGCACGTACGCTGTTAGAGGAATAAGGGCGGTTTTCACTTCCTGGCTGCCCACACCATGGAAGCATATTACTTCTCGAGGTACTTAGAAACGAGATTGGGTCAGTGTTGGTCTTGGTAACCTAGGAGCGCGATCGCAGAACCCAAGGGGCAACTGCTTGAGGCCGATCACGTACGACCTTGTTATGTGATGTTTTTGAAGTGTTAGCTCTGTTCTCTAGAAGGCCTTACTGTCGGAAACGGAAATCCGTGAATTAAGGTGAGGTGTGACATTTTAAGGGCCGACCTTTTCTAACCCCTTCCTTCCTTTGTGAGAAAGCAGCATCGCTGCAGATGCTGGTTATCAGAAGAAAACACCTTACTACCGTCACACCCCACAGCAGTCAGCTGTACCACATCTCCCTCAGATCTTAAGTTTCTACCTTTAGTCTTGTCACTCTCCAACAGACCTACTTAGCTTGGTAGAACCTAGATAAACATGCGTTTTAGCCGATATAGCTCAGTTGGGTCATCACGATAGGCAAGCCCGAGCACCACGTCAGGGTAGCAGCTACGGTCGGGAGGTTCCATGTTACTTGACACGCACCTGGAGCCTTACAGGAACCCATGCTTTCTGGTGGATCCCACCTGTCATATAGTTTTACAGTCTGTGACAGTTACCACTCAGCTATTAGGTTACGACTCCAAGCCACCTTCCGCTATCAACCTAAGAATGTTACCTACGTCTTCAAACCACGTCTCGCATCTAGATGGTGAAACAGAGATCCTCTGGTTGAGAAACGACATCTCTACGCCATAGGTGACAGGTTGGCAAAACTGAAGTAAACTTTTTGGATCATCGTACACTAACTCGCAAGGGTAGAAAGTTCCAATATAAGTAGGATTGCTGACATATTCAGCTACTTCACCCCTTAATATTACAATCATATGATCTAAATAGTTGGATTCTCACAAATAATCGTAAGCAATTGTCAAGTACAAATACTGCTGCTAAAAAATATTGATTTCCCTGAATACCCGTCAATTACTGGCATCGACTAGTTTTTCAATAATGGCTATCGATAAATAAATGCATTCTTACAAATCAGATATTTTATCGACTACATCTTCATGATATTTACAAGCGCACATAGGCACAAAACAAGAAATCACACCTGAAAAAGAAAAAAGTATATTCCGAAATAAAAATAAACACCAAAAGCACTATTATGAATTATACACAAAAATCGTACCCCAGAAAAAAGTCAAACGAGATCATTATATAAAGCAAACTATTGATAAATGTGGTCAAAAATTGATCATTTAAAATAATTATACCTAAATTAGGAATAATGAATGAAAATAATAGTAATAAGAAATTAACAAGTAAATTCATGCATAAAGAAATATTTCTACAACTGAAAAAAAAGCTAGAAACAAGGGAAATCACAGCTCGAAAAATAATTATTTACGATAACTGGTTTAAGAAGGCGGAAAATGATCATTAACTGGAAGAAGTGTACCGAAAGAAAGGTGACTAAAAATAAACATTGAGAGAAATACATAAATGAACACATACGGAAACAGATGAGAAAGACAATGATAAATTAGTTAGTTATGAATGTTTCATAAAATTAGGCACAAATGAAAACCAAAAAGAATATGAGTAATACAATGTTTATTCAGGCATTAAAAAGGCATATAATGCAACTAACATAAATCCAAGTAATAAGAAAAAATACTTTCCCATCCTATCTTTAACGCCTTCTTTAAATTCAACTGGTAATAATTCACAAAACACAACGTAGAAAAATGTCCCACAAGCTAGACCTTGAAGTACAGCCGTTGACATTGTTAATACAGCTGATTGTTTTTGTTGCATTAAACCACAACCGACAAGAACACCAAACGGTGAGGAACAAGCCAATATCAATGTTCCAATAGATTGATACATAAAGAGATGACAACAAATGGAACGAGATTGAGATGACTGACCTACAAAAGTTGATGGTTCATTCAAATTTGTAGCTAAATTTACACCGATTCCAATAGCTATGATAATCTTATGTAACAAAATAGCAGTGAATAAAGCGACTGTACGTTGTGTTGTAGGCTGGAGGCCAACAGCTAAACCTTCGAATATTGAATGTACAGACATTGCACATAAAAGTAAAACAATACGTAATACTGATCCAAATGAACTAGTATCAAATTTAATATCGTGAGTAGAGAATGATGCTGATGAGCATTCTGAACATTTTCATCACTTACAGGATTATCAGGACAATGTTTTCTATGCTGAATATTTACATGTTCAGTGGAATTTCCTGTAATATTACTAGATTCGAGAAGAAAATCATTCCCTGAATGAGTAGATGATGTAGGTGAACGATCAACTGGAGTCAATTCTGAAGTATTTGTTGCATTAGATAGTTTTGATGGTCGTTTAGCGCTACTACCCATACGTTTACATGACGAATATCTAATGTTACTTTGTTGTGACTGCTCTAAAGATACTTTACTATTTTCAGTAATCTTATTAAAACCATTATTTTTCACATTGTTACTGTGGTTACTATAGTTATTGTTATCAAGGTAAAAATTTCTATTGCTTTCGAAATTGTAATCATTTTCTTCAGAATGTAAAGAATCACGATGTAATGTTTGATCATTTTTAGAATTGTTTACGGAACAACACCATTGATTTGACTTTGTTGTCCATATAATTTGTTCAATGCTCAAAACAAGAAAAAATCCAACTAGAGTTAAAAATGGAGCGAATGGAAATTCTGACTTAATATGTAACTGAAGTTTTGCTTCTGCTATAGCTTCTTCGGTATCAGGATAAAGTTCCATAAAACCTTTAGAACAAAGGAAAAATAATAAATTCAAGTAAGTATAACATAAACGACCTTACTAATATAATTCTATCGCACACAGAAAGTTACAATATGTTCTGACCCATTCATATATATGTTCAATTCAAGATGCCAACCCGCTCCACAAACTTTCATTAACTACTAATGAATTTTTGTACAGTTGGATACTGATGAAATGAGTCAGATAAGGCAGAATTATAATAATGTAAGAAAAAAATACGAGCAAAAATTGAGTACCCATTAAATGGGTTGGAATTTCGATTAAGACGTGTTAAGCAGTACCATTGTAAAGTTATGAAGGATGCAATAGAAACTAAAGCGGGATAGCTGTCAGTTTCTAGGTACAGCTACATTTGACAATGTATAAAACAAATCCAGGCATTCAAAATGACTTGGTAGATAGACGCAGTTCACTTAAGGTAATTTGGAGACACTGACTTCAGACCTGTAGCGAACATAAGTTTTAGAATCCTGAGGAAGCAAATAGTGTAAGAACCTACTTTAGCTACTAGATATCATAGGATTGCATCTCTTGATACTGCCCCCCATTATCTTATGGACCAAACCTCAGTGCAATAAGATCGGAAGGCGATCTCCTAAGGAACCCATGTGGTGATTTAGACTCCAAGGCAGTATCACACCTTGCATATAAACAATAAATAAAACGATTTTTTCCAAATGATAACACTAAGATGAGAAAGTCATCATTATCAACGCTTAGTATAACAAAGCTTAACTTAGTTCTAACATTTCATCAAACTCACTCGATTTAAGTTAACGCTTATAATTAAAGGTAACCAATTCATGTGCCTGATAGTTTTTGATCTCTATAAAATAAATTAATGTGATATTGAGTTTATATATTCACAAAACTAAAAACCTAAGGTTGTACATGAAAGTCAAACGGAATACTTGTACTTATTGACAAATTTTGTAACAAATATCCAAATTTTATAATATTTCACTCAAATTTATAATTTTACGAATCCTAAAAGCATTAATTACATTTCGTAAACGTGACAAACTTTTGGAGTAATTAAAAGACACTTCTTCGGATAACCTAGTCAAAAAAAACAAACACCAGGAAAATTATGGATACTACTTAACACCACAGCCTCAGAAACTGAGACTAACACACATAGTATTCACCATAGTTAGACTCCTAGTGAAGACTATTTTATGGTACACTAGTAGGCAATTTAAAGCCGATTAAGTTGGAGGTATTTATTTTTGGAGCACGTACAGCACATCATATGATAACTTAGGGAATATTTGCATAGATAATTCATTTCCTTTTATAACAAACAGAACAATGGACAGTTTGACACTGACAATAATACATCAGAACAACGAAACCTTATGGGTATGCACACGTACCTGAAGATAAAAATACTCCTGCAGCCAAACAATTACATCGGCTAAACCAAACCTGTAGTGTTTCTTTTCTCGTTGCTTTTGAAAGATAAACTTTTTGAGAAGTCATATGCTTTTCTTGTTTTTGATAATCTCTTCGACTTTGTATAATTACATGGTCACTTAAATTGCGACCACGTATTCGATCCTGAATCCTAAATGAACTAGCCCAATTTCGTTCATTATGAACCACTTGACCAGTAAGTAAATCTCTGTTTTCAGAATGATCTCCGCTAGTCAACGCTGGATTAGGGCTTTGACCAGTAGTGGATAAACTTTCAGATTCTACAGATGTTTGTTGTTGAAATGGGACTCGTCTCCATGAAGCGATATTATCACGATATGGTCCGTCACTTGAAATATTCACAGGGCTCCTTTCTGAAGCTGAAGACAAATTTAGATCGCAATATTGGAATTTAATATCTTCATCATCTCCGTTTTCTACTTTAACACGGTCTGACTTATTGTGCTGTACCTTGTCCAAATGAAACTTTCGACTGTTATCGATTGATAGTGAGTTATTTCGTTCTTTTAGATAGTTTATCAATAAAACTGGAAGACCACAAGAAACAAGTACGGTGAAGAAGAAAGCAGCTGCTAGCCCCACTTTGATATAATTTAGCCGAGAATCATCTGCATCGTGATTATTTATTTCCGATGAGTTAGTGATAGACAATGGGTGATTCGATGTCCAAGAATGTGCTCCGTTTGTTAACGAAGTACTAGGAAAGAAGACTACCAACAAGACGAGTAGTAACTTGTATGCCCAAAATACCTGAAACATAATTCATGTATGCAAGAACGATGTATGAAGTAAAGTTTATTACTATTAAACGTGTTTGGTCGAACAGTAATGTAACATCATAAAAACGGTTAAGCAACAAACTTAATAAAATTCCTGATATTCAATTCGTTACAGAAAATGCCGTGTATATGTGAAATTACATAACTGAAGGATAAATCAGATATTTCGTTACAAGTTCAATGTAAAACTAAAACCTAATTGCAGACGAATTGTTATTAATCATTTTATTACATAGCACAGCGAAACATTACCAATCAGAAGACGTTATAGTGTACTACGTATATTTACGTAACCACGATGTGGATTTTATTTTCGGTAAATCACTCAAAAGCGTTGAATTCTTGTCCACTTAAACTGTGTGAGGGTTTAAAACAGGTGAGAAGGTAACACTTTAGAATCCCCAGTTGATAATAATAACGTTTACGTTCTTGACCTCATTGTGAGACAACAGTTAGATTACACCGATAAAATATCATTATTTTCGGTATCATCAGCAGCAGCAGAAGTAACAACGTAGAACCAGGCACATACGCCCATTACTTCAATTTGCCATACTACACTAACACTACGAGATTACAGAGGTAACGTAATAACAGAAAACAAAAGAGGAGTAAAGGTGTGCAGAAAATAATAATAGAATTCAAGATCTAGATGAGGTTAAAGAGTGAATAAACTTGCACCACTGTGACCGATTCTGAGCCATGTCGCCTAGTGTCTCCAGCCATTAACTGCGACCAAGCGGACCCAAACCAGGTAATCTACATCTACCAACATGGCTCAGACCAAAGGTCAAGGACTTCATGGACTGATGCCATGTTTTGGTTTGGCCTCCCCTACTCTTCTTACATCTTACTTCAACCCTAGCCAACATAGCGCGACGAGGTAGACGGTGGTCGTATTTCCGGTATACTATTCACTTTTAACAACTATGTTTAAGCAATCCCAAGTAATCCTCCAATAAGCAGCAAAATATCGTCAATGTTACAGTCAATTATTCTAGTACTTTCGTGCCAACTACATTTGGAGCAATGTGGTTAATTATGTAGATAAAGTGATTATAATACTGAATCATTTTACATTCAAATGGTAAAACAGATAGTGGAAAACTTCAGTCCAGAAACAACTGTTCATGTAAAAGAAACAACACAAATCTCGAACATTCATTCGATGTCAGGAGACTATTTTAGTCTTTATATGCAATGACTATATGTAGTTTTACAAGTTAATCAGAGGATTTTAACACAGATTAGTACTCGTCATAGTAACTACGTGTTTATTCCCATGGAAAACCATACTCCGTATTTATTTTGTGAAGACCAATGACATTATATGGCTGCGAAACCTTAGAAGATGGAGTATATTTCAAATGTATGACTCACTAGCTGAACGATGAGTTCTTAAACAGAATAGATCAATCCATGGAAAATCAAGGAAGCGTTTTATTCAAAGCACGTTTGTGAATACTGGTAAATATGGCCACCTAAATGACGACTGACGCAGTTTAAGGCACATGCTCTTAGGGGACCTTACGAAGTATAAAGTAAAACTATTTCCAGTAGTGTTTCAGCAGAACATCTACAAAGTACGCACATTAATCTCTGAGAAATCATGAGGTCATTTAATCAATATTCATTGAAAATAAACAGAAAAGGTTTAATGATTTCAAGCAAAATCATGTTTTGGGGATTTTATCAAGACTACGAAGATTATTTGCAAAAATAATGAATTCGATGCATTTCACTACGTTTTCTTCGGTTAATAAGGCTGCTTACCAGCAATTTAAAATAGTGCTAGGCGTGGACCTTGATGTAAAAGTACTCGAAACAAGGAAATTAGAATTTAAGAGAAACGCAAGGTGGTTATTCATGAACTTTGGAAAATAAAATAATGAGAACTCATAGCTAGGTTCGATGAAATCTTTTTCCAACGATTATACTTTCAAAACTTATGTGATAATTATAAGTAATTCGATAAAGTAATATTGGGTATGCAAAATTATTAGAATTCCGCTTCTAATCAGAACCAGGCTAAGAACGCCGCAGAAACTAGATAAAAACCATGCAAGTGTTCAGTAGACCTCAATTATTTATTAAAGTCATAAAAAAATATGCAACTGAACAGCTCTGAAAATGAGATCGCCGGAATAAGGTCTCTACTCCGAAATCAGTTTGTGACTTAATGAGGCTCTTAGCTTGAGATAAAAGAAACTTAGTCATTTTCTTTTACATTCTTTGCAAATGTAGTTGTGACCAGAGGTACAACCACATAAAGAACAAAGGATTAATGGACTGACGACAGAACGAAATCAGAAATGGCTGGAATTTCTATACAACAAATACTGAGATCTAATTACTAATCTACTATATACGGCTCTCACAATTCGGAAACTTGTATTCAAGATATTGTTAGCTGACCATTTAGTTTGAGGTAGTCGGATGTCAACGCTCCCAAAGCATGTGCGAAGAAAGCAAGTGATAACTCGAAAATTTCCAGCACGAGTAGATACTAAGCTGGTAACGGAGATATCAAGCTTTTCTTATAGTGAACAATCAGACCCACCTCATTGTAGAACACGAGGTGACCTTACATTGGGACCCCGTCTCTTAAACCATGAGTTGAATGTTAACCTCCTGTTCATCTTCCTTTCTCAACTACTAATTTCAGGTGCCATCACGTAAAGGTTCGATAACCACGATCGAACAAACTGAGAGTGCCACCACACCTACTGTCCTCATTATTGGAACTGGGATTCCATGAGATCCCTACGAAACTATCTGACGACCTTTCACAAGCCAGTGACAGTCCATACTATTTTAGTCATATGATCGGCAGGTATTTTTATTGAATTAGAGCAGTAAAATAACAGAACGAAGTGCAAAGTTAGGTTAAAAGATTGTTTTGTGAATTATCTAGAGTAGTCGAATTTAATGCACACTACTCATTCATCTACTCCTGTAAGGAAATAACCCAAAAAATATTTGTTCAAACCGAATGTGATTAACAAGCACTGAGGAAACCCACCATACTCTTCCAAATCAAATCACATAATTCAACCGAACTACGGAAACCAACTCAACAAAGTTAATGACCAAAATTAGAGCATTCTAACAAAACCATCGATATCCAATATAATAAACATTTTTATGCCGAGTTAGTATGAACTAACTGAAACGTTTCTTTTAATGTCTTAGCAATTCGGTGTTAGTTCAGCCAGAAATCGTCCGGCTTTTTGTTGTATGGCTACAATAGTCTCATATTATATCCTTAATATTATTATAAATAATGTAACTAGTCTCTTGGTATTATCCTTTACTTCACCACGGAGGTTACTTTGGTTATCGTCAGTTAGACACCAGGTAGCAAGCTGCTTGACTACTAAGATGAAATGTATGAATATGCACAGTCGAGACAAAAATGAAAGCAGGTTAACAAATGTTAGATTTCTAAAGCAAGTAGTAAGTAAATACAGTGAAGATCGACGTAAAGATGTTGGTAATAAGAAGGTTGGTGAGTTGTCTTCCTGTTCCTAGTAGACTATAGTTCATGTGGCATGACACTGCCGTCTAATGTCAACTTTAAGGACCAACCATGACTGTTACCTTGACCTGGTGTCTGGGCTTGCTTATCATGATGACCCGACTTTAGCTACGTTGCCTAAAACTCATGTTTTACCAAAATTTACCGTGCCAAGTAGGTTTAATGAAGTGGTCTGAGGGCAAAGTAGTAGTGTTAACTATAGTTGGGATAGGGGGTTGACAACATCAAGGACGGTATGGCTTTGAATGAAAATTTATCGACAATGAAAAGCATCATGTATTCACCAAAAAGTGCATTACTGTACTAATCCGAATAAGCTTTCTTAAGGGGTTTCTCATAAAGAGTTTTGGATCGAGACTGGTGTTGTTGATACTACTTCCAAGGTCTTCTATAAGTAGTTTATAGCGAAACCTTATGTGGATCGGCTACAATCGACGGCTAATGTAGGAAGAAGAATGGGGTATTAGAAATGCATGGGAAATAAGAAAACAGATAAAGGATGATGGCATAAAACCAACCCGGGAAGATGGAGACACCGATGTGCAAATCAATAAATGACAATGAGGCATGCGTAATTTATTACGAGCTGTAATTTCACAAAACAAACTGTCCCCTCCGCTTAATTAATCGTTCTCAACACTGAAAATTTACGGAATTGACTGCTAGGTCAAGGTCTGGATCCAGGACTCCCACACTGTTATAAGTACTTTTTGAGGGCAGTTGGTGCATTTTAATTATCAAAATTATTAAGGGGTGGAGTTCCATTAGGGATGATAGGTCTTCCTTCCCTTTACTTTACGTTTGTCAGATCAGGTGTGACTGAAATTTGCAGACTAAATCCTTTTAGTTAAAATACCAAGTCATCATCGGCCATTAGGTAATTACTCACTATCCACATATCCATGACAGAGGCAAACACGTTTACCATACCACCCATATACCACGGGTAATAATTCGATCGTTGTAATTCAGGTATACTTGTACAACAATGACTGGTATTATCAACTTGCTGCATCCCAGACAGGTTACGCAAAGCACAATTATCAATTAATTACAGGATACTTTTAGTGGCCTTCCCCTTGGATCTACAACACGTAATAGTTAATTACGAGTACTATGACTACTCTAACGAACGGAAATACACTGAACCAAAAGGACTGGATGATCAGTGGTACCGATATTTTAACTAGCATTGGTGTCGGCGACTTAATCACTATTACAAATTAATTCCCTCCATCGTTTTTTGGGTAACAGTCTAAACTGCTACTAAATGTGAAGGTAATAAAGGAGAACTATGGGCAGATGTAGATGCATCCTTTGGATAGGCAAATTGACTGTCGTTCTAAGTTATATCTAGCAGAAATGAATAAATGTACCGCTGTCATTATGATTATGAAAAATACCAGTGGGACCACCGAGCTGCAAGTTTCATGAGTACTGAGGTTAAGTTACTTGAATGAATCATCAGGAAGACAATTTTAACGAATCTAGAGATCCATAGAAAGATGAACAGTAAGATCACTGAAATACCAAAACCAAACACACTTAACGTCATTCAAGTGAAACAGTCAATGAGCGTCGCATCGTTTAAAGACCACGAAGAAAGGGTTATGGAGATAATAATAACAATAATAGTTTATCCTCAAGTAACAATTTGTACAGGAGAGCATACCAGTTTACAGGCATGGTCAGAATGATATGGCTTGTTTGTAACAAGGTTTTAGTAGAGTTACTGATATAGGATTGGCGATATATGAAGATATTGATTAATTAGGAAACCAACGGTAGCAAGCTTCACAGTTTATAGTACTACAGTATAAGAGGTATGTTTTATATTATAGAACACATTCAATAAACAACCGCGCGCTTTTTGTCCTTAGTGCTGTAATCTCAGGGAATGGCTTCGAGAGAGCAGGACGAACCATGGAGACTATCCAGAGACAGGATAAGGCCGGTAGTTTGAGGCAGCCAATTTGTGTGAGCTGGTCTTGAGCGGTGAGTTATTGGTGCATTTATTACGTTCCAAGCCAATGTTTGGAGTAAGTTGCTTAAAAGAGATCAATTCCTCGCAAGTCCAGACCATAAACCCGGGAAGACGGTGACATAGATTGTGAGACAGAAAGAAAAAAAACGAATTTAATTAGTGATATCAAATAATCAGTTTCAAACTAGAATCTTCTTTTTCCGTTTTTTTACTATAGTACGTCGTATACGACGTACATGATTTTATTGTTTGCAGTTTTAGTACCCTAATAAGCCGTTGCTTATTGATTCGAGGTTAAGTGGTAAGCCGTCGAAGATTTGGTACAAGTCTTTCGATTCTAGGTATGGGATGATCAGTCGTTTAAATATTAGGATAGATTTAATAGTGCGGATATTTTGTGGTATTTTATTCCAGAGTTTACTGTAGAATACGATAAAGAACTTACCACGAAGTTGTGTTTGGTATTTATCGATGAGTAATGTTGCCTCGTAATTCCGAAGATCATATCTAGGCGTTTGGTTCCACGTGGAAGAGAAAGCCGAGAATGATATCCCGTTGATTATTTTATAGAAGAATATTAAGTTTTGTCGTAGTCGGCGACGACACAGTGGTCCTAAAGAGAGTGTTCCACATCTAGTCGTATAGTCCATATTTCCGTTAGTTGCCAGAATTCGACGTGTGAAACTTCTTTGTACACTTTCTACACGTTTCCTATTTGTGCTATTCATGCTCTAAAAGATAAATGAGCAGTACTCGAGTATAGGCCTTACACATATCTTAAACAGAGTAAGCTTAGCCTCCGTTGTATGGACGTTTTCAGGAAGGAAGCCTGTTAGTCTTCTAGTTTTAGACATTATAGAGGAGGCATGTTCGGTGGACCTTAAGTTGCCGGAATATTTAATACCCAAGTCGCTTGTTGATTAGAGTATTTGGACCTTAGACCCATTTAGATAAAACGTAGACTGTGGGTTATAGTTGCCTATGTGCATGATTCCACATTTACTGTAGTTAAGTGGTAGTTGCCATTTTTGGCTCCAGGAAGTTAGACTATCGAGGTCCTTTTGAATTAGAGTCATGCCTCCTTCTAAAGAGTCCGGTTTAAAGCTATAAACAATCTTGAGATCGTCCGCATATGAATACGGTCGGCCATGTTTTATAAGGTTATTTATGTCATTTATGTAAATAACGAACAATAAGGGACCCAGTACACTTCCCTGTATAACCCCGCTTGTAATTGGTTTAGGTGATAATAGACTGTTGTTGAAATGTACTCTTTGCTGTCTTGCTTCCAGGAAAGATGCAAACCATGGATGAAGTGAGTCTTTGACCCCATATGACTTAAGTTTAATGAGCAGTCGTTTAAATATTAGGATAGATTTAATAGTGCGGATATTTTGTGGTATTTTATTCCAGAGTTTACTGTAGAATACGATAAAGAACTTACCACGAAGTTGTGTTTGGTATTTATCGATGAGTAATGTTGCCTCGTAATTCCGAAGATCATATCTAGGCGTTTGGTTCCACGTGGAAGAGAAAGCCGAGAATGATATCCCGTTGATTATTTTATAGAAGAATATTAAGTTTTGTCGTAGTCGGCGACGACACAGTGGTCCTAAAGAGAGTGTTCCACATCTAGTCGTATAGTCCATATTTCCGTTAGTTGCCAGAATTCGACGTGTGAAACTTCTTTGTACACTTTCTACACGTTTCCTATTTGTGCTATTCATGCTCTAAAAGATAAATGAGCAGTACTCGAGTATAGGCCTTACACATATCTTAAACAGAGTAAGCTTAGCCTCCGTTGTATGGACGTTTTCAGGAAGGAAGCCTGTTAGTCTTCTAGTTTTAGACATTATAGAGGAGGCATGTTCGGTGGACCTTAAGTTGCCGGAATATTTAATACCCAAGTCGCTTGTTGATTAGAGTATTTGGACCTTAGACCCATTTAGATAAAACGTAGACTGTGGGTTATAGTTGCCTATGTGCATGATTCCACATTTACTGTAGTTAAGTGGTAGTTGCCATTTTTGGCTCCAGGAAGTTAGACTATCGAGGTCCTTTTGAATTAGAGTCATGCCTCCTTCTAAAGAGTCCGGTTTAAAGCTATAAACAATCTTGAGATCGTCCGCATATGAATACGGTCGGCCATGTTTTATAAGGTTATTTATGTCATTTATGTAAATAACGAACAATAAGGGACCCAGTACACTTCCCTGTATAACCCCGCTTGTAATTGGTTTAGGTGATAATAGACTGTTGTTGAAATGTACTCTTTGCTGTCTTGCTTCCAGGAAAGATGCAAACCATGGATGAAGTGAGTCTTTGACCCCATATGACTTAAGTTTAATGAGCAGTCGCTTATGAGGGACTTTGTCAAAAGCTTTACTGAAGTCGAGAAATAAACTGGACACTAGAAGCCCTTTGTCCCGTTGTGTAGTTATGTCATCTAGGTAGTCTAACAAGCATGTGTCACACGACCTATTCTTTAAGAATCCATGTTGGGAAGGGGAGAGTAGTTCATTTTTAAGCAAATATTGGAGTAATTCCTCCTTGATTATCTTTTCCATTACTCTAGATGCAACAGAGGTTAGATTAATAGGGCTGTAGTTCTCTATATTTCTTACAGGTCCGGATTTAAACTTAGGAATGGCGTATGTAATTTTCCATTGGGTAGGGTAGCATGCAGTAGAGAGTGACATCGCAAATAGATTAAGAAGTGCCAAGTGGAAGTCAGTGCCACCATTTTTAAGTACAGTAGCTGGTATACCATCTGGGCCCAATGTGTAAGAGTGCCTTAGCGTAGTGATAGCCTTGGTAGTATTTTCTATAGTGAATGTTATATCCCTGATTTCGCATGATAGTGGCGTAGTGGATTCGATCCCACCTATATGGTATAGCTTGTTTTTCAACATCAAACTTATAGTGTGCGGCAATATATTTCTTGATTGTAGGTAGTGAGCTGCTTTCACGATCCTTGGATGCGGAAATGGCCGTCGTAAACATGTTAATAACTGGTGGGTGACTGGCTGGTACTTTCGGTTTTGATGACTTTTGCTTCTTTACAGGAACAGCCAACGTAGCACTCATTACTTCGAAACTAGTTCGACTTGCCACACGGAGACGAGAACTTATGGCATACGAAGCCCACTACTAAGATGGTTTAAATCATTCTTCACAGGGTGCCGCCAAATTGTAAGCATCGGTTCTAGCTACTCAAAGCCAGTAAGTGTATCCAGCGGAGTTGTACAAGGAAGCGTAATTGGACCATTACTCTTTCTTCTCTTCATCAACGATGTGTGCCAGCAATTTGTGCATGGTAAAATCTTCCTCTTTGCAGATGACTTAAAGGTTGGCTATTTATTCCCATCCACTACAAATAAAAACACTATTACTAAAATAATACAAAAGGAAAATGATAACTTATCAGAATGGACCAAAATATGGCATCTCCCCCTAAACGTGCACAAAAGTGGATAAATTTCCACTGGCCGCAGATGGAACCTCAGTCTCCACCTATGCAAAACGCAAATAAAACCTCTAAGCGTCGCTCAAGATTTTGGGCTCAGATATACTGATAGCATTAACTTCTCGGAGCATGTTGCATTTCAAGCTTCCAAAGCGAGGAAGTTAACTGGATTTATAAGAAAAAATTTTCTCAATTTAAACTCAAAAATGTTATTATACACAAAGTGTGTTCGTCCAATATTAGAATACGGTTGTCTACTCTACAGCAACTATAGACGCTTAGATTTGATGAAAATCGAGCGAATTCAACGAGCATTTACTAAGAGCTTATTAGGTGACTACAGCACACAAACTTATCAACAACGATGCGATAAACTAAAGCTAGAACCCCTTTGGTTCCGACGCTTGAAACTAAACCTTACTATCATGTACCGCCTTATTAGTGGTGCAACTTACGCATCGACATCACAGCCCACCATCTACACCTCCACACATAACCTACGTAATAAGGAAAACACTATTACTGTCCAGCGATGTCGCACACAGCTACGCCAGAGCTTTATCACAGTGAGATATGCGACTCTATGGAACAAACTTCCCAGGCACATTCGCTGCAGAAAGTCGTTAGCCGCGTTCAAAACATTACTTCAAGAATACCTCTCAGGTGAAGGTTTATGTAACCTCAACTACCCTAAAATAACTGATCATATATATAAACATGGTCCCAGCTCCGTATAAACAGTTTTAAAATTTATCAAATATATTCATAATACACCATATGCCTAAGGACTCATAATTAATAATGCATATTTTCATATTGTTCCAATCTACACGCATACACCTTAATTCACTTATGCGAAAACTGATAATTTGATTACACCGACAATTAATCTTATCCATCTTCTATCATTAATTATACACCAATTCACTACTTCGATGACAATTTGACCTTTTAATTATGTTGGGTTCATTAGTTGCCTAATAATCCTATTCACATTGAATCCATACTGTAATTATCCATTGATTTTCAACACCATATACTTATTCATGTACAAGCCCACTTCTTTATTCAAAATTTTCACCCCTTTAATATTACTTGAGTGAAAATTCACAATTTTATCACACTGTTAATTGCATTGTTTGACCTCTCCATTACTATATTTCTCTATGTATTTCATGTGATTAATAGTACATACTTCCACTCTGTTCCAATCTACTTTATTATTAATATTGTAATTATTATCTGTCTACTTTATTACTATTATTATTAATAACATTATTATTATTATCTGTCTACTTTACTATTATTATTATTATTCACCCTTCTAATATCACTTGAGCGAAAATCCACAATTTCATCACACTGTTAATTGCACTGTTTGATCTCCCCATTATTATAATTCTCTATATATTTTACATGGTTATTAGTGCATATTTTCACTCTGTTCAAATCTACTTTATTATTATTATTGAAGCGCAACCGGTATATGACCAAGTTACGTTTGGATTATTACCAGAGCAACTTCTAACGATTGAACCCACTCTTACGAATGAGAAGAAATCAGAAGGCAATGAAGGATGGAAGAGAAGTTATATTTGATAGTGAATGGAGCGGCAACGGGATAGCAACGTCTAGGCTGGCAAACTAAAGAGAGTTGCTTTTTACGGTACGGCGTGACGTGATCTGGTAGTGATGCGTGACCGAGCGCCTTCAACTTAGTAGTGTCCGCTAAAACAAATATGGTCGGCATCAATGTCGAAACCTATGTAGCTATTTATTTTGGGGATTATTTACCGCTACATTATTATCTGTCTTCTGCCATCATTTATAATCCAATTCAAAATTTTGATTACAACTTGACCTTTTAATCATATTGGGCTTATTAGTTTTTTCTAACAAACCTATTTATGCAAAGTCTAATCTACGACTACGCATTGAGCTCTTTAGAATTTCACTTATAATCTCTTTAAATAGTGACATACATATTTATTTATTTATCTACACGTCCTACATCACATTAGCGTTCATACTCTTAATACTACTTCGCTAATTTGATTTATTGAATTATTATACTCAACTGATGAAGCCCAAAATGGTTTCTTCACAACGCTTATTGTAAATGAGTAGTATGTGATTAAAATAAATAAATAAATATATGGTTTTCAATAGTAAGTGAGGTGGCAAAATACTCACTGAATAAATCAGCTATGCGGCAGGGGTCATAATATACTTCATTGCCACAGATAAAGAGGTTTCCACTCTTTATCTTAGAGCTACTGATTTTGTTCCGGAAGGTCTTGAGAAGTCTCATAGAGTTATTCTGTGAGGTAGCCTGTTTTCCTAGTGCAACTTCCATTTGTATACGCTCTGCCTTGGCCTTAATACATATTTCTTTCATAGTTATGAGGGAGGAGAAATCTTTTAGTTTATAAAATTTAGTTGTATGTTTACGTAGGCTTCTTCTTGCAGTAGTGGCGATAAGCATACATTTCGGAATTCTAGGTTTATTATATCCTAAAGGTGCAACTATATCTAGCACATTATAATTATTGGAGTAGAGTATACCAGTCAACTTATCAGCATCGTCTTCCGTGAAGTAGTTGTTCCAATCAAGATATTTAAAGTAAGTCTTAAAGCCTTTCCAGTCTGTCTTGTGGAAGGATCTGCTAGGTATTGTAATCAGACATTTATACGTTGTAGTCTCCAAGTCAAAGCTGCACATAACAACATTATGGTCACTACCTGGGAATTGTTTACCCGTACGTACGGTACATGGGGAGAGTTCATTTGTTAAAAGTAAATCCAAGGTATTTTTGTATCTGGTAGGTCTACGGACATACTGTTACCAGCCACCAACCTCTAAGTTTTCCATAAGCAAGTCATAGCGTTTCGGTGCCTTGGTGGGGAACCATGAGATTTCAGGTATGTTAAAGTCTCCACAAATAACCTTACCTGTAAAGGGTAGGCAGGAGGCCAGTGTAAAAATGTCTGACAGTATGGTGTAGGCGCATAAAACTGATCCGCGTCATACGACGTGGCTTTGAGAAATGAGACTACATTTTCCTATGCGCTTTCTTGTAATTGTCACAGCTATGATTCTATTATTATCAGATTCTGAAATTAGGATAAACTTGTATCAGATTTAAATAATATTCTGAAATCGTATACAGAATTCACGCCAGTTTACCTGCTTGGTTATGCCGAAATATACCTGTTATATACACTAACACATATAATGTAGGAAATAGAAGCACATAAATAAAGGCAAAATGCACAAGAAGTGTGATGCGAACATGGTTGATTTACATAGAATAACAAACATTCTTTTAAATTGATTTTTACCTAGAGTCTATTACGAACAGAACCTTATAGCCATCTTATGATCCGTATCTTCACATCTGCATCAGACTCTTTTTTATCGATAATTCTGCCCAAGTAAGTAAAAGTTTCAACATCATTCAGAATTTCGCTGTCAAGTGAAATTGGGTTAGTGTTCGTTGTTTTGTCTCGAAGGACCTTGCAATTTCCTTTGTGTATGTTGAGGCCTATTGCTGCCGAAGCTGCCGCTACACAATTCATCTTCACCTGCATTTGATGCTGCGTGTAGGATAGAAGAACTAGGTCATCTGCAAAGTCCAAGTCGTCTAGTTGCATCCACGTTATCGAATGTATTCCGTGTATCCCTTCAAATATTGCGGTTTTTATGATCCAGTCAACCACCAGCAGAAAGTGGAAGGGCGAGAGCATGCAACTGTATGAAACCGGTCTTTGCTTCGAATGTATATGTGAGCAGCTCTCTTTGCACGATTTTACAGTGTAGTCCGTCGTAAGATTCGCTTATGACATTGACTGTATTCTAGGGTATGCCATAATGTCGAAGAAGATTGCATAATGTTCCTTTGACCACGCTGTCAAATGCTTTGTCGTAGTCGAGAAAGTTGATGTAAAGTGGTGATTTCCATTCAATTGTTTGTTCAATAATGAACGACAGAGTCTCGATTTTATCTGTACATTATCGATCCTGACGGTATCTTCCCTGTTGAGCGTCGACTGGATCTATCATTCGGTTCAATAACACTCTCTTGAAGAATTTTCCTGGTGCTAAAAGTAAGGTGATGCCTCTGTAGTTCTCGCAATTGATAAGATCTTTCTTTAGTATCCTCATGAGGTACCCTTCTTTTCAGTCTGTTGGTGACACTTGTTCTTCCTCCCAAATCTTCCTGAAGTGAATATGGAGTATCTTTGCAGCTGCTTCTATATCTGTCTTCAGTGCCTCAGTTGGTATGTTGTCTGGCCCTGCTGACTTGACATTCTTGATTTGTAGGATGGCCATTTTGATTTTTCCGACTGTTGGTGGGCCAGTGTTTATAAGGAGGTTCAGGGCTGCTGCTTCGACGACTGTTGGGTTCAGTAGGGCTAGTTTATTCAAGAGTTCTTGGAAGTGTTCTACCCACCTGTTTCGTTGTTCTTGCATCTCAGTAATTGGTTTGCTATCATTGTTCCTGACTGGCTATTCTGGCTTACTAAATTGTTCAGCTAGTTTCTTCATGTCTTTAAGGTGTTCCATCTTTCCTTCTCTTACAGTTTTCTGCGCCGTCATTTCATGGTCTGCTACATATTTCTCCAATTTCTTCCAGTCCATGTCGTCCCATAATGCCTTCATATCTAGTATTGCTCATTCCAGCCTTCGCGTTTAGGTCTCCCGTCAGAATGGTCAGGCTCTTGGCTGAGCGGTTCATGATAACTGACTGCAGTCTCACATAGGACTGGTCTTTGTCATCTCTGTGGATGTCGTTGGTGCGTGCATAGCACTGGATGATATTCACTGTAATCCATTCCTTCTTTGTCCTGAAAGATGTTTTGATAATCCTTGGTCCATGAGGTTCTCATCCCATAAAATCCTTCCATGCTACATGGGACAGCATTAGTGCTGCTTCATGTGTGTAAGGCATATTCTCTTTCGTGACCGGAGTGTAAAAGCGCTTCTCCTGAGGATAATCCTTGCTATCCAGTTTGTAACCAATTGCTTCGCAGTGGTAAATAGTCCCCTAAAAATAGCTGCATAGGCTCTCGACATTGATGCTGACCGTGTTTGTTTTAGCGGACACGACTAGTTGAAGGCGCCCAGTGACGCATCACCACAAGATCACGACACGGCAACGTGGGAAGCATCTCCCTTTAGCGAGGAATGTGTACATGAAGGTCTAGTGGCTTACTGATATCATTTACTCAAAAAACGTCATCACATTGTATGCCCACAATATCCAACGGATTTCATATATTAAATGGGCCTGTTATTTCTAGTGTTCATGAAGCTATCAGGCTTCATTAGCCAGGAGGCTAGTATTTTTGAGAGTTATATTAAATGGCTTACAGAATACTAACTGTTGACTATGCGTACTTCTGTCGGCAATTTTCTTCTTATTGGTTCATACTTACCCAAATAGAATAAATTCTTAGGCAATCGCTAACCTGCCATCTATAATTCAAGAAATATGGTCATCAACGTCAGGGTGGTCCAGGCTAATGGAGTCACCAGGAAGTGTAATTTACATGTAACTTTACGTAAGTTAAGCAGTTATACCTAGACATTTATCTTGCAGTATGAGGTTAAAAGTTAAGCCCATAGTAAAAATCACCAAACCAGTCTATTTGAGTTTATGGATGGTATTTTATATGCCTTGCAGAGGTAAATAACTTCCTACTAAATAGCTGGGTCGGTTTTGGCCACCGATGTTGACCATGTTTGTTTTAGTGGACACGACTAACCGAAGACGCTCGGTCATGGATCACCACTAGACCAAGATACGTGTGAAGTAAATTATCCTCTAATCAGCAAGCGTAGGCATCGTTATCCCATTCGCGCTCTACTAACAATCAAATACACTTTCCTCTTCATCCATTACTACCTTCTGAGTTATTTTTATTCATACGTGTGGGTTTAGTCGTCAGAAACTACTCCAATTATACTATGAGCGTAACTTGGTCATATGCAAGGTACATTTTACTAGTCAATACGACATGATCTGGGCGCAATCAAATTTGTGAGTCCATTTCTTTTCATAGTTTTTATAAAGTATTTTTGTACACATATATATATTCCACATTTCTGCACTGTACTTTTTATCCACATTTACTTGTCTTTTTATGATGACTGATCATACGCTGAAGCTTGTTGGAATTAAAACCCCCACGCCTCCAAACTGTTACCTAATTCCGTTTTGTTTAGACAATATCGAAGCTTAAATTTGCTACACAGAAGCCGAGATTCGGGATAATGGCGTGACAGACCTACACGTTCAATTATCTTCTATAGCCAGGTCACATTTGAGTGAGTCGAACAGATGCATCACCCCTTTTCAGCACAGCCTAGACAGTCAAGAGCCATGTATTCATTTTGAAAATCCAGCCCTCAAAACTTAAGGCTCGACTTACAGGCTGAGACTGGACGAAATGATCCACGACATTGAACTTGGTAGTGATTTCTCACCAGAAGTTTTGTCGCGTATTTTACAGTCATCGGACAACTCAATTTTGATGAAGGCTTCTCCCATCGACAATTCTATCTAAGCTGCTACAACAAATGCTAGCAATCTTATCAACAATTTTCGACAACCCAGTAGGCGAACTAGCTTTTTATTCTGATTAGATGCTGGATATTAGCGGAACACTCCACATTGGTGTTTATCCCGTCACAGAGAAGCCTCATACAACAGAGAATAAAGTGACAAAACTGTACTACACACCGTCTCGTTTTCTCGAACAAATCAGTTTGAAGGATTCACTACGAAAACGTTTTTAATGTTAGCGACCATTTCTACCACTACCAAGTGAGAGTCAAAAAAAACGACGGTATCAAAACACTTATGGTAAAACTCCGAAGGAATTTTGGGAACCCTGTTGTTTCTCTATCCTTAAATCCACTTTTGAAACGTCGGTCAATTATCCCTTAGGCACGCGTTAGCGCCAACCACAGCCGGCGGAAAAAGCTGTCCGTTATCCATCACCGATATAGTTACGAAGGTTCACTTCCTTGTCGACACTGGGGCAGAAGTCAGTGTCATGTCTGCAACTTTATCCGATCATCAACACGAAGCTGCATTCAACCGACAGACTGCCGACGGAAATGAAATTGGTACGTGTGGCAAAATGTTTGTCGACCTGGACGTGGGTTTACAAAAACCCATACACTGAAATTTCACCGTTGCCGATGTGAAAACGCTTATCAAAGACATCGATTTCCTGAAACGCCACAACTTGTTTGTGGGCCCTAACAAAAAGAGGCTATTAGATAGAAACATAATACTATGCTTTTGAGAAACGATTTCTCCAGGCTCTAGCCTATGCCCTCTTCTTTTTAGAAGTTTAAATAACCCTTATTTTCAGTCGATACTTGACATGTATCCAGATCTCAATAAGGCGACGTCGATATCACCATGTGTAACGAGTTCTGTTACACACCACACCACAACTTCAGGTCGACCTATATTCTAGACAGCACGCCGACTTGCACCTAAAAACTGAAAGTTGCCATGAATGAATTCTAACAGGTGATGGGCCTAGAAATAATCTGTCCATGCAGTTTGCCAAGGCCATCTACATTTCATATGATTCTGAAAAAAATATTAATGATTGGCATCGCATCTGTGATTACTGGTGGTTCAGTACCCATATTACGCAGATCGTCACCCTTTGCCACACATCCATGACCTAATGGACACCTTGAAGAGTATGACTATATTTTCAAAACTCGATCTGGTAAAGACGTGCGATCAAATGCTGATGACCATAAACGACATTCAAAAACAGCTATGATAACCTCACTTGGTCTCCACGAATTCCTTGGGATGCCTTTTGGCCTGAGAAATGCAACACAGATATTTCGGCGTTTCATTAATGATATGTTTTTCGGGTTGGGCAACGAGTGGGCTCTTACTGACTTATTGATATATTTGACTCAGCCACTGGCGCAGTTCCACAACAGCTGAACGACCAAGCTTGGTAGCCTTTGGCATTCTTCTATAGATGGTTGCAAGATACCGAATAGAGACACAGCGCTTTTAGATGTAAATTATTAGCCATATACTATGCTGTACGACATTTTCAACACTCCATTGAAGGTTGAGAATTAACCATACTCTCCGACCTTCACCTAGTGACGTTTTCTATAAAGTCATCTTCAGACAAGTACTCTCCACGACAGTCTCACTTTTCTCAGTTTTCTGATGATATACAACATATAACTAGAGTTTACCGACGCCTCATTGCGAATACACTCCTTGAATCGTATCCAAAGAATCGACCATCTTGAACTCGCTCGACTTTAAAATGGAGATGACAATCTCCATACAGAGTTATCAATAGATCTCGAACTCCAAAAAAAAACGGTCGGAAAAGGTAAGAATATTTTAATTTATGATTCTTTTACAGGTACAGCTCATTCAATCATCCCCGAGAGTTACCAACACATCATCCCCAACAAAGTAAACAACCCCTCTCATCCTAGAGTTCCTGCTACTACTAAGCTGACTACTCAGAGATTCTGCTAGCCGAAGATGCACACGGACATCAAAGGATCGACACGTTCCTGTGTGTTATGCTAAACGTTCATGGTTTACCAGCATAATAAATGTCATATGACACTTTCCCAATTCCCGACGCTCGATTCGACCGCGTCCACCTTCGTCCGTTAGAACATTTACCAGAATCGAATGGATCTTCTTATTTTCTAACATGCGTGGACCAATTCACACACTTACCCGAATCAGTCCTATTCAAAGACATAACTCGCGGGATGGTTTCTCGTGATTTTACTGAACGCTGGATTGTAGACTGGTTGCCCATCAACATTAACGACAGACAGTGGACGTCAGTTTGAACCTGGATTGTTCCACTTTCTTGCTAAACTCCTTGGAACTATATGCCTTCACCCACAACCCAACGGTTAGGTAGGAAGATCTCATTTACAACTATGAGCACTACTTTCATCCAGGAACATTCTTCACGGGACTGACGTTCTACCACTAGTTTTATTAGGAATTCGCAACATTGTACAAGCAGATATTGAGTACGGTAGTGTCGAACTGGTTTACGGTACCACACTTTGACTCCCATGCAAGTTCACGAAAACTGCTTCCACCTCAATAAACCCGGATCTAAACTCTTACGTGGACCGGTTTAAAAAAGATACGCGTTTAGTTAAGCCAACTCAAACTGGATTGCGATCGACAGACGCCTTTATCCATCCAACCTTAATACATAGTACACGTCTTTGTACGTCGAGATTTTCCACGAAGGCCTCTCGATGTATTCTACGAAGGGCTGTAAAATGGATTTGAAGAGGGAATCAAAGTACTGAACTACTGACAAGACACCCCACAAAGAAAACGGCAGCATAGACTGCTTAGAAGCAGCTTATATGAATGGTGAACCCCTCAGCATCGAATTCTATACAATACCCCTGAAACTTGGCTAGGGCGAAGTGATCACGCCTCGTTTAGTGACTAGCAGGCCAGAAAAAATTTCAGAGAGCTCTATAAGGCAATAAGCTACACGTTTTAGCAGAATTATGTGATTTCTGGAACACCTGAACGAAGATTACACCTATTTATTTTTTCTCCTAGTTCAAAACTCCTACATTATTTCATAAAAGTCAATTAAAATGGTTTTTTATTAACTGCATTCATTTTTTGTATTTTAGTATATCTAGAAAAATAACAGAAAAACGTTCTATTTATATGGGTGCTGTCAATATTTTGCACGTCTTCTTGCTATACTGAGGTGCCGAATTCGTTTTTTTCTTTAGAGAAACGGGAAGAATGCCAGATAAATAATATTTATTTTGTACAGATTCTTTGTGATGATGTAGTAACGTAAGCGCAGACTCTCATAAATCCCACAACGTAACAAGCTGCCAAAGGAATGTTTACCAATGTCTAATGCATTGGGCAATCGCTTGTCTGACACTTCTTAGGGTCCTCACAAACACCTTTAGGGAAGGAGTGAACTGTAGTTGTAAATAATTTCCTAATAAATTGCTGCGTCCGTTTTTGACTCTGATGTTGACCATGTTTGTTTTGGTGGACAAGATTACTTGATGGCGCCCGATCATGTATCGCCACCAGACCATGACTGGTGAAGCAACTTGTCCTCTTGTCAACCAACGTAGACGATTATGGAAGAAGTTGAACACTGGGACCACTGAGTGTTGTTTGGTTGGGTTGAGTTCTGTTGTTAGCAGCGATTGGTTCTGGGACAACTGGGTTATAGTTCGTGCTGCTGTTGGAATCAGTGTTATTGGAAAGTACATTTTTAATTATTGTGTATATTGTATTATTCTAGACTATTATATATATTATATATTTGTGCATTATTATGACAAGAAGTTGGTGTAATAAATCGTTTCCTGGCAAATTGTTCTTATTCGTTCGGGTTGTGGGGAAAATAGTCAGGGTCGATAATGGATTAATTAGAAGCTCTTGATCTGTAAGAGAATCACAATGGCGTTTTGAACTCCAGTAACCGCTCAGTTGTAGCAAGTCAGTCGGTTGATTTAACAACGCCATTATCCCGTTCACGCCCTACTAACGATCGAACATACTTTCTTCTTTATCCATTGCTGACTCCTGATTTGTTTTTATCTATAAGTATGGGTTTAATCGCAAAAAACTACTCTAATTATACTGCGAGAGCAATTTAGTCACATGTTTCGCTTAGCTGAGAAGTTAGAGTACTCGTGAATAGCAAACAAAAGGCAGTGAGCATAATTAAAAGCGAAAATATAAGGATAAACACAGTGCGATGGAACCACTGATAAAAGAACTTCGCATTTAGTGGTGAGCCCTCAATTTTTGAATGAAAATACAACTCACTTTCTTCGGCCAACCTACGTAAGACCTTATCTAGAATACCACACTCAAGCCTCCAGTTTATGTTTAATCAAGAATGTGGGTACTCTTGAGGGTGTCTAATAAGAAAGTATATAGTCGGTAGCAGGACCTTCGAATCTCTCATATAAGGAGTTGCTAAAACATTAAGACTTTTCCCCTTGACTAACAGTAGAACAGAAAGTGACCACGATTAGCCTTCCATATTTCGAATGATGACCTGGACACTAATATGTCTTGACTTATTAATCCCTTTATGGCCAATCATCTCTGAGGCGATTGCATAAAGGTCCTATAATCAGGATAGTATAAGCTTAAGCCGAGGTACCGATTTTGCAGTCGAGCTCTCAACATGAAAAATGTCCTTCCAAAATCAGTGATATTAACGCCGTCGATTTTGACATTTATAGAGATACTAAATCTGTCAGAAAACATACTGCAGGGATTAACACATATCATCTGACATACTATCCTTACAAGTAAAATTGAATTTGCATTACAGTACAGGGCAATCAAATTAGTGGCATCGTTCATTGAAAGTTCAGTTTCAATTCTTAAATCATTTTCTTATGATTTCGACATTTTAAATATACGGTTCATATTAATCATTGTTTGTATATTCAACAAAATAACATGATCACTTATCATTGGACACTTAACAGACGTGATATATGTGATATTTGTTTAACCGTATGTTATTGCATTTCACCTTTACTGCGGCTGTTTGTTCAATCTTCCTGGTTGTACACTGGGATTATGTATTTTAAATACTTCGTTTCCACTTTTGAGTGTGTACGATACGATATAACCGGAGTTTGAATTAAGAAATCACCTTATTAAGCCACATTCATGTTGAAATCCGAAGATCATGATGATTGTGCTAAGAATGGCTATGATTTTTTAAAATCAAGCTTATCTAGCATCATAACGTAAGTCCCTATCCATTTGTGGCGTACTTATTTTTCTAGTCAGGATACCCGTGCTAAAATCGACACGTTGATTCAAGAAGTTGCTTCGTTGAAGGATGTTGAGAAACTTCTTTTTTGTCTACTCATCCCGGTGGATAACACTCATGGTTCTCATTGTCTCAGTAATACTTCTTTTGGTCTTGCTGGTGACGATTTGGACGTTTCCTCAGGTTACGACGTCAATTCTTTGGGTGTCGGCCTCTTCTCACCAGGTGGACAGTCTTCCCTTCATCTATCTAACCAAGTGGAGCAGAGCCAAGCTTACACATGGATTATGTCACACCTCGAAGAAGACCCATCAACTTGTTTACGAAAAGACGAAGTGTACGATGACTACAGGTAAGCAATGCATTTAGCACGTAGTAGCATCCTGATTTATAAGGCCCGTTTTGAATTTATGAATTGACAGTTAAATTTTAGACAGTTATTTTGCCTAAACGTGTTAATATTCAATTTCGATTGACATAACATCAGCTAGTTTGGTTGCTGTATATGCAGGGGCTGTGTCCCAACTTACTTTCAAAAGCAGTCACCTCACTAGCTCATTTTGGGACTCTTATTTCTGCTTGTTAATCCTACCGTTTAACGTATAGAGAAGCCGTAAATCTTCATGCTTATCGTAATTGTTGTCCGTATTTAGCAGTGTTTACTATTCACCACATTTATATGTAATCAAAAGCAGCTGGCTCGGGACTCATCCTAGATACAGTTCTCTGAATTATTTCCGACAGTTGAATATCTTATTTTTTAACGGGCTTGCTGCCTGCTAGTCATGTAAAGCCTAAGACCCCGCATACATGTGCATCGGTCCAAGCTATTACATCACGTTAGTAAAGCTAGATGAAGATCAAATTAGCATAACCTGGAGTTAGTAAGAATCGTATGCTCATCGTTGTGCTACTGAGGTATAGAAACCGGCCGATGCACGTGCCAGGTTCTATGTTCATACATACGTACACATGCATATAATACAGGCTCAGAATCGTTGGCAATGGCGCAGGTGCATCGACTCCTTGTCTTCCTCCAAATTCTAGGTTCCTGAACTTATCATAATTTTCTCTTTACTGAATCATATTTTCTTAAATCTTATTTTCGATCTCTATTCCCTTCCATGATTACTCCGTTACTGCCTCCCCTACTCAGAGATTTGATTCGACAATTGAATCTCTATCTGCTAATTAAGGCATGGCAACTTAAACTGATGTACGCATGCACCAAGTTCTACGTTGTAACTAACTGTCTGTCTGTCTATATAATACAGGCAAAAAGAATCGTCTAAAATAAGTGAGCTTGCAATTTAAGGGCAAACGAGGAGTAATTGCACCTACATCACTGATCAATCCTGAACCGAATTACCGAATGGCTACGACAATCACGCAGTCCTCAACCGAGTCGTGCTGTTAGAGGTTAGGGATAGAGTACTAGGTAGATACGGTAAGCCTATTGATGAAGTAGTAAATCTTCATCATCTAAGGTGGTTAGGACACGTGTTACGTATGCCTGACCACCGCCTACCTCGACGAGCAATGCTGTCTGGTGTAGGAGCAGGGTGGAAGAAAGCTAGGGGCGGCCAAACCAAAACATGGCACCAGTCCATGAAGTCATTGACAATTGGGCTGAGCCATGTTAATAGGTGCAGATTACCTGGTTGGGGTCCGCGTGACGCTCGTAATAAATGGTTAGAGACTTTGGGTGATATGGCTAAAAATCGTTGGCAATGGCGCAGGTGCATCCATTCCTTGTCTTCCTCCAAATCCTAAATTTCTGAACTTATCATAATTTTCTCTTTACTGGATCATATTTTCTTAAATCTTCTCGGTCTCTATTCCCTTCCATGAATACTAACTTTGTTACTACCTTCCCCACTCTGGGATTTGATTCGACAATTTAATCTCTATCTGCTAATTGAGGCATGGCAACTTGAACTGACGTACGCATGTACCAAGTTCTACGTTGCAACTGTCTGTCTGTCTGTCTGTCAACCGAGTCGTATCCATCTACCGACATGGTTTAGACCAGGAGTCAATAATTCTATGAACTAATGTCACGTTTTTGTTTGGCCGTCCTAAGGTTTCTCCCATTTTTTTTCAACATCAGTCAACATTTCGATGTAGGCGATGCTTTGGCACACGTAGTCCATGTCCAAGCCACCTTAGTCGATAGTGATTCACAACTTCATCAGCTGATTTTCTATCTTTCATAGTATCCCGTACCTAATCTCAACATTGCTTAGTCAATACTCCCAACAAATGCAGGCGACATTTCGAAAATATCGACGAACAAATACCAATGTCATCTATGCTTAATGATCACGTTTCACATCTACGCAAAACGAACTACTGTGCAGTACACTTATCCTTTGATTAGCAGGTGGATATCTCACCTACAACGTTGTTGATGGGGTTTGGCAAAGCCCAAACGAGCTTTCTGTAACTGTATCGATGCTAACCCATGAAGGCTGATCGAGCTTGCAGGATTAGTGAAATGGTCGACGCTCTCAACTACTCCACTTCCTGTCTTTAATTCAAGTGTCGGCTCAGGCCAATCCTGAAACAACAATTTAGATTTTGAGGGAAAAAACTCATACTGAGCATGTTTGCATTATTGCTCAATGCCACCAATAGACTGCATTTTATCATTTTCACCAAGCAGGACTGTATTTATGTTTTGGTTGTACAAGCGCAATATACGAGTTTACAAATGTATTGGCATCAACATAATTAAAGGCTGTATATATTGACCAGGCTATTCTATTATTTCCTAGCAGTCGCAACATGTCAGTGAGCAGTAGTTTTTTAGTCGTCGCTTGTAATGACTTTTAGATCATTGTGTCTGAACAAGGCGTAGCTCAACATTGTTCTTCGTGTACGCGTTTTTGCCTTGGGGCTCAACATACATCACAACGCACTTGGGAGCAGTTTCCGGCACTCATCAATTACCAGACTGCTCTTGTGTTTGTAGATTTTTAAATTTCCCAATAGTTCCCTTCGTTGTTTATTACTATCCTTGTATTAATATCGTTAGTTTGTAACAAAACAATGACAACAGATCGTGAAGGTCATTTACATATGATAGTAAGGACTCGACCGAATGGCATGCCCGTAGGCACACTACTATGTAGCGTTCTTTAGCCAAGAAACTTGAAGTTAACCTGCACTCTTTGTTTCCGCCAAACTAGGAAGTCATCCTTAGGAGTGTGTTTCTCCTAATTGCAATGGTGGTAAGCGAAGAACAGCTTGGAGTGTAAACCTTATCAAAGCTTTGGTGAAGTCAGTATGTATGTATGTATGATCAACATAGGACAGTATAGATTGAATCTTTTGGTCTTTTAAAGCACATCAACTTTCTCCTGCTACTGATAGATTTATGATTTATAATTAGCCTATCCCAAAAATATGCGATACTTTAGAGCGAAACAAATTCGCATCTATATACTTAGACTGCTCCTTGTGGATAATCTCTAAAATCTTAACAGATGTGCTAGTTAAGCGTACTGGACGATAGTTCTCATGTTTACACCGCGCTTTTTTTCTGAAGACAGGACTGACTGGCGTTATTATAGTTTTTAAATAATCTACCTTGAGTTACAGACATCTTAAAGCTTACATTTAAAGGACTTGAGATAGTGGTTGGTAGTTTTCATGATAACATGTAGTGCATTGCATTGGGTGTCTGATTCCCTTACATAGAGTTTATCTTGCAGTTCGAGAATATTCAGTTTGGTTAAGCTAATTCCTTTTATACTGTAATTTGAAGGATTTAAACCTTCTAAGAAAAGTGTTCCTACTGTAAATGCTTTACTAAAGTAGTCAGAACAATTCACCTCTATTACGACAACCGGAGCAACAATTAATGTACTCGATCGACCTCAAACAGCTGTCCCCTGGACACTGCGGTCACACTCTCAGGTCATCAGGACCTCCTCTAATCCTCTTTCTCTTTCAGGTTCCTCAAGAATGATCCTTCCACGGTGTGGGCAACCGGGAAGTGATAACCGCCCTCATACCTCTAACAGCACAAGAGATTATTTTACTCGAGGTCAAATCCCACCCTCAACTCTCAATAACTCCCTTATTCCCACGATTAACCCGACGAGCCTAACCTTATCACCTGACGCCTCTAATGCTAATGGTTTGAGTTCACAAAACGTTATTCCTGGTCTCCTGAAACCTCGCACTAAACTACATATCGGAGCTTTTAACGTCCGAACCTTAGGCCAAATAGGACAACAGGCCTCCCTAGCCATGACCCTTAATTCTCGTTCCATCGATGTCTGTTGTCTCTCTGAAACGCGTATACAGGATCCAAGTACAATCATTCACCTGACCTCACCTTGTGAAAATAAGGAACCGGTCCGGTTCACCCTTCGTGTTTCCGGAGACCCCACCACCACCACTCGAGGCCTTGCTGGTGTAGGTATAGCACTAAGTTCAAAAGCTGAACAGGCTCTGCTTGACTGGATTCCCATAGACAGTCGGTTATGCGCTGTCCGTCTAAACGGGACGGTAAGAACTCGGAAAGATAGGGACACATGCCGTTGCCTCTTTGTTGTCTCTGCCTACGCTCCCACTGATTGCAGCTCTGATGAAGTAAAAGATGAATTTTACAGAAAGCTTTCAGACCTCCTTCGTAAAGCTAAGCGTACTGATGTAGTGATTATGGCTGGTGACTTTAATGCCCAAGTAGGTAGATTAGACGAAACCGAAAGGCACCTAGGTGGATCCTATGGTGTCGAGGCCCAACGAACAGATAATGGCGACCGTTTGTTACAACTATGCTCAGATAATCGTCTATTTCTCGCAAGCACTAACTTTAAACATAAAGAAAGACATAAGTTGACATGGCGGCCTCCACAGTCAACTCAACGTTGGTCTCAAATAGACCACATTGCTATCAGCCACCGTTGGAGAGGCTCGATAGAAGACTGCCGCTCATTTTGGAGCACATGTTTAGACTCAGACCACGCTTTAATACGAGCGCGTATTAGTCTGCGTCTCACTGGACGTAAAAGACCCACGGCAAAGATCCCCATAAGAGTCCAACTTAATGATGAAAAAGTCAAGAATATATTTCAGGAACAACTTAAAAACCAATTAGTCAACTGCATAAACGATACCCACCCCGAGTCAGCTCGGAATGATATCCAAAAAGCTGTTGAAACAGCAGTGATATCTACTAGTAAACTAAACCAAAAAGTTAGGAAAACTCAGTGGATTTCAGCTGCATCTACTGAACTGATAGATGTTCGGCAACACATCCCGTCTAGTTCTAAATACGATGAGGAGCGAAGGCAACTTAGACGCAAACTGGTTAAAAGCTTACGAAATGATCGTGAGCAGTGGTGGGTGGCGAAAGCTAAAGAGATGGAAAAGGCAGCGGCAATAGGTAACAGTAGGCAACTGTTCAGACTTATCAAGGAAACGGGCATCAAAAATCCAACTGTAAGTGAAACTATCTCAGAAAAAGATGGGAGCACTATTCACTGTCAATCCAGAAGGTTAGACCGATGGGCAGAACACTTTAGGGAACAGTTCAATTGCCCCAAGGCTTCATCCCAGTTGCCCACCATTCCCAAGCAATCTGAATGGCAAATTAATATTGGTCCCCCAAGTCTTAGTGAGGTTGAGAAGGCTATAGGGAACCTAAAGTGAGGGAGAGCAGCAGAACCCGATGGGTTGACCCCTGAGATATTTAGGGATGGTGGTCCAGTTTTAGCAGCGAGATTAACCGGGATCCTGTCTAGAATCTGGGAATTGGGCGTAATCCCACCCGACTGGTCTCAAACACTAATTGTTCCAATCTATAAGAAAGGACAGAAGTCCTCCTGTGACAATTACCGAGGAATCAGCTTAACTAATATAGTGTCCAAAATATTAGCTTCAATCATACTTCGACGCCTAACTAAAGCTCGTGAAGAGCAGACTAGAGAGAACCAAGGTGGTTTCAGACCTGGACGTTGTTATATAGACCAAATATTCACACTTCACCAGGTTCAGGAACACAGACACACTTTTAGACGCCCAACAATAGTTGTATTCCTTGACCTTAAGGCGGCATTTGACTCTATCGATCGTAAGGTTATGTGGCAATGTCTGTCAATGAAAGGCGTACCAGAGAAGTACATTAACCTTATACAAGCTCTCTACTCGAACACCACATGTCGAGTGAGAGCTTATGGCAGATTGTCATCAGAACTGATTACCTCAAGTGGTGTTCGTCAAGGTTGTCCGCTTTCCCCATTTTTATTTAATTTTATCATTGATATACTTTTAGAATTGACATTTTCATCGTCTGACTTCGGCGGGGTTGACCTCCTTCCAGGAGATAAACTAGCTGACTTAGAATATGCAGATGATATAGTTCTCTTAGGCGAAAATGCTGATAAAATGCAGAATCTTTTGATCACCTTAAACAAGAATGTAAGGATGTTTGGGATGCGATTCTCTCCACCCAAATGCAAAATGTTAATTCAGGATTGGATTGATTCGACACCGAAGTTAGTGATAGGGAGTGAGGCAGTTGAATGTGTTGACCGCTTCACTTATCTTGGCAGCCTCATCAGCCCTGACGGTCTGGTGTCTGCTGAAGTCTCTGCGCGTATACATAAGGCCCGATTAGCTTTTTGGAATTTGCGTCATCTGTGGCATAGGCGAGACATCCGACTACTGACCAAAGGACGCGTTTACTGCGCAGTAGTTCGGTCCGTCTTACTTTATGGATGTGAAACATGGCCATTAAGGATAGAGGATATCCGTAGGCTCCTGGTATTCGATCATAGGTGTCTTCGAAGCATTGATCGTGTTTTCTGGGACCACCGAGTAAGCAATACGTGGGTTAGGAATAGAGTACTAGGTAGATACGGTAAGTCTATTGATGAAGTAGTAAATCTTCATCAGCTAAGGTGGTTAGGACATGTGTTACGTATGCCTGACCACCGCCTACCTCGACGAGCAATGCTGTCTGGTGTAGGAGCAGGGTGGAAGAAAGCTAGGGGCGGCCAAACCAAAACATGGCACCAGTCCATGAAGTCATTGACAATTGGGCTGAGCCATGTTAATAGGTGCAGACTACCTGGTTGGGGTCCGCGTGACGCTCGTAATAAATGGTTAGAGACTTTGGGTGATATGGCTCGAAACCGTTGGCAATGGCGCAGGTGCATTTTCTCCTTGTCTTCCTCCAAATCCTAAGTTTCTGAACTTATCATAATTTTCTCTTTACTGGATCATATTTTCTTAAATCTTCTCGGTCTCTATTCCCTTTCATTAATACTAACTCTGCTACTTCCTTCACCACTGTGGGATTTGATTCGACAATTTAATCTCTATCTGCTAATTGAGGCATGGCAACTTGAACTGACGTACGCATGTACCAAGTTCTACGTTGCAACTGTCTGTCTGTCTGTCTGACCTCTATTACGAAAATCTGCTGGTGCCAATGAATAACTGTTCCCAGACATTTTGTGCATTGTCCCCTCTTCGCCCGGTTAATATTAGAGAACAGGAGTTTTCTACAAATTGTCACTTGTAGATCTTCCTGAGCATTTTAGTGCCAAGATACAAGTTTCCAGTCTTCTGGTATTCTTTACTTTGACTATTCTCAATAGCCTAAACTTATCCTATATGATTTTCACTCTACACTGAAGCGTACACACTTTGTTAAACCTCTATGGATCGTGTCTTAGTTTGTTTGGTATTGTCCATGGGGTGCACGGTTTTGTCATTTAAATATATGTTTGCTTTCCGTACATTCAATCTAGCCGGAGCTCTGTCTTACTGTATGGAGCCCCCACAGAGTTTCTGCCGGTCCCAAGCCCGGATAAAGGAGGAGGGTTGGGCATGTGGTTAGCAACCCCATCCCGTAAAACAACTACCATGCTAAAATACAGCTTACGAGTAAAAATCTTTATAACCATTCTAACTCTGCCCTGGAAGTTGGAAGGACTAATATGACGCTTCATGGTGAAAGCCGAGCTCCTTCGGAAGCCATGAGGCCGATGCCCCCCCTTCTAACAACCAGAGAAACAATTAATATACTTGACCGACCCCAAACAGCTGTCCCCTGGGCACTGCGGTCACACTCTCAGGTCATCACGACCTCCCCTAATCCTCTTTCTCTTTCAGGTTCCTCAAGAATGACCCTTCCACGGTGTGGGCAACCGGGAAGTGATAACCGCCCTCATACCTCTAATAGCACTCGAGTTCACCTTGTTCATGATCAAACACGTTCTCCATCTCTGGTCTCTTCTTATAACACTTCTCCTACATTTTCTATGCGCGCCACTTTTACTGGTTACCCGAGTTCCCAAATTATCATACCAGGTCTCCTGAAGCCACGCTCCAAACTTCATGTTGGAGCTTTTAATGTGCGTACGCTGTGTCAAATTGGTCAACAGGCTGCCTTAGCTAAAACATTAGAATCTCTTGCAATTGATGTATGCTGTGTCTCCGAAACACGCATACAGGATCCCTGCATGGTCATCCGTTTGACCTCACCTAGTCAATGCAATGGAACAGCACACTTCACTCTTCGTTTATCTGGAGACCCTACAGCTAGCTCACGTGGCCTTGCTGGTGTAGGTATAGCACTAAGCTTACGGGCAGAACAGGCTCTTCTCGAGTGGATTCCTGTAGACAGTCGTCTATGTGCTGTCCGTCTAAATGGCACAGTACGAACTCGGAAAGATAGGGACACACGCCGATGCCTTTTTGTCGTCTCAGCTTATGCCCCCACTGATTGCTGCACAGATGAAGTGAAAGACGACTTCTATATGAAGTTCTCTAGCCTCCTTCAGAAAGCTAAGCACTCAGACATAGTAATTATTGCAGGAGATTTTAATGCCCAAGTAGGTATACTAAATCAGGCTGAAAAGCACCTAGGTGGGTTACTCGGCATCCCAGCCCAGAGAACTGACAACGGAGATCGTCTGTTGCAGTTATGTTCAGACTACCGTTTATTCTTAGCTAGCACAAACTTTAAGCATAAGGCGAGACACTGTTTAACCTGGCGACCTCCAACATCTACACAACGATAAACACAAATTGATCACATCGGCATCAGCTACCGTTGGAGAGGTTGTATAGAGGACTGCCGCTCCTTCTGGGGCACGTGCCTAGACTCTGACCATGCCCTAGTGAGAGCACGTATCTCTATGCGTTTTACTGGTCGCAGAAAGGTTACGTCAGGCAAACCCTTTAGATATCACTTTGAGAGTGAGAACGCTAAGATTGCATTTAGGAATGGTTTGGCTAAGCATTTACTCGCCCATGACCAACAGGTTTCCCCCGAAGTAGCTTGGAATGATTTTAAAGCAGGTGTATACGCATCAGCGCTATCAGCATCTAACCCCAATCCAATGGTTATGAAAGACCATTGGATCTCTAGAACTTCTAGGGAACTGATGGAGGCTCGAAAACTCATTCCAGCAGGCTCGGAGTATAATGAAGAGCGACGACAATTGAAACGTAGACTGACAAAGAGTCTGCGTAAGGATCGTGAACAGTGGTGGGCAACAAAAGCAAAAGCGATAGAATCATCGGCAGCGACAGGCAATAGTAGACAGCTGTTCCGACTTATTAAGGACACCGGTATCAAAAAATCGGCAGTTAGTGAAATCATCTCTGAAAAAGATGGGTCGATGATCTACTCTCAATCTAGAAGATTAGAACGATGGGCATAACACTTTCAGGAACAGTTCAACTGGCCCCCAGCCACTCTTAGCTTACCCACAATCTCCAAGCTACCCGAATGGAAAACTGACACAGGTCCCCCAACTCTCAGTGAAGTTGAAAACGTCATAAGTAAATTGAAACGAGGGAAAGCAGCAGGGCCTGATATGTTGTCTACCGATATCTTCAAGGATGGTGGTATAGTTTTAGCGTGCAGGTTGACTGATATATTAGCCAAAGTCTGGGAACTAAACTCCATCCCATCTGACTGGTCTCGATCGCTGATTGTTCCAGTCTACAAAAAGGGACAGAAATCCTCTTGTGATAACCACAGAGGAATCAGTTTGACTAATATAGTATCTAAAATATTAGCCACTATAATCATCCGACGTTTAACTAACACTAGGGAACAACAGACTCGAGAAAACCAGGCTGGTTTCAGACCTGGCCGGGGTTGCATTGATCACATATTCACCCTGCGCCAGGTCCTCGAACACAGACATATGTACCAACGCCCAACTATAGTTGTATTTTTTGACTTAAAAGCAGCGTTCGACTCTGTTGACCGTGAAGTCTTGTGGCAATGTTTGTCATTAAAAGGCGTACCTCAAAAGTACATTAACCTTATAAAGGCTCTCTACTCGGTCACCACTGGTCGAGTCAGAGCATATGGCGAATTGTCACGAGAAACTTCATCCTCAAGTGGAGTCCGTCAGGGTTGCCCCTTATCCCCTTTTTTATTTAATTTCATCATAGACGTACTGTTAGAAATCTCTCTCACTTCTTTTAAGTCCTCTGGAATTAATCTCCTTCCAGGAGGTTGTCTTGTCGACTTAGAATATGCAGATGATATAGTCATATTTGGTGAAGACGCGCACAGCATTCAGGGTCTCTTGAACACGTTGAGTAACAATGCAGGCATATTTGGGATGCGCTTCTTCCCTCCCAAATGCAAAATGTTACTCCAGGACTGGCCTGCTTCTTCTCCTAAATTAGTTATAGGGAGTGAAGTAATTGAATGCGTTGATCGCTTCACTTATCTCGGAAGTCTCATCACCCCTGGTGGTTCGGTGTCTGACGAAATCTCAGCGCGGATCCAGAAAGTTCGATTGGCATTTGCCAATCTACGGCACTTGTGGCGCAGACGAGATATCCGTATCTCAACTAAAGGCCGGGTGTATTGCGCAGCAATCCGCGCCATCTTAGCATATGGCTGCGAAACATGGGCCATGAAAACTCAAGATATGCGTCGACTCCAGATATTTGACCATAGGAATCTTCGGAACATCGCTCGTATACCATGGAATAACCGGATTAGTAATAGTGAGGTTAGACAAAAGGTTCTTGGGAAACACGGTAAATCAGTCGAAGAGGTCATTAACCTTCATCGACTGAGATGGTTGGGACATGTGTTGCGCATGCCCGACCACCGTCTACCCCGTCGCGCGATGTTGGCTAGGTTTGAAGTAGGGTGGAAGAAGGTTAGGGGCGGCCAAACTAAAACATGGCATCAGTCCATGAAGCCCTTGATTACTAGTCTAAGCCATGTAGGTAGATGTAGACTACCTGGTTGGTGTCCGCGTGAGGATCGCAATAAATGACTGGAGACACTAGGCGATATGGCTCAGAATCGGTCACAGTGGCGCAAGTGTATTCACTCTTTAACCTCATCTAGATCTTAAATTCTATTGTTATTTTCTAGACATCTTTACTTTACTCTTCCCTCTTGTATTCTGTCTTTACGTTACCTCAATATTCTCGTAGTGCTATTGTGGTATGGCAACTTGAACCTACAGGCGTTTGTGCCCGGTTCTACGTTGCTGCTGCTGCTGCTGATGATGATGATGATGATGATGATGTGAGACGTGGACATTAAGAGTAGGATACACTCGGACGCTTTTAGTTTTCGACCATCGATGTCTCCGAAACACCGCTCGCATCAGCTGGGATCACCGAATGAATAATAACGAAGTTAGACGACGGGTGTTAAGCAAAGGTGATAAGTCAGTCGATGAAGTTGTGAATCTTCCTCGACTGAGGGTCGACTGCTGCTGCTGCTGCTGCTGCTGCTGCTGCTGCTGCTGCTGCTGCTGCTGCTGCTGCTGCTGCTGCTGCTGCTGCTGCTGCTGCTGCTGCTGCTGCTGCTGCTGCTGCTGCTGCTGCTGCTGCTGCTGCTGCTGCTGCTGCTGCTGCTGCTGCTGCTGCTGCTGCTGCTGCTGCTGCTGCTGCTGCTGCTGCTGCTGCTGCTGCTGCTGCTGCTGCTGCTGCTGCTGCTGCTGCTGCTGCTGCTGCTGCTGCTGCTGCTGCTGCTGCTGCTGCTGCTGCTGCTGCTGCTGCTGCTGCTGCTGCTGCTGCTGCTGCTGCTGCTGCTGCTGCTGCTGCTGCTGCTGCTGCTGCTGCTGCTGCTGCTGCTGCTGCTGCTGCTGCTGCTGCTGCTGCTGCTGCTGCTGCTGCTGCTGCTGCTGCTGCTGCTGCTGCTGCTGCTGCTGCTGCTGCTGCTGCTGCTGCTGCTGCTGCTGCTGCTGCTGCTGCTGCTGCTGCTGCTGCTGCTGCTGCTGCTGCTGCTGCTGCTGCTGCTGCTGCTGCTGCTGCTGCTGCTGCTGCTGCTGCTGCTGCTGCTGCTGCTGCTGCTGCTGCTGCTGCTGCTGCTGCTGCTGCTGCTGCTGCTGCTGCTGCTGCTGCTGCTGCTGCTGCTGCTGCTGCTGCTGCTGCTGCTGCTGCTGCTGCTGCTGCTGCTGCTGCTGCTGCTGCTGCTGCTGCTGCTGCTGCTGCTGCTGCTGCTGCTGCTGCTGCTGCTGCTGCTGCTGCTGCTGCTGCTGCTGCTGCTGCTGCTGCTGCTGCTGCTGCTGCTGCTGCTGCTGCTGCTGCTGCTGCTGCTGCTGCTGCTGCTGCTGCTGCTGCTGCTGCTGCTGCTGCTGCTGCTGCTGCTGCTGCTGCTGCTGCTGCTGCTGCTGCTGCTGCTGCTGCTGCTGCTGCTGCTGCTGCTGCTGCTGCTGCTGCTGCTGCTGCTGCTGCTGCTGCTGCTGCTGCTGCTGCTGCTGCTGCAGCAAGATGGAAAAGTTAGAGGTGGCCAAACCAAAACGGCATCAGTCCATGAAGTCACTGACTGCTGGTTTGACCATAAGAATCTTCGTAGCATCGCTCGTATATCATGGAACAGTCAAATAAGTAATATGAAGGTTAAACAAAAGGTTCTTGGGAAATATGGTAAATCAATCGAAGAGGTCATTAACCTTCATCGACTGAGATGGTTGGGACATGTGTTACACATTCCAGACTACCGCCTGCCTCGTCACGCGATGTTGGCTAGGGTTGAAGTAGGATGGAAGGAAGGTAGGGGTGGCCAAACCAAAACATGGCATCAGTCCATGAAGTCCTTGACTGTTGGTCTGAGCCATGTTGATAGATGCAGATTACCTGGTTGGTGTCCGCGTGCTAGTCGCTGCTGCTGCTGATGGTGGTGGTTTGGATAGTATCGGTAGCTGCAGATTACCTGATTAGGTTCCTCGCGAATACTGTAATCAGTGGCTAGAAACACTGGGTGACATGGCTCAAAATCGGTCACAATGACTCAGATGTATCCACTGATTGTCCTCCCTTAAATCATGAGCCTAGAATTATTTCATAACTTTCCACGCTCCCTGAACCATATTCTATATGTTCACACTCCTTGTTATTTTTATTATTGAAGTAACTTCTAATGTGGTTTTAATCTTGCTGTGATATAGAGGTATGGTAACTTGAACTGATGCACACATGTTCCAGGTCCTATTTTAATCATACATACTTACGGCTGTAGCTAACATCGTTGTAGTGCAGAAGACGAAAACTAACAACGCATGATCACTTTAACCTAGTAGTGGCGTATAGTTGATGCGTATGATGTCTTCTCCGTGATGGTTTGAACCAAGATCTAACAAAGATAAGTCGGAGCTGGAGTCGTACGGTATTGGCTCTTACATGTTATGCTAAGAGGGATATTATCACTGTATCGACTAGCTGTTGCTATGCCCTTAGGTTGTTGCATTCTGGTTTGTGTATCAGTCACCTAGGATTAAACAAATACTACAGGAGGACTCAGTATTGGTTCTGATTTATTAAAACCTTGTTTCAGTGTCAACTACCACAAACTAAACCGGGCAGCAGTTCTTTTCTCTAATATTTTAGGCGGCAACTAGTTATTTCTCACGTCATTTTCGTGGGTTGTCTATAATCGCGGACGGAAAACAACATCACCCTCTTACGATTGTAAATTCTATCAACCCCTATTGTAAAGTTTTTTAAGCGAAGCTCACCTCGTACAGACTGGGTTAGCTACGTCTCTGTGATGGTATTTATATCCTGTCTACTAGAGTTTCTTTGCATCAGTCGGTTACAACGTATAACTTGACACGCGTGTACACCAGTTCAAGTTCCCATGTCTCAATTAGCAAATAGAGATTATGTCGTCAGACTAAATTTCAGATTAGTAGAGGTAGTAACAGAGTTTAGTATTAATAAAATGGAATAGATATCGAAGATAAGATTTACGAAAATATAATTCAGTAAAAAAACGTTATTATGAATTTGGGAACTTAGAATTTGGAGGAAGATGAGGAATAGAAGCACCTGCGCGATTGCGAACGATTTTGAGCCATGTCACTCAGTCTCTGTCCACTGGTTACGATCATCATAGAGACCTCAACCAAATAGTCTGCACCTATTAATATAGATCGGCCCAATGGTAAATAACTTCATGAACTGGTGCCCTGTTTTCGTTTGGCCTCCCCTAGCTTTCTTCCAGCCTACTCCTACACCAGACAGCGTTGCTCGTCGAGCTAGGCGGTGGTTGGGCATACGCAACACATGTCTTAACCATCTCAGCTGACGAAGGTTTACCACTTCATCAATTGATTTACCATATTTATGTAGCACTCTATTTGTAACCCAAGTATTGCTTACTCGGCGGTCCCAGAAAACATGAACAATTTTTCGATGACCTCTATGCTTGAATACTAGGAGCCTACGAATATCCTCTATCCTTAATGGCCATGTTTCACATCTATAAAGTAGAACGGATCCAGCTGCTGTGCAGTAAATGCATTCTATGATCGGTAGACAGATGCCTCGCTTATGCTAAATGCGACAGATTAGCAAGAGCCAATCGAGCCTTCTGCACACGAGCGGAGATTTTATCAGGCACAAGACTATCAGGACTGATAAAACTTTTAAGACAAGGTGGTCAACACATTTAACCTCTTCGTCCCTTATTACTAATTTCGGTGCCAAAACAAGACGCTTCACTTTGTCAGCATCTACACTCAATAGAACTATGCTATCTGCATATCATAAGTCAACAAGTTTACCTCATCGAAGGAGATCAACGCCTGAGAACTCAGACGACGAAAATGTTAAGTCTAAAAGCATGTCGATGATGAAATTAAGTAAAATTGTGGGAAGCGGACAAATTTGGCGAACATCACTAGGTGTAATCAATTCCGAGGACAGTTCGCCATAAGCTCTGACTCTACGAGTAGTGTTCGAGTGGAAAGCTTGTATGAGGTTAATATACTTCTCCAGTACACGTTTCAATGACAGACTTGGCTATCAGGGTGATGAGGTTAGTCGATTTGTCATACTCTGTCTCATCTAGTATCCGTAACTTTACTTTTAATTTCTCATTTAAGATTGGCTACTAATTTCCATTAATTTTTATGGTGATTACTATCATTTTATCTTTTTGTGAAATTATATTATTTGTGAATATCTCTCCAAAAATTATATATATATATATATATATATATATATATATATATAAACATTGTCTTTCTTGACGTCTTTAGAGCATATTGTGAGAAGCACCACATGAAAACCTTAAATACGGCAGATTTTGGGAAGGTTATGAAACGAGCATTCCCAAACGTAAAACCACGTCGTTTAGGTCAGCGAGGGCAGTCTCGGTGAGTCCGTTTTTAGTTTCTTAATTTCAGCAAGTATGCTTATGTTCTATAACCTAAGAAAATGTGATCAATATTATCCATTTCCAGGTCTGAAACCAACGTGATTTTTCACGAACCTTAGTTGTTCGTTGGGTGAGTATTGAGACCAATATTTTGTACACCTTGTCAGTCTCATAAACTGAAACCATCATCGATTAAGCCTAATCGGATGCAATTATACACAGTTCGTAGACTAACTAATGTCTTGGTCAATATAACTACTTTATCAGACAAAAGATATTAAAGTTTAATAAACCCCGCCCCTTGAATTCAGTCATTTTATTACATTAAGTGCTATGGTCTAAAAGTAGAATATTTAATGTGTACTCGACTCCTTTCCTATCAGTATTTCAGTTAGTGTTCTGTAACCTCCTTGTCATGTACAACATCGATCAAAACTTTCCTGCAAACGTGGTGTAAAGTGTGCGCACCCGTTTTCGAAATATTGTTATTGTAGATTATAAACATCTGAAGAAAATCCATAAAATAAGTGGTTCCATGTTATTCTGCTACGGTTGCTTTTCTTGTTCCTATTGAAACTGAGATAATTTTAGTTTTCTTGCATATATTCACGTTTTCAGTTTCCAGTAGGCCAGTGATTCGGTTAGTCACATGCAGCATAACACCTGGTACATATTTGCATCAACCCATGTTGCAACACAAGAGAGTTAATATTATCGATATAAATAGAAATTTCATCCCCAAGTGGAGTCCGTCAGGGTTGCCCCTTATCCCCTTTTTTATTTAATTTCATCATAGATATACTGTTAGAAATCTCTCTCACTTCTTTTAAGTCCTCTGGAATTAATCTCCTTCCAGGAGGTTGTCTTGTCGACTTAGAATATGCAGATGATATAGTCATATTTGGTGAAGACGCGCACAGCATTCAGGGTCTCTTGAACACGTTGAGTAACAATGCAGGCATATTTGGGATGCGCTTCTTCCCTCCCAAATGCAAAATGTTACTCCAGGACTGGCCTGCTTCTTCTCCTAAATTAGTTATAGGGAGTGAAGTAATTGAATGCGTTGATCGCTTCACTTATCTCGGAAGTCTCATCACCCCTGGTGGTTCGGTGTCTGACGAAATCTCAGCGCGGATCCAGAAAGTTCGATTGGCATTTGCCAATCTACGGCACTTGTGGCGCAGACGAGATATCCGTATCTCAACTAAAGGCCGGGTGTATTGCGCAGCAATCCGCGCCATCTTAGCATATGGCTGCGAAACATGGGCCATGAAAACTCAAGATATGCGTCGACTCCAGATATTTGACCATAGGAATCTTCGGAACATCGCTCGTATACCATGGAATAACCGGATTAGTAATAGTGAGGTTAGACAAAAGGTTCTTGGGAAACACGGTAAATCAGTCGAAGAGGTCATTAACCTTCATCGACTGAGATGGTTGGGACATGTGTTGCGCATGCCCGACCACCGTCTACCCCGTCGCGCGATGTTGGCTAGGTTTGAAGTAGGGTGGAAGAAGGTTAGGGGCGGCCAAACTAAAACATGGCATCAGTCCATGAAGCCCTTGACTACTGGTCTAAGCCATGTAGGTAGATGTAGACTACCTGGTTGGTGTCCGCGTGAGGATCGCAATAAATGACTGGAGACACTAGGCGATATGGCTCAGAATCGGTCACAGTGGCGCAAGTGTATTCACTCTTTAACCTCATCTAGATCTTAAATTCTATTGTTATTTTCTAGACATCTTTACTTTACTCTTCCCTCTTGTATTCTGTCTTTACGTTACCTCAATAATCTCGTAGTGCTATTGTGATATGGCAACTTGAACCTACAGGCGTTTGTGCCCGGTTCTACGTTGCTGATTATGATGATCGATATAAATTACCAAAGTGATGGAGGTGGTTGTAAAAATGGTTGAGTACTATTATAGGTATGAGGTTGGTTATCACTTCCACCTTGCCCACACTGTGGAATCATTTTACTTTAGGTACTTGGAATGGAAACAGGCTTAGAGGTGTTTTCGGTAATCTGGGAATATGATCACAGTGTCCACAAAATAAATGCTTAAGGCCGGTCACTCATGCTTTTTTATGAGTAATTTCTCGATCCCTTGCATTTACCAAGGCCTTACCAATCCATACAGAAATCGATGAAGTTGTGTGCGTTTTTATGACTGATTTTTCCTAACTACTTTTTCTTTATGGGAAGGTAGCGTCGCTGTCATGTTGGTTGTTTGGGGAGGGAGAACTTTATTGCCGTCACACCTATATAGACGGTAGTTTGACTTTACCCCCTGACCCTACTTTTGCTGCTTTTTGTCTTCCCGCTATTCGTCCCGCCTGACTAGTTTAGTAGGACCTTACGAAGCTAGTATAGCCTAGTTGGTTTATCATGGTAAACAATCCCGATCAACGCCTCAGCGTGACAACAGCAGTCCAGTTTAAGAAAAAATTTACATAGTGGGAATTTTTCGAGAAGAATGAATTTGTCGAACATACATATTAATTTTAAAGCTGTGGACCCGAAGGATGACTGAGAAGTGAATCTACCTTCGCCATTGAGACTGATTCACAACTATGTCACCCAATATCTCCAGCTATTAATAACGACGGTATATTCAGACCGTTTAATCATTTTTAAACATTTGTTTAATCGATTGATATTAGATTTTTCTGAATTATTCAATGAAGGCAATGTTATGGTCTTAGCGTTTTTATTTGCCACCATTACTGCTATTGAACTTAATGCTACAACCGTAAATAAAAGTCTACAAATTTATCAAGTGGCTCTACATCAATAATATAATTATTACCGATTTTACTTTTTAAATTAGTTTTAGTAACCATATTACTAATCCCTCAAAATTCCCACATTTTCGAGACATGCGTGCAGCCATTGTTTAATCTAGAATTTTGTTTACCAACTTACATGACCCTTAATCATACTATCTTATTCGTAGATGCTGTTGTCTTGCAACGATAAACTTCCTCGAACCTCTAATCTATGTGATTCTCAAGTCTGAATATATATAGGGTGGTTTAGTCTGACTTTGTTCATTGGGTGAATGGTTTGATGTATTTAATTACAGCTGGGTTTATTTGCAGAATGAACAACTATTAGCACACACCCCTAACCATACTGTGATCTTATTGGTTGTCGTAAATTTTGTTCGTTTTTCTCACCATTCTTCACTGAATTACTATATATTCATGCAGTATGTGATATTTATTTCATTTTCGTTGTCTGGTTCTGCCTTTCAGTTATATGAATTGATCCTAAAAGGTTTCGCACAGTTTTCAGTTCATTTTACCTCTCTTAGCCTTATCGCTTTCACAAAATAAACAAACCTTTGATTCATTCCTATTCTGATCTATGGTTTAAGCGTTTCTTTTATATACAGGTCAAATGTACTAAATGCTCTTTTATTTATTGTAGTCTAATATCTATGAAGTAATGGAAACCATCTCAATCACTAGTATGCTTTATTTGTTACCAAACCATCATTTGTACTAAGTGTATATGCTATTTGTTACAATTATTTATATGCTCACTCATTTGATTTCAGTACATTTTATCACTTGTTTAATCTTAATCGTTGTCTCAGATCTTATACAAAATACAATTTTCATTGGGTGCTAGAGAGGTAGCCTTTAGGGAATTGGGTTATAATAGGTTATGTTTAAATCCTCACCGGAATAACTAGCTGTTTTTATGTACCTACATCACATTTTCACTGCTTAGATAACCAGAATATCTTCCCGAACGCTTTGTGTATTATTTCATAGTGTCGCTTGATGATTAAGGCACATGACTTTAGATTGTAAAATAACAGATCTGAACCCCATTCTATTGCGTTTAGTTTGAGCAGCCGATTAATTCTCTTTATCCCCTGATAATAAGTTTGGCTCAGAGCAAAAGAAATAAATCCTGTATTTAGCAAGGTAGTGTCAACAGATGACTGACTAAATCACGCAAGTTTTTTTGAATTTCTTTTCATACTTTTTAGATTGAATATCTGAAAATTCGGGCTACTACATCAATCGAATATTTTTCTATATTTATACTTGTTTCATGCACTCAATGTACTTGATTTGAAAATCCTGCAAAGGATTTTAATATCTAATTACTTTTAGACTTTCCCGTATTATAGGAAGTAACTTTAAACGTTTGTATTTATAATTGTCCCTACTGCAGCTCGAACCAAATGTTTACATCCGTCAGCGTAATAGCTTATTTAATTTCTTAGTTGTTTGTTATTCTAGATACTGCTATGGAGGAATGCGTAAAAAGACAGAAATCCAGCCACCGTATTTACCGGATCTCACCAATGAAGCTCTTGGTATTAACTCTCAGAATATAGCAGGAAGATCTACTGGCTCGCCGGGAAGTAGTTCTGGTGGAAGTTACGAAGCTGGATCTCAAAGGCATATGTCAACAAGCAGTCCATTAGTTCGTCTTTTAAAGTCGAATGGGTCGGATGTTGACACTAGCAGTTGGGCTGATGATCCATCTATACGAACTGCTTTGGGAATTCGTGGTTCCGTTGTTGCAGATGTAGCCCATATTCTCCTGGAATATGGTCATCAAGTTTTTGGTGTACAGTTCAAATCACTTTTTCATCTTGCCCAGCATCTCGTTGCTAACCGCTATGTTAACTCCAGGTCCAAACATGCGTTTGCTCTAATTGCCCACGCTGCTAACCCTCCTGCCTCCTTTTCACCACCACCTACTACAGCCCTTGCCGAAATGCTTCAAAAAGGTTCGTTAACCTACTTATCAATACTTATTTTTCTAATCTTATTAAACAGACAAACCATAGATGTCTCATCTCTTGTAGCATATTTCAACTCATCAGTAACCCTACGCGAAGTGTGGCAGGTTGAGTGACACAGGTTAGCAACTTCTTTAAATCTAATTGAGAGGTATAGTAAGTAAAAAATGGTAGATTCTTATCATGTTCTAGTATGTTTTGTCCGGCTATTCGTCCATATGCTGATCTTTATGACTTCAGCTTAGAATCCGAGCTAGCGACCGACACATTTCAACAATTGATTTACGAATGTGCTTTTTATTTTGAACCATGAGTCAACCAACTATTTATAAGCAACTTAAAGATTTACACCTATGTGTGTTAGCTGAAGTTACCATGTCGCATTAGCACTATGGAACGAGATTGGAAAAATCAGTACCACAATATAACTCAGAAAGAATGAGTTGAAACGTATGTATGAAAGAATAGTGCGACTGAGGATCTAGAAGAAAATCGTGTGTGCACCTGGATAATTTCAACAGATTCTTATCCGCGCCACTCAATCTATCCCGCCACACCGCATTTATCGCGCGGATACGAGTCAGCTAATCTATATCTATCGACGTGGCCAGTAACTTCATAAACTGATGCCATGTTTGGTTTGACTATTCATTTGTTCTTATCTAATTTGCTCCTCTAGTCAGCATCACAAGCCGACGTAGGCAGGCATATGTTCCTCATGTCCCAACACCTTTAATCGGTAAAGACCTACAACCTTACCAACTGATTTACCATCTTTTCCTCGTGCTCTGCGTATAACCTGAGCATTGCTCACTCAGTCGTCTCATGATACACAAGTAGTGTTGAAGACCATAAGTTAATACAAAACTCGCTACTGCTAAATATACTTTTATTTGTTTAGCAAACGGATGACTCTTAAGCGTCATACAATGCAAATGAGCAAAATTCAAGCAAGTTATCTGAATCCATACTGATATTTCGTCATACACAATAGTCGATGAGACTTTCCAGACGAGTAAAGTGGTCAACGCACTCAACTACTTTATTGCGTAAATTCAATTTAAGCGACAATTCTGACCAGTCATGAAGTAACGTTTTGAATTTGGAAAGAAACAAACGCATCCCAAACGTATTTTAAACATGAAGTCTATAATTATTCATTTTGTTTCTACAACACCTGACTAGTTTACCTGGATAGTCATACAGCTGGGACATTGCGCTCTCTTTTTTATTATATATACATATATACCTGGCTCTTAACAAAATGCATCCAACTATCCTAATTTATATGCAAGAATTATTTTTGCTTCATAAGTAAATAGTTTATGTAACGATGCTGTATGTCAACTAGTTAATTGATAATTCAATTCATAGATCATACCATGATTCTACAATCATACACGGTTTTTAAAAATGAAATCTTTTTTCTTTTCTTACTAGTCTATTGTAAATTTATGCACGCGATAACCTATGAGTTATTTTCCATCACAGAAATCTCCCCCTATAATGCCACCTGACTCACTATTATATAACTATTATTATTATGCAGTTTCAACTATGTTACGGCTCAACTATTTTGTCTTGTGATTGTTATAATGAAGCTATTACTCAATCATTCAACTAGTAATTGACGAGCGTAAATCATTTTACGATTTTCTGCAGTTTGGATATGTAAAATTTTTTCATAAATCTTAACACACAAAAAGAATTCGTGATTTGTGCACAACTAATCAGTGCTTGATAAGATTTTTATGAAGGTTGGCTATTTCTTGCCGTTATTTAGGGATGAGTGTATGAAACAATAATTTGAACCTCTTATCGCTTGCAGCATTTTACATAATCTACTTTTGATTTTATAATGTAGGCTCTGTGAAGTCAGCATTTGGCAAAATTCGAAGTGGACGTCAGAATTTCTCTACAAGTGACTTATCTTCTTATAAATCAGAGTGTGTTAAGAACGAAAGTAGGTTTATTTTGTTTTACTATTCTAATTATTTCAATCGCAAAATGTGACTGTTGAATCTGAGTACCATTTGTAGATGACTCAAACTTTTATCTCCTGCTGCGTTGCGCGATAAGTACTGGTTTAGAATTTTAATTAAATGACCTTTATTCTCATATATATTTACGATGCTCTTGTAATTTTAAATACATTGAATGATATCCTTCAATGCAATTCTACAATTAGTTTCTTCCATCAACGGCCCTACATCGGAGCCACAATGAAGCCTGGCTTGGGAGTAAGATTAAAGGGAGCTTGCTGTCAAACCAAAATACATTACCAGCTCATGTTGTTGGTAACTGCCGATATGAACCATCCTGGTAGGTGCAGGTTGAGTTGAAATCCTCGTGATGATCACTAATGTTTGGGCGATATGCCGTCAGTGTTTGCACTCTTCACAATTTCAGATTTTGAGCTTCTTATTTTTATTTACATGGATATTTCTGGAATCTTACTGTCTGTCTGATCTTTCTTTCTATTACTGATATTACTGCTACTTCTACTATTTTAATATCTGTATTATTACTCTTGTATGTTTGTAAAATTGGACATGTGCCAGGTTCAACGTTGCTTATTTATAGCTGAGTTTTAAGTTATATCTTTTGAATGTGACAGTTATACCTAATTATCTATAGCATTTCTCATTATCGTTACTTGCATCACAGATTTTTTAAAATGCTACCATTTTGGTATTCTAGTCAACCAGTAACTCCTATGGTTGTAAAAATGTTCAATATTGTTTTTTAGCACGTACCTCATACCTAAAAAGCAGATATTTGTAAATTGAAAATATCCACACTTATTCTCAATCGTTTCTGTAATTTTTATGCTTCACCATTTTCGCAACACTAATTACTTCTTTACATTTGTAGATTTTCATACACCTTCAACAAACAACGTTGGCTCACCAGTTACGACTCTTTCTCGGCCCACTGTATCAGATAGTAAAAATTTAAATCTTTCTATTTCCAATGTGAATCATAATTTAAATAATCATGGGATGGTATCTATTCCACCTGTCGTTTCCTCCATGGACAATCATGTTATGCAAATGTCTCATTGCACTACTCCTCAACGTGGTAGTGGTTATAAGTCATATGAACTACAGACTTCTTTACCACAAGTTAGTGGCGTTGGTGCATATGCAGCTGCCGTCTTAGCCTCTCCGTCTGCATTACAGTCTTCCAATCAGCATTTATCAAATTACCCATTCAATTTTACTCAGGTATAATTCTGTCTTCATATATTACGTATTCCACAAACCTTTACTTCACACATGTACATATTCCAATTATGAATCCAATATTCATTTTTATATTACTCTTTAATATTTTTAGAACTTCCGGAATAACGTTATCAATCATCCATATCCCCATAGTGGTGCACCTAGTCTTGCACATCCATCTACTGCAATAGCTTTAGCCGCCGCAGCTGCTGTTGCAGCACATCAAAAACAACAGTCTGGAGTATCATCAAACTTTCCGTCATGCGTTTTGGGGTCTGCTTTCCCCTCGCCTGTCGGTTCAGTTCCAGGTCCTGCATCACCATCCATTGATTCGCGACACATTGGAAACACTAATACAACTACCCCTCCCACTGCTCACAGAGAACAACATTCCGGGTATGATTATCGTTCCATATATATGTTGTAGAATTTGGCAATGGATTTAGTAAATTTCCTGTTTCTCTTATTTGCGCACAGTTTTACTTATTTTTGGATGTTTTTTGCTGTTTGTTTCATTTTAAGCCTTTTGAAAACGTCCACACCCACTTCTCAGTCTGACTCAGCATATACAAATTTGAGTGGTTATAATTCTCCAATCACAAATACCTCTGTTTATCCTGCTCATCAAATCACTCCCAGACCACAGCAACCACCTGCTCCGCTGCCACCCAGTGTGGGTGCCCGTAGCCCTTATGCTCAAGTGTCACATCTGTCTGCAGTGAACACGGATTCTAGTCAAGTAGGATTCAAGCGAACTGTCCTACCACATCCTGGAGAAGCTCCTGGTGCTTACGAACCATCGGTATGTTTAACATTTTTTACATACATTTACTTTAAAGCAGTTGCTACCTTGTATATTACGTTCAGATATCTTCGTTTTTGAAGTAGTTAGCATTTTTGTGTCATTGCAGAGAGTTTGATTTTGCATAGCCCAGTGAACTGACACAGGAATTATACTTAAAATAAAGCTGTTTAGGATTTTATGGATAAATAAAAATAAAGAACTATATTTGCCTGTATAATTACATCGACCTAGTGTTTATTTCTTGAAGTACTTCTGAAGAATAATCCTAACGAGAATAATTTGTACCACCCGTTTGTAGGGATCCTGTTGTTGGCCGCCCTCATCGGCACAGTTTAGTAAAATGCTGCTATTGCCATTCGTCTATAATCCACTGGCTTTAAATTTAAATTTTTCATGCTTAATGAGTAATGTAATCTAATAATAATAATTTAATTCGATTTACTTTAATTTTGATCCTTAGATTTTCATTGTATTCAACGCTCCCTGTATTGTGTCGTTTATGTGCTTTTACTAAGGAATCGTTTGTCAACCAGTACATTTTTTCTATCAGTGGGGCTATAATAAGTAAATTTTAAGTATCACTACATTTTCACTGTTATTGCTATTTACAGTTAAACTTCTCTCTTCTACTCTGCTTGTAGCCACGGTTTCACTTAGGTGGTCAGAGTCCTAACAAACGTGCTCGTTATTTATCTACGGCTTCCGGATCAAGTTCCAATTCACTATCAACAGATGGTCCACCGCTTAGTGGTGGAAGCTTTCCAGATGGTAATGAACGGTATTCTGAACAAGCAACACCAATAATTGCTCACACCACCTCATTAGCTGTCCCTTCACCTGCTAGCAGTGGGAGCAGTTCTTCTAGCGCTCCTCAAATTCCTACTAATCCTACTGGTTATTCTGGATCATGCAATACCACACGCCAGTATGCTGTGAACACTCTTGATCAATCATCTTCCATGCCTTCTCCGTTTTATCCTGGTCGTTATGAAGGACTTGAAATGCATAGCCCAGCACCAGCATCACACGGGCATGTAAGATCCCATCATACATTAAACAATACTGGTTCGTCTAGTTCGTCTTGGAATGTGAGTTAGTTATGAAAATCGTATAAATGCTTCAGTAATATCCACTGATTATATTATGTTCTTTTTAATGAAAAACACATTCATCGAACATCCTCACTTCAGAGGCCTAGTTTCTCAAGCATAGAGCAAACTACTCTTACTTTCGCGTTATAAACCTGACCTTTAACAGTCAGGCACACATCGACACCGATAATAACCCATATTGGTATAAGCTAATGTTACAGGTGTATTTTTCATTTGGAAGGTACAAAATATGTGTCATATTACATCATAAGCAGCTGATGAGAACCAAGAGAAATAAGGTGAATTCACTTTGTTCTACTCAAGTCTTTTAACTTTCTTCTCTCAAATTAATCGAGGAGACTGTATGAAATTCTTTTTTGATATTTTTTGCGCTTTCAATCAAGGTTCATTAACATTAAGTTACTATAAAAATGGAAATGTATGTACATCAACTCATTTAGAATAGTATGATAATAGAGTACATTCAGAGGAAGTTCTTTAAAATGATGTTGATTTCATAACCTTTCAATGAAATCTTTGTTTTAAAATTGTCGGATATTTGTGTTGATGTAGAAAGTAAATCACATATGTCGTATGTTGTTCTTCGAAAATTTAGTTACTTGTTCAGAAATTATTTTACACATCAGCTATAATTTATAAGCATAATATGGAAGATAGTAGTCTTATTTAGCACTGAAAATTTGAAGAAAATTCATATAGTCAACAAATATATGTCTTGTGGCATTATTTTTACTCTTTAGGTTCCCGGTCCATTATCATCTAAGACGAATCTTTTCGACCAGCCATCATCTGACTATGTGATGAACTCCCGAAGTCAAAATTATAACTCTAATCTTTGTGTTTCAACTTCTGACCGTACAAATGTTACGACAGTATTTCGTCCCCCAATTACTCCATTTACACGGGAGCTAGAAAGTGAAGACGATGGAGAAAGTTTACCTCGATTAGGGACTTCGCCAGGACCACAAATACCGCCTAGCTCACCGACAGAATTTTTGCCATTTTATTCTGAAGCCGCTAACAAGTCTGCTCAAGCTCAACTTCGACAAAAACATTTTGCTGAACTTACCCCTAGAATTCATAATACACCAGACAGCGATGATCGTGGAACTAATTCAGATAACAGTTCTCCGTGTATGACACTTGTAAATAGGGATCGGTCAGACATCAGAAATAATTCACATATTATATCTAACGAATTTGTAACTAATCCTATTTCTCATTCTGATGAAGTCTTGTCCCCATGCTCATCAGATTCGAACGACCGTACATTAACTATCCTTGACAATCTAGGTGAAGTAAATACACCACCAATGCCAGATGGTTTAGCTGATGCACCATCTCCAAGTGATGTAATCAAAACAAGTTCTATTGTTCGAAAACGTAAGTTGTCATATGTCTATAATATTGCAGTGATACTTCGCTGTTTAATTGTATTATCTATGCAATTTAATGGCCAATTATAAGTTAGCTGACTGTCTTTTCAACACTATTTCCATGTTTGTATACATAGCATTCAAACATTTTAAATTAAACCATATATAGCCTATAGTACTTGATTATTCATAGGCTTATCTGATTTATGAATACTCTTGTTTGACCGTTCCAAGTTAATGAGTGTTGCACACAAGACATTAGTACAAATAAAGCGAGTTTCAGTAGTTTGTCATGCAAGTTCACTTTGCGTATAACTTGTTTTTAACCCGTCATACTGAATGGAATTAAAGTATAGACATGATCTTGACGAAATCTTTTTTAATTTAAAAACATTTTGATAATGATTAATTCTAAAGAGAAAAATTAGTTAAGATTAAACCTTAAGGCTGACATTACTGCTTAGGTCAAGTTAGAACTAATTGTACTGTGCCTACCTAAGAAAACCTTTAATAAAAGGAAAGAGATTTGTTCAAAGACAAACAGCACCAAAATTGAATGTCTATACCATTGTCATACAACTTCAAGGAAGCAACCATAGTCTTGAGCCTAATCATAATCTAGTCATAATTTAGCTAAAAATAGTTTTGTTATCTTAATTCCTTAATTGTAATCAAACCTTTGAACTAACCTTATATATCAGTCTTAAAGTACTGTAAGTCATGAGCATGTCCTTGTAACATTTTTTTTCACCAGTGTGCTTTTTATTTACTATGAACATGCTTCATTAGTGATCTGTGACCTTGGACTGGTATTCTGAAACGTCAGTCAGTCGCTGTAATTTAGCTGTTATCAGTAAGAATAGTATTCCATTTAAGCATCAATATTAAAATTAAAGCTAAATTAAAAACTCTGTTTGGTGACGTTATATACTGCTACAATTTTCCTATTTCGATTTCTTACAATTGGGGATCTACACATACCAGACTGACAACCAACGCACTACGACACTGCAACTTGTGTAGCTCCATAAGATTTAAGAAAGAAAACAAAAGTTCATGAAGACTTAGTATTTAAAGAAGCCAAAATTGTATTACTAAAACTCCGTTTATATAGTTGCAAAGATGAATCTGGTGACAAATGACGAAATTAGCGAACTAGAAGCGACAGTAATCAGTCAGATGATGGCAAAGACCATTTCGGAAGTGTGAATCGAACATTACAAAGAAATTGCTTCCTCTTCAGTATCCTAACAAAAGATAAATAAACAAGTTTCAAGTTCTTAGTAGATATATTTTAGAGTGTTTGTGTAGCAGTATCTACAGATTTACAAATATTATTTGTACATAGTTGATTATTCACTTTTGAGACTGTTTCGTAATAGTCTTAGGAAGATAACTCTTCAATACATTAATTACAGGTTGTGTTTTCTGTAGTGTGTACAGTACAAATCCCAGAATATTGAATATTCATGTCCAGAGTAAATAACGTAATACCGTAAACCATTTACAACGTAACTAATCGCAGCTACACCATCAGTTCACTAAAATATTAATCGACATTTATCGTGGAAGTAATTAATTCACCACTTATCTGTGTTTATAACTTTTCTCTTTCTGTTTCCCATTCATACTCTTTAGGTGAAGAATTGCAAAATGAACTAAGCACTCCTGGTCCAGCTGATGGGAGTAGATCACCTCGCCCTAATAACGTAAGTCTTCTGGGCTTTCCTTAATTACCTCATTTCTCAATTTTCGTATTTTATATTTTCTGTATTATAATTGAGTATTCTAGGAACGATGCTGCTCATTTTCTCTATTCCATATGTCCTAGTAGTGTCATATACGAATCAGTGGTACTTGTTTTATGTTAAAATGTTTAGAATAGATCACGTTCAAAGTTTATACTAGTTATCTAGATTATGATATTTAACAGAAATTATTGGGAAATTATCGTTTCAATATTATCCTTTATTTGTCATCTGTGTGTATAAATAGGGTTGGTGGCGACGTTAGTTAACATTGCGTTTGTGCTGACGCTACCTGACTTCAAATATTGTGTATATTACTTCTAGACCTATTGCTCTTTTACTGGGCCTAGTGCTTCACAATTGTCTTAGATAATATTTTGTTGTGCTTCAGAAGTCTACATTTTCACAATCACAATCGGATGGTTAAATTTTTGGGTATTTGTAAGTAAGGACAGAAAGCATTGTTATATCTTGAATCGTTCAATCTATTGCAGATAATGACTTTGTTTGGGCCCAATGCTGTGGGCCTTGTATTCTATTATTATGTTACCTCTGTTATCCCTTAGTGCTGTGGTATGGCAACTTGAACCTATGCGCGTATGTGCCCTGTTCTACGCTGCTGATGATGATGATGATGATGAATACTGTGGACGTTTCACAAGGCTGTTATTCGATGCCAATCCTCTCCAACACCACTATTAATCCCCAATCTGAATTGTAAGAACACCGATTGATAAATCAACGGGAATATACAAATAATAGGAACAAAATATTTAATATATATAAAATCAAGTTATATGGAACAGTCGTTCGAAAAATCGTACTTCGTGTTAATCATCCTCCTTGACTCGCTTGTTATTTCACTTCAAACTTAGGTCTTGTGCTTGTTGGCACTAGTCACCATCGCGCACCTACAATATTGAGTGAATTGTATCAAATATACTAATCGTCAACTCCAATTAATCTCCGTTAGGGTTACGCTTAATCTTTAATTTCGTCGTGGATGTCCTCCTAGGAGTTACACTTTCTTCATATAGATTTTTAGAAATTTGCCTCCTACCCGAAGGTTTACTTATCGTTTATGAATATCCAGGCGATATAGTCCTACTAGGTGAAGATGCTGACCATTTGTATAATCTCCTATACAATCTGAGTAACCATGCAAGCATATTGGAAGTCCCCTTTATCTCTCTAAATGCAAAATGCTGTCTGAAGATTGGTCTACATCATAGCATGAGTTGGTCATTGGGAATGAAGTATTGAGTGCGTTGTTCACCTCACTTACCTGAGAAGTCTCATCAGCCAGCTCTGGTGGGTCGGTGTGTGTGATGAAATCTCAGCTCGGATTTAGAAAGCTCACTTGTTTTCTACTTACTTGCACTACTTGTGGTGTAGTTAAGATGTCCGTCTTCCAGCGAAAGGCCGAATGTACTACGCACCATTCCGCTTAGTACTAACCTATGTATATTGTACACGGGCTATGAAGATAGTTGACATTTGTAGGCTTCAGGTCTTTTATCATGGAAGTTTTTGGAGCATCTCGTGTATATTATGGAATAACAGTAAGTAATGTTGATGTTAGACAGTATTGGGAAAAAATGAGAGTAGAATGTCACGAAATTAAGCGCGGTCAAATCAAAACATGGCATCAGTTCATGATGTATTAAACTGTTGGTTGATGAAGACAACCTGGTTTGCATCTGTTGCGAAGTCATTCTTATTGAATCGGTGCTATTGAGCGTAATAATATTGCGTCCTACTCGTGTCTAATATTCTCCCATATAGCTTCACCAAATTGATCCAATATTAGAACAAGACTCGAGTAAGTTGCAAAATATATTCGAAACTAGGAACAGCAGAGTGCTCAGTAAGTAAATACATAAAAGTTTATATGAAATCCACACGAGGATGTTCTAGCACCTCGATTGTTCGTTAGCATTAATTTTCTGGAAATGGACCAGCCGTTGTACAGCTATGCAAGCATGTTTTGAACATGCTTAAATCAAGTCTGTCGTGCTAACAGAGTCTACTTGACGTTCGCGACACTGTGACAACTCAAAATTGGTCACCGTGTGTTCACTCTTTGTTTTTGTAGATTTTATGTTCTACCATTCTTGCGCACATACCTTTGCTTTATTCCTCCCCTACTGTATTCCGTTGTCATGCTATTCTTGTTAGTTTGATCTCACTCTTTTGTTGTATGACAACTTGTACTTGTTGGAGTATGCGCCAGGTTCTACGTTGTTCATGACTGTCCAATCTGAGAGAGCTACTAATGTCTACTTCTGTTGAATACTTGAAAAGTAATCTATCGTTCTCTAGAAATATTTTGCATTCAATAATTTCCATTTTTAAGACTTCAACTGGTTCATAGTAAATTTAGATAATCTTTCGTTTTCACCTTTTTACAGTCAGGTTCAGTTCAGTGTTCAAGTTCAGCAGATGTAAGCATCACAGCGTTTTAATTATTGTCTTCGATTTATCCAGAACAAATTATTTCTCATTTACTTAGTTTCAATTCGGTGAATAATTAAGAAAGTGTTTCATGGACGGTGAACATAATCCTAGTTTGTTTTCTTTATTGTAGCCTTTGTTCATCTCGTGATAAATTCTAAATAAATAGAGTGTTGGACAAATACACTAAAAACAAGTTATAAACCACTAGATTCTTTTTTTGTTTTAATTTAACAAACGCTGTACTACCTCCAGAAAGGTTTAATACGTATTACTTTATTACTTTTCTATGGTTAAAATTAATAAACTTATTTTTTTAAATACACTTTTGATATGTACATTTTTATACAACGATTTTTTTTCGGTGTCTTTTTGTGTTTAGTGTATCCCTTTTTCTTTTTTACAAATTATTTTTCCACTTGGTTTATAAAATCAGCCAAAGAGTATTTTACATTGATATCTTATCAGTTACATGATTTAATCAGATCTTAAACTTATTGTGTTGTGTACTATTTGGATGGTTTTTAAAAAATGTTCATTAAATAAATAACAGTTGAGTTGTGACTATATAGATTTTTGCATTTTTCTTATTTCTGCATATACCAAAGTTTTGTAGTTTCATATTTGACTAGTTGGGAAACCTGTAAATTTTTTCTTCACATTATAGCTCAGCGACTAGTCATTCTTCTTCTTTTTAGTGTTAAATAAAAAAATATACACTTTTCACATTATCGACTTCTGTTTACGTTCCTTTGATGTAAGACTTATAAGAAATCAATGAGACGTGTAGTACTTTTACCTCGCGATGATTGGGAGCTAATCACAGATTTCAAATTTCTATGTACGTGAAGTGTGTACTTTATGTCCCACGTTAATAGTCTTAATCTGAGGTTAATTCCACTTAGTCTTTCCAGGACTACTTTGAATGTTGGTCCTTCATGCCTCAGATGCTAGTACTTGTATTCTAGTTCTGTACTATCTTGCACATTAGGAATGCAATTTCTAACGATTACATTTTACCTAGATAATGAATGTCCATTGTTCAGTAGCCAAAATCCTGGAGTACATCACGGAAAAGAGCGTGGCATAATTAGCTAAGTAGCTCTTACTATCAGAAGTGCTTCTCTCCAACTTTGTGTGCACATCTGAAATACGACTGATTGTTGTATATATCTTTTTATTGGCAAGAAAAACTTTGGATTGAGTAGTAATCGTATAGCAAGAAGTAGAAGACCAGAAATCACATTTCCCTTGTTCTGAACAACAAGGGTGGGTGGTGTTAGAAAACTACAATATGCTATCTAGTTAACTAAGGATTAGGAAACCGGACCAATTTTATTTCTACTGGAGGGCCGCATGCATCAACTTGGGTTTGTATTCTTAGTGACGCATGTGAGCAGCTTCAGTAAACTAGTTAGTTAACCTTGGCTGTCTTCAGAAACGCACTACTATCCTGCAGTTGAGATTTGATAATAAAGTGAAACAGCAAGTGATAAGTGGCATGTATAGTTCTGTTCTGGCATCAATGACTTGTTATCGTTCATGACCGTCTCCAACTCGCTGATATCATTCCCGCGAATTCTCGACAGTGTTAACAGCAGTCATATTTTCTTTACGCAAGCATTTTTTTAAACTAAGAAATATTATTGCATGAGCACTTTACATGTCTTTATCACAGTCACTCTTAATTATTCGAGTTCGAGACCAAGTACGTTTTGAATTGTCCTCCACTTTAGACTTGTAGATGAGGTCCCTAGTGTAATAGGCACTCTAAAGATCAATATTGACCCACCAATTGGCGAAAACAGTAGCTTACTACACATTGGATTACAGCACTACTGATTCACTAATTCATACTGCCTTGTCTGTTGCTTGTAATTTTTCTGTCATGTCAATAGGATAAGAATATTATTTATTCATATGTACACATACATGTATTGGCATTTTTTACGGGATTCGTGCAAATTTACGGAATGTTTGTGTTGATACTAAACAGGCAATTAATTTTAGGTGATAATTATGTATCTAAGTGTAAAGCATACGAAAGAAGAAAATCTTCTTTGGAATAATTTATTCAAATAATCTTGATAATTCAAACATTCAGGGCTTAGGAGTGCTTCCGACGACGTGTCGTCTAATATCAACATAACGTCTACAACGATACACCCTCAGAAATGCAAATAGTAGAGTTTATACAAACAGTAGTAAATTAAATAATCCAGCTAGTAAATGGTGCTTACATAAAATATTAAGAAGATAACAGTTAGTCGGTCAGGTACAACGTAGAACTTGGTACATGTGTACGTCAGTTCAGGTTGCCATACCCAAATCAGCAGATATAGATTGTCGGATCAAATCCCAGAATAGGGGAGGTAGTAACACAGTTGGTATTAATCAAAATGAATAGAGATCGGAGATAATATTTAGGAAAATATGATTCAGTAAAGAGAAAATTATGATAAGTTCAGAAACTTAGAATTTGAAGGAAGACAAGAAGTGGGTGTACCTGTGCCGTTGCCAACGATTTTGAGCCATATCACCCAAGGTCTCTAACAATTTTTACGATCGTCACGCGATCCCGAACAAGGTAGTGTACACCTACTAACATGGCTCAGCCCAATTGTCAATGACTTCATGGACTTTTGCCATGTTTTGGTTTGGCCGCCCCTAGCTTTCTTCCACCCTGCTCCTACACCAGACAGCATTGCTCGTCGAGGTAGGCGGTGGTCAGGCATACGTAACACATGTCCTAACCACCTTAGCTGATGAAGATTTACTACTTCATCAATAGACTTACCGTATCTACCTAGTACTCTATTCCTAACCCACGTATTGCTTACTCGGTGGTCCCAGAAAACACGATCAATGCTTCGAAGACACCTATGATCGAATACCAGGAGCCTACGGATATCCTCTATCCTTAATGGCCATGTTTCGCATCCATAAAGTAAGACGGACCGAACTACTGCGCAGTAAACGCGTCCTTTGGTCAATAGTCGGATGTCTCGCCTACGCCACAGATGACGCAAATTCCCAAAAGCTAATCAGGCCTTATGTATACGCGCAGAGACTTCAGCAGACACCAGACCGTCAGGGCTGATGAGACTGCCAAGATAAGTGAAGCGGTCAACACATTCAACTGCCTCACTCCCTATCACTAACTTCGGTGTCGAATCAATCCAATCCTGAATTTACATTTTGCATTTGGGTGGAGGGATTCGCATCCCAAACATCCTTACATTCTTGTTTAAGGTGATCAAAAGATTCTGCATTTTATCAGCATTTTCGCCTAAGAGAACTATATCATCTGCATATTCTAAGTCAGCTAGTTTATCTCCTGGAAGGAGGTCAACCCCGCCGAAGTCAGACGATGAAAATGTCAATTCTAAAAGTATATCAATGATAAAATTAAATAAAAATGGGGAAAGCGGACAACCTTGACGAACACCACTTGAGGTAATCAGTTCTGATGACAATCTGCCATAAGCTCTCACTCGACATGTGGTGTTCGAGTAGAGAGCTTGTATAAGGTTAATGTACTTCTCTGGTACGCCTTTCATTGACAGACATTGCCACATAACCTTACGATCGATAGAGTCAAATGCCGCCTTAAGGTCAAGGAATACAACTATTGTTGGGCGTCTAAAAGTGTGTCTGTGTTCCTGAACCTGGTGAAGTGTGAATATTTGGTCTATATAACAACGTCCAGGTCTGAAACCACCTTGGTTCTCTCTAGTCTGCTCTTCACGAGCTTTAGTTAGGCGTCGAAGTATGATTGAAGCTAATATTTTGGACACTATATTAGTTAAGCTGATTCCTCGGTAATTGTCACAGGAGGACTTCTGTCCTTTCTTATAGATTGGAACAATTAGTGTTTGAGACCAGTCGGGTGGGATTACGCCCAATTCCCAGATTCTAGACAGGATCCCGGTTAATCTCGCTGCTAAAACTGGACCACCATCCCTAAATATCTCAGGGGTCAACCCATCGGGTTCTGCTGCTCTCCCTCACTTTAGGTTCCCTATAGCCTTCTCAACCTCACTAAGACTTGGGGGACCAATATTAATTTGCCATTCAGATTGCTTGGGAATGGTGGGCAACTGGGATGAAGCCTTGGGGCAATTGAACTGTTCCCTAAAGTGTTCTGCCCATCGGTCTAACCTTCTGGATTGACAGTGAATAGTGCTCCCATCTTTTTCTGAGATAGTTTCACTTACAGTTGGATTTTTGATGCCCGTTTCCTTGATAAGTCTGAACAGTTGCCTACTGTTACCTATTGCCGCTGCCTTTTCCATCTCTTTAGTTTTCGCCACCCACCACTGCTCACGATCATTTCGTAAGCTTTTAACCAGTTTGCGTCTAAGTTGCCTTCGCTCCTCATCGTATTTAGAACTAGACGGGATGTGTTGCCGAACATCTATCAGTTCAGTAGATGCAGCTGAAATCCACTGAGTTTTCCTAACTTTTTGGTTTAGTTTACTAGTAGATATCACTGCTGTTTCAACAGCTTTTTGGATATCATTCCGAGCTGACTCGGGGTGGGTATCGTTTATGCAGTTGACTAATTGGTTTTTAAGTTGTTCCTGAAATATATTCTTGACTTTTTCATCATTAAGTTGGACTCTTATGGGGATCTTTGCCGTGGGTCTTTTACGTCCAGTGAGACGCAGACTAATACGCGCTCGTATTAAAGCGTGGTCTGAGTCTAAACATGTGCTCCAAAATGAGCGGCAGTCTTCTATCGAGCCTCTCCAACGGTGGCTGATAGCAATGTGGTCTATTTGAGACCAACGTTGAGTTGACTGTGGAGGCCGCCATGTCAACTTATGTCTTTCTTTATGTTTAAAGTTAGTGCTTGCGAGAAATAGACGATTATCTGAGCATAGTTGTAACAAACGGTCGCCATTATCTGTTCGTTGGGCCTCGACACCATAGGATCCACCTAGGTGCCTTTCGGTTTCGTCTAATCTACCTACTTGGGCATTAAAGTCACCAGCCATAATCACTACATCAGTACGCTTAGCTTTACGAAGGAGGTCTGAAAGCTTTCTGTAAAATTCATCTTTTACTTCATCAGAGCTGCAATCAGTGGGAGCGTAGGCAGAGACAACAAAGAGGCAACGGCATGTGTCCCTATCTTTCCGAGTTCTTACCGTCCCGTTTAGACGGACAGCGCATAACCGACTGTCTATGGGAATCCAGTCAAGGAGAGCCTGTTCAGCTTTTGAACTTAGTGCTATACCTACACCAGCAAGGCCTCGAGTGGTGGCGGTGGGGTCTCCGGAAACACGAAGGGTGAACCGGACCGGTTCCTTATTTTCACAAGGTGAGGTCAGGTGAATGATTGTACTTGGATCCTGTATACGCGTTTCAGAGAGACAACAGACATCGATGGAACGAGAATTAAGGGTCATGGCTAGGGAGGCCTGTTGTCCTATTTGGCCTAAGATTCGAACGTTAAAAGCTCCGATATGTAGTTTAGTGCGAGGTTTCAGGAGACCAGGAATAACGTTTTGTGAACTCAAACCATTAGCATTAGAGGCGTCAGGTGATAAGGTTAGGCTCGTCGGGTTAATCGTGAGAATAAGGGAGTTATTGAGAGTTGAGGGTGGGATTTGACCTCGAGTAAAATAATCTCTTGTGCTGTTAGAGGTATGAGGGCGGTTATCACTTCCCGGTTGCCCACACCGTGGAAGGGTCATTCTTGAGGAACCTGAAAGAGAAAGAGGATTAGAGGAGGTCCTGATGACCTGAGAGTGTGACCGCAGTGTCCAGGGGACAGCTGTTTGAGGTCGGTCGGGTACATTAATTGTTGCTCCGGTTGTCGTAATAGAGGTGAATTGTTCTGACTACTTTAGTAAAGCATTTACAGTAGGAACACTTTTCTTAGAAGGTTTAAATCCTTCAAATTACAGTATAAAAGGAATTAGCTTAACCAAACTGAATATTCTCGAACTGCAAGATAAACTCTATGTAAGGGAATCAGACACCCAATGCAATGCACTACCAACTACCAACCACTATCTCAAGTCCTTTAAATGTAAGCTTTAAGATGTCTGTAACTCAAGGTAGATTATTTAAAAACTATAATAACGCCAGTCAGTCCTGTCTTCAGAAAAAAAGCGCGGTGTAAACATGAGAACTATCGTCCAGTACGCTTAACTAGCACATCTGTTAAGATTTTAGAGATTATCCACAAGGAGCAGTCTAAGTATATAGATGCGAATTTGTTTCGCTCTAAAGTATCGCATATTTTTGGGATAGGCTAATTATAAATCATAAATCTATCAGTAGCAGGAGAAAGTTGATGTGCTTTAAAAGACCAAAAGATTCAATCTATACTGTCCTATGTTGATCATACATACATACATACTGACTTCACCAAAGCTTTGATAAGGTTTACACTCCAAGCTGTTCTTCGCTTACCACCATTGCAATTAGGAGAAACACACTCCTAAGGATGACTTCCTAGTTTGGCGGAAACAAAGAGTGCAGGTTAACTTCAAGTTTCTTGGCTAAAGAACGCTACATAGTAGTGTGCCTACGGGCATGCCATTCGGTCGAGTCCTTACTATCATATGTAAATGACCTTCACGATCTGTTGTCATTGTTTTGTTACAAACTAACGATATTAATACAAGGATAGTAATAAACAACGAAGGGAACTATTGGGAAATTTAAAAATCTACAAACACAAGAGCAGTCTGGCAATTGATGAGTGCCGGAAACTGCTCCCAAGTGCGTTGTGATGTATGTTGAGCCCCAAGGCAAAAACGCGTACACGAAGAACAATGTTGAGCTACGCCTTGTTCAGACACAATGATCTAAAAGTCATTACAAGCGACGACTAAAAAACTACTGCTCACTGACATGTTGCGACTGCTAGGAAATAATAGAATAGCCTGGTCAATATATACAGCCTTTAATTATGTTGATGCCAATACATTTGTAAACTCGTATATTGCGCTTGTACAACCAAAACATAAATACAGTCCTGCTTGGTGAAAATGATAAAATGCAGTCTATTGGTGGCATTGAGCAATAATGCAAACATGCTCAGTATGAGTTTTTTCCCTCAAAATCTAAATTGTTGTTTCAGGATTGGCCTGAGCCGACACTTGAATTAAAGACAGGAAGTGGAGTAGTTGAGAGCGTCGACCATTTCACTAATCCTGCAAGCTCGATCAGCCTTCATGGGTTAGCATCGATACAGTTACAGAAAGCTCGTTTGGGCTTTGCCAAACCCCATCAACAACGTTGTAGGTGAGATATCCACCTGCTAATCAAAGGATAAGTGTACTGCACAGTAGTTCGTTTTGCGTAGATGTGAAACGCGATCATTAAGCATAGATGACATTGGTATTTGTTCGTCGATATTTTCGAAATGTCGCCTGCATTTGTTGGGAGTATTGACTAAGCAATGTTGAGATTAGGTACGGGATACTATGAAAAGATAGAAAATCAGCTGATGAAGTTGTGAATCACTATCGACTAAGGTGGCTTGGACATGGACTACGTGTGCCAAAGCATCGCCTACCTCGACATACAATGTTGACTGATGTTGAAAAAAATGGGAGAAACCTTAGGACGGCCAAACAAAAACGTGACATTAGTTCATAGAATTATTGACTCCTGGTCTAAACCATGTCGGTAGATGGATACGACTCGGTTGACAGACAGACAGATAGACAGTTGCAACGTAGAACTTGGTACATGCGTACGTCAGTTCAAGTTGCCATGCCTCAATTAGCAGATAGAGATTAAATTGTCGAATCAAATCCCAGAGTGGGGAAGGTAGTAACAGAGTTAGTATTCATGGAAGGGAATAGAGACCGAGAAGATTTAAGAAAATATGATCCAGTAAAGAGAAAATTATGATAAGTTCAGAAATTTAGGATTTGGAGGAAGACAAGGAATGGATGCACCTGCGCCATTGCCAACGATTTTTAGCCATATCACCCAAAGTCTCTAACCATTTATTACGAGCGTCACGCGGACCCCAACCAGGTAATCTGCACCTATTAACATGGCTCAGCCCAATTGTCAATGACTTCATGAACTGGTGCCATGTTTTGCTTTGGTCACCCCTAGCTTTCTTCCAGACTACTCCTACACCAAACAGCATTTCTCGTCGATGTAGGCGGTGGTCAGGCATATGTAACACATGTTCTAACCACCTCAGCTGATGAATACTTGCTACTTCATCAATAGACTTACCATATTTACCTAGTACCCAACTCACGTATTGTTCAATCGGTGTTCCCAGTAAGCACGAGCAATGCTTCGAAGACATCTATGATGGAATACTAGGATCCTACGAATATCCTCTATTCTTAATGGTCATGTTTCACATCCATGAAGTAGGACGGATTAAAGTGCTGTGCTGTAAACGCGTCCTTTGGTCAGTAGTCGGATGTCTCGCCTATGCCACAGATGACGCAAATTCCAAAAAGCTAATCGGGCCTTATGTATACGAGCAGATATTTCAGCAGATACCAAACAGTCAGGACTAATGAGTCTCCCAGGATAAATGAAGCGGTCAACACATTCTACTGCCTCTCTCCTTATCACTAACTTTGGTGTCGAATCCAGCCAATCGTGAGGTAACATTTTGCATTTGGGTGGAGGGAATCGCATCCCAAACATCCTTACATTCTTGTTTAAGGTGATCAAAAGATTCTGCATTTTATCAGCATTTTCGCCTAAGAGAACTATATCATCTGCATATTGTAAGTCAGCAAGCATATCTCCTGGAAGGAGGTTAACCCCGGAGAAATCAGACGATGACAACGTCAACTCTAAAAGTATGTCAATGGTAAAATTTAGTAAAAATAAAGAAAGCGGACTACCTTGACGAACACCACTTGAGTTAATCAGTTCCGACGACAATCCACCTAAGGCTCTGATTCGACATGTGGCGTTCGAGTAGAGAGATTGTATAATGGTAATGTACTTCTCTGGTACGCCTTTCAATTACAGACATTGCCACATAACCTTACTATCGATAGAATCAAACGCCGCCTTAAGGTCAAGGAACACAACTATTTTTTAGCCTCTAAAAGTGTTCCTGAGTTCCAGAACCTAGCGAAGTGTGAAGATTTGGTCTGTACAACTACGTCCAAGTCTAAAACCACATCGGTTTTCTCGAGTTTGCTCTTCACGAGCTTTAGTTAGACTTCGAAGTATTATTAAAGCTAATATTTCTGACACTATATTCATTAAAATGATTCCTTGGCAATTGTCACAAGAGAACTTCTGTCCTTTCTTATAGACTGGAACGGCTAGTGTTTGAGACCAGTCAGATAGGAGTACGTTTTGTTCCCAGATTCTAGCTAAGATCTAAGTTAATTTCGTTGCTAAAATTGGACCACCGTCCATAAATATCTCAGGGTTTGATCCATCAGGTCTTGCTGCTCTCCTTTGCTTTAGATTCCCTATAGCCATCTCAACAATCACTGAGACTTGGGGGGGAATGATATCGATTTTGCCATTCAGATTACCTGGGGATGGTGAGCAACTGAGGTAAGGCCAAGGCCAGTTTAACTTTTCCCTAAAGTGTTCTACTCATCGATCTAATCTTCTGGATTGACAATGAATAATACTCCCATCTCTTTTTGAGAGAGTTTCACCTACACTAGAATTTCTGATACCTGATAAGTCTGAACAGTGACCTATTGTTAACTACTGCCGCTGTCTTTTCCATCATTCTAGATTTCACCACTGTTCACGACCGCTGCGTAAGCTTTTAACCAGTTTGTCTTTAATTTCCTTTGCTCCTCATCGAACCAGACGAAATGTGTTGCCGAGCATTTACCAGTTCAGTAAATGGGGCTGAAATCCACTAAGTTCTTTTAACCTTTTGGTTTAATTTAATTGTATATATTATTGCTGTTTCAAAAGATTTTGGATAGTGTTCCAAGCTAACTCGGAGTGCTTATCGCTTACACAGTTGACTAATTGGATTTCTAGTTGTTCCTGAAATGTATTTTTGACTTCTTCACCATTAAGTTGAAGTCTCAGTAGAATCATCTCCGTGGATCTTTTGCGTCCAGTGAGACGTAGACTAATACGCGCTCTTACTAAAGCGTGGTCTGAGTCTAGACATGTGCTACAAAATAAGCGACAGTCTTCTATCAAACCTCTCTTACGGTGGCTGATAACAATGTGATTTAATTAAGTCAATCGTTGAGTTGATTATGGGGGGCCGACTTAATGCTTTTATATTATCGCATTATTATATAACTTGTTTTCAGTCAGTTATCCAAATGAAGTGATTAAGCCAGCAGTTTGTGCTGCTAAGAGACCACTAATATATTTTATTTCTATGTGGGTGGTCAAGAGAGATCATGGCGACAAAGTATTTATTATATAACTGCTGCCTTAAATTATGTTCTTGCTTACGTGGATTTACTGTTCATAGGCACAAGTTGTTAATGGAGCGTTGGCTAAGTGGTCTCACGTCTGAACCTTTATACAACTACGTTGCATAGTATTATTAGTCATCACACCCAGAGAGTAACTCGAAGCCAAATATACTAATCCCTTCGATATATAGTTATTGGTCTCATTACAGTGTCTATAAATTGTTTTGATCATTATTACATTATTTTAGTTATTAGTCCATTTATTTGCTGATTTTGATTAAGTTGCATTTTACATAGAAGTATCTTCTAAAGAATTATATTTCGGGACAAATTTTAAAATTAAGGCCTTCATCGTCCAGGGAGAATGAGAGTATGCAACTAACTTTCTTCACTTCCAATCCAACAGTAAGATTAGGCAGTATTGTCCATTTTCACCATCCCTCCTCAACTTTACTACCGATGGCATTCTGGAAACAGCATAAAAGCGACTGTCTGTGGGAATCCAGTCAAGGAGAGCCTGATTAGCTTTGAAACTTAGTGCTATACCTACACTGGCAAGGCCTCGACTGGTAGCGGTGGGGTCTCCGGAAACATAAAGGGTGAACCGGACCGGTTCCTTATTTTCACAAGGTGAGGTCAAAGGAATGATTGTACTTGGATCCTGTATACGCGTTTCGGAGACGCAGCAGACGTCGATTGAGCGAGAATCTAGCGTCATAGCTAGGGAGGCTTGTTGTCCTATTTGGCCTAAGGTTCGAACGTTAAAAGCTCCGATATGTAGTTTAGTGCGAGGTTTCAGGAGACCAGGAATAACCTTTCGTGAACTCAAACCATTAGCATTAGAGGCGTGAGGTGATAAAGTTAGGCTAGGCGGGTTAATCGTGGGAATAGGGGAGTTATTAAGAGTTGATGGTGGGACTTGACCTCGAACAAGATGATCTCTTGTTCTGGTATAGGTAGGAGGGCGGTTGTCACTTCCTGGCTGCCTACACCATGGAAGGATATTACTTCTTTAGGTACCTGAAAAGGAAACTGGGTTAATGTTGGTCATAGTGACCCGGAAGTGCGATCGCAGAGCCCAAGGGGCAACTGCTTGAGGCCGATCACGCACGGCCTTGTTATGGGATGTTTTCGAAGTGTTAGCTCCGTTCTGTAGAAGACCTAACTGCCGAAGACGGAAATCCGTGGAGTAAGGTGAGGCGTGACATTTTTAGGGCCGATTTTTTCTAACCCCTTCCTTCCTTTGTAAGAAGGCAGCATCGCTGTAGATGCCGGTTATCCGAGGGAAACACCTTACTGCTATCACACCCCGCTGCAGTCAGCAGTACGACCTCGTCCTCAGATCCTAGGTTGCTGCCTTTAGTCTTATCGCTCTCTAACAGACCTGCTTGGCATGGTAGGACCTAGAGGAACAAGCATTTCAGCCAATATAGCTCGGTTGGGTCATCACGATAGGCAAGCCTGACCACCACGTCAAGGTAGCGCCTACGTTAGGGTTAAAAAATATAACATGAGCGGTCGCAAGGTGGTTATAGGCATTTTTAATCGGGGGCGAACATAACCTATTGCCAACAACATCTAAAGATATAATGTTTGTTGAGTAGAAGGTACATGGCACCATGTAATAGCATCGTATTATAACGGTTTGTATGCACGTCTGATCAACATATAACCTGGCACATGTGTGAATCGGTCCAGGTTGCCTTACCTCTAAAACACACCAATATTAACATCACATTAGTAGAAGTAGAAGTTACTTCAGTGATAATGAAAACATAGCACAGTGAACCATATTGAATATGGTTCAGATTGGAAAGAGCTGTATCGTGGAAAAAAGTCATGAAATAACCTTAGGCTCACGATTTAAAGGAGGGAAATTAGTGGATACATCTGCGCCACTGTGACCGATTCTGGCCCAACACGATTCAGACTAGCAGTCAGTGACTTCATGGACTGATACCGTTTTGGCTTGGCCGTCCCTAGCTCTCTTCCATCCTGCTCCTATATTAGCTGAAACCGCGAGTCATTCGATGAAGATTCACAACCTCATCGACTGATTTATAACCTTTGCCTACATCGTGGTCTAACCACACTATTACTTACTCAGTGATCCCAACTAACGTGAGCGATGTTTCAAAGACATCGATGGCCAAAAACTAATAACCTATGAGTGTTGTTTACTCTTAATAGCCACGTCTTACACCCATACAGTAAGATAGAGAGAACTGTTGCGCAGTACACTCGTCCATTCGTTGAGAGACGAATATCTTGTCTACGCCATAGGTGACATATTGAAACTCAGTTCAGTAAGGAACGGGGGGCGTGATATGACATTAAAATCATCAAGTTTGCTCTGGATGAATGTTCTGAATATGGTAAGGGAGAGCTCGAGTTTCAGATCGCCTAGTTGAGTGCGGACTCAATGAACGATTGTGGAGGCTTTTGCGGCAGATATGAAGTAGTTTGCGCTAGCGTCTATACTCTCGATAAATAGTAGTCGTATGTTACGTCCGCGTACTGTGACTACGATTTGGATAGAGCGCCAAATTGTTTGAAACATGCTACCGTAAAAACAATTGTTAAGTAAAGATATCATCTACCTTGTGGTTTAGTATGTGAATTTCACCGCAGCCTTCTAATGAGCTTAGGAGTTTTGTCTTTGTCAGCAACCTATTACAAGTTCTTGGATTAATTTCTCTCACTTATCCACTGTCTCAAGCACTGGCATAGAGTTTTACAACAAGTGGCTAGTGACGTGGCTTTAGTCCACCGACTATGGGCTTAAAATTGCCTGCCGAAAAACCTCTTTTTGGCTTTGCCGTCTATTGCATATATGTGGGATCATGGTGCATCCCTTCCGCCATCTTTTCTAAAGCTTATTTACCAACTGGTTTGCTTGACCCTATTTTCAAACTAATAGGCTGTTCTGAGAATGAGCTACGTGAAATATGTTATTGCTTGTTAGGCATCGTAGCATCAAAATCTGTATTGTAGTCTGAGATCGCTTGCTAGGGTCTTTCATTTAGAACTCACTACGCTTCACTCGAGGAAAATTTTTAGGCCTTCATCATTCAAGCCGTGTCCTTTGGTTGTCACACACCGGACTCGCTATGTAACTTTTATCAGTCTCTTCAAAAGGTTGCCTCAATGACTGGCTTATAGAAGGTTAAAGTGCTACGTGACACCTCTCCATTTCATCGATTCCCAATGGATTTTTCCGTTAGAATATTTCAAACACTTTTGTATTTCTGCGCAGCTGTCTACTAGAATAGTGCGCCAATCAATGACATCTTAAATGATTCACTGAGTGGTTTCGAACTCATTTTCGTGAGACACAAAAAACTGTAGGTGTATTCCATTTAGACCCGATGACTTACCTTGGTTTAAATCGGTTGACCAACAGAATATTTGCCGTAATCGTAATGATCAGCTCCACTATAACTAGTTCTGCTGTATTTACGCAATTTTTATGAACATGGTTGTCCGCAAAATATGCCTCATTGAGATATTCTGACGATTTTTCATCCTTTACCTTGTCTGAGACAGCTAGCATAATAGTGTTTTCCTGTTACCGTCTCACAGTCTTTCTTACGTTCATGCGATGACCGTTCTACCTAATTTATCTATACAGTAAGGAAGCTAATATCAAAAATATCTGAAACTAGAATAATGTCATGCAGCAGACTACCTGGTTTAGTGACTTTCTTGGAAATCTTAAACAATAATCAAATCACCGGCGTGGGATTTCAGTTTGGTGACTTTTAGCTTTTTTGAAACGACAGACTTTACTCATCGGTTGATGGTGACGTAAGATTTTTATGTCCTCCCTCATTATTTATCTGCAAACTTTGTCCTCCGTACTTAATCTTTGCCATATACTGCGGTGTAGCATGGAATGTATTTGTTGCTTCTGCTTTGTTTGATTGTATGCGGACTTCTCAAAACCCTAGCTGTTCGGAACAAATAATTTTTCCAGGGAGTCGGTTAGGCTCTTGACCTAAACTTAGCCAATTTGCTTCTAGCAGGTAGATTTAACTTCTCTCATTTTTTCCCTCAGAACAACAAAAACAGACAAGTAGCCGACTCACGGTACTTTCTAAAAGATTGTAGCCAACAAGACTACGTAACTAATTGTACCCACCAGAGGCCCAGCTGAAACAATTTTCACATCTTTGCTAATCAGAAGACTCACGTTTCGAACTGGAAAATCATTAGTTCACTAAGTAGTAATTAACATACCCTGTCTAAAAACTCTGCTCAACCTCCACACGGAACGCAGTATGCATAGATTGCCTATTATGATTGGACTAGAGCAGTTTTAAAAACGACCCTTGGCTGATTAAGTACGACCCTGTTGTCCTGGAGGAAATATGATATCCAATTAAGGATATTTTTCCTCAGTTTACCAATCAACGTACTTCTCTGAATCAGTTTCACAATTAACATTTATAGGCCTACCCCCATGAACAAAGTCTAGCACTGGCGAAATTATAAGAAGCAGGAGTAATATTCGGAGTAAATGGCACTTTACGATGACTAAGAAGATTGGTTAACTTATAGGACTCACTTCAATATATGCGCCTTAGAAATAAAATAAGAGAGGAATAATTATCAGACCGTCCTGATTAGATCTATTGGATGCAATAAGATGATATTACATACCCTTATGATAAAAAGGGATGACAAAACCATGAACTTGTTGTATGGGGACTCAGTGAAGGCACAGCTTCCATTATGAGGTTGCCAAACTACCAACCAAAGAATTCTGATCAGAATTCCTCCAGACTAGCACCCTTACATCGACTACTAGCTGCGCCAATCTCTTTTTACTTGATTGACTTACAACCAGTGGAAAGACACAAGGTTCTATCTTTAGACTGCTTCAGTTCTTACAGTTTACTCTTCAATATTATGACCATATTCCGAAGTTGTACACTAAATTCATGCCAGTTTATAGGCTTGGCTATGCTGATATATACCTGTTACATACACTAATACATATAATGCAAGGAACAAAAGCACATAAATAGAGGTAAAATGCACAATAAGTGTGAAGCGAATATAGTTGATTTACATGGAATAATAAACATTCTTTTAAACTGTAGCGCCTATTACGAACAGATGATATAGGTGAAGAATAACAGGGAAGATTCAAGTCACTATATCAAGGGATCACATTATGACAGAAAATGCAGACGTTCATCCTTTTGCGAAGTACAAGCCGGATCTAAGTGATGACGAAGAAGAAGGGAAACAAACAGTGCGACGTAAAGGCAATATTATGACGGCTATGCTCTCTCGACTGATCAAGCAATCAAAACACTATTACCGTTTAAATTGGTGGAAACGCAGATAATACAATTCAGTTAGATAGTTTTATTTGTTAGTTTGTTATCATTGACAGACCGACTACCATTGAAGGTTACTGAAATAATGTTTAGGTTGGAATTCCGAGTGAGGTGAGGATTATTGGGAGTAGATTTTGCAAAGCTGCAGTAGTAACGGAGGATTGGTTATTGAGTTGGTTCACGTTATGACAGTGGATACAATAAACATTTGTGTGTGGGTAAACTAACTTATTAATTTTAATGTATTTGGCATCAGTATCATAGTCTTTAACGTAGAGGTCTGGTTTTCCTTGCAGTAGGATGTCCTGGGTCAGTAGTCACGAAACTTGGCTTCTGCCTAGCAGAACCAAGCTTCTATGTTTTCTGTCCAAAAAGGGATGAACTGAAAGTTTGGAGGTTCGGGGGTCTTAGTCTCAATAAACTTAGGGGTCTAATCAGTTATCACTAATGTACCAATATACAAAAATACAAAAAATGCCGTGGAAATGTGCAAAAATATTCACTCTAAAAATACTCTGTTAAAAACTATGAACAGTAACGTCTAGGCCGGCAAATTAGAGAAAGAGATTCTTCCCACGGTGCGTCGTGACGTGATCTGGTGATGATACGTGACCGAGCGCCTTTAAATAGTAGTGTCCGCTAAGACAAACATGGTCAGCATCAATGTCGAGGACCTATGTAACTATTTATTTTGGGGATTATTTACAGCTAAAATTTGATATTTCGCTGTATAAATAAAGTGTTTATGATTTCAATATGATGAATAGCTACTACAAATATATAAATATTTTGTACATGGTCAACTCTCTCTCTCCATCTTACTGGAATAAAGTGTCCTGACTACTCGCCTTCTGTCTTCTGAATTTGCGACTAGGAGGAGGGGGAGGAGGATCAAGGCGTTCTCGTACTAAAGTTGTCTGTAGCTAGCCAAACCATAAACCACAAGATATAACATTAATGTTGAAGCCTTCCTCTAAATCACTCAAAGAGGACTCTATTATTCCTTAATCTTTCCATGCAGTAGAGGACAATAGAGTAATAGGAATTCCTATTGTTACCGCCTGCTAACCTCTTTTTGCTAATCTTTATATGGAGCACAATAAATACAATATTTTTTGAAAATCAAGATACTTCTAACATCTATGCTTAGATAGCAAGAAACAAAAGTTTGCTGGTTCTGTCGAACATGCTAAGAGTGTTGGATACTGGACATTTCATTCACTTTCTACCTGTGACCTTGACTCGCCATGTGCATATTACGAACGGTTCGTAAGAACGTCGGTGCCAGGCAATGGTTTTCACCATAAATTGTCTTCGTAATTTCGATGCTTTCGCAAAGCCACTAAAGGATTTTCGTATCAAAACAATGTCAGGAGCAATGGGCATGATATCTTTTCCTTTAGCTAACCACGCTCTATCATTTTAGTTTCAATAATAAGTAGTTTTATCATAGGAATTTTGTTCACATCCGAATTCCTCTCATTTATGCGCACACAAAATAAACAGGAGATTATCGTAGACATCAATCGTGGGGAGAAAATGTCTATATACTTGGATATAACAATAAACTTTATACCGTGCACATGTAAGCCTACGTCGTGCTATTTGCATACGTAGTATAGTTTTAAGACTAGATACAATGGACACAACGGGTGCACAACAACTAAACGTTATGCATGAAATTTATAAAACAAGTGTTTCTGTTAGTGGTGCTCCGTTGTCTGGTAGTGTTCGTCATAGTAAGTTTGCACTAAATTATATTGCTGCCAGCTGTTAATGATGACTCATCTCCCACAACAACAAAAGATCCCAACTATTGTGGCTCTTGTTATGGAGCAGATTCTCCTACAAGGAAGTAAGTTACAAATGCAGTAGGTAATTACTTGAATCAATGCATTTTTTATATTCCTAAAGTGACAGATAAATACGTCTCGGTCGTGCATGATGCTATTATTCATATATCTTTCTTTCTACGCGTTTAACTATGGTTATTATTTGCTGTAAACATTAATGAACTATCCCTTTGACACCTAACTCTTATCAAATTTAGTGCGTTTACAGAATATTATAGAGATGCATTCTACAATTCTGGAAAGCAGGGTTATTTGAAACTGCATTAGGAAGGTAACATGGACCTAATCTATACGTTTCATTCTATTTTTTTGTATGTTGTACCATATCAAAGTCTAGCAACGTGTTAATCGTTTCATACCTTCAAAAAACCTTTAAGTCGATCTTGATTAGGAGTCCCAAACAACCCTTCTTCGACAAATCCCACCAACTAGACAAGTTTTAACAGTAGCCATTTCCACGCATGACCTGGCTTAGTTTCATTCCCATGTTTTATTATATTATTGGCCTCATTGTTGCAATATATATATGTTTGACGTGCATTATGATAAAGGTTTGCAAATGCCTTAGCGATTAGCATCTTGAGCTGTCTATATTTATTAGTATTTGGGAGTTTTGTGATACTATACAACTGTGCACACCCTTAGTGGTAAGTGGTTTGGAAAGCTCTAGTTTTAACCCGTTTATTTGTCAACGTATATGTTATCAAAACCAATGTTTGTATTCTAAGATGCTGTAATACCTGTGACGAAGTCCAAATGGCATACCACGAGATGCAGTGGGTGTTTGCAAATGCTTCTGCATTTGAACAGTGTCGAAACGAAAACTGGGATGACATGAAACGGAAGATAGGGAATGAAGGCTGCAGAATTCATGGAAGTTTGACGGTCAATCGAGTTGGTGGCGCTTTTCATATTGCTCCTGGCCATAGCTACACTGAGAATCATGCACACGTTCATAGTATTCAAAGTCTTGGTCTCGTTCAGGTGAGTTTATACCGTGTTACCTTAATCAAAATAGCCTTATCCATTGTATTTCATCTGTCTTGTTTTTGTTTTCATATTACTGACATGAAACTTTGTCGAAATAGTCTCATATATTCGATACGATGTCGCTCCTAGTTATATGTGGGAAGTGGTTCGTTTTAAAAGATTAGTATGGTTTTTCGCCTAATATACTTCAATATCTGCAAAAATCACATTGCTACACACTAATACTTCAGTATGGCATCTAAGTAAGAATTGCAGCATATTCGTAGTGTTCGTCAAAACTTGGACCGTATACAGCCATATCTAAGAGGTTGGGATATGAGAAGTTGCATTGCCTTTAAAAATTTCTTGTATGTTTAGTGTAACTTAACACAATCCTTTTAATCTAGCGCATCGATACTGAAATTTGGACGTCTTCCACAAAACAAGATTAACCGCGTAGTTTTCTCTGGACAACAAAGACACTGTATATATGTGGCCATTACGACTTAATGCTTTTATATTATCGCATTATTATATAACTTGTTTTCAGTCAGTTATCCAAATGAAGTGATTAAGCCAGCAGTTTGTGCTGCTAAGAGACCACTAATATATTTTATTTCTATGTGGGTGGTCAAGAGAGATCATGGCGACAAAGTATTTATTATATAACTGCTGCCTTAAATTATGTTCTTGCTTACGTGGATTTACTGTTCATAGGCACAAGTTGTTAATGGAGCGTTGGCTAAGTGGTCTCACGTCTGAACCTTTATACAACTACGTTGCATAGTATTATTAGTCATCACACCCAGAGAGTAACTCGAAGCCAAATATACTAATCCCTTCGATATATAGTTATTGGTCTCATTACAGTGTCTATAAATTGTTTTGATCATTATTACATTATTTTAGTTATTAGTCCATTTATTTGCTGATTTTGATTAAGTTGCATTTTACATAGAAGTATCTTCTAAAGAATTATATTTCGGGACAAATTTTAAAATTAAGGCCTTCATCGTCCAGGGAGAATGAGAGTATGCAACTAACTTTCTTCACTTCCAATCCAACAGTAAGATTAGGCAGTATTGTCCATTTTCACCATCCCTCCTCAACTTTACTACCGATGGCATTCTGGAAACAGCATAAAAGCGACTGTCTGTGGGAATCCAGTCAAGGAGAGCCTGATTAGCTTTGAAACTTAGTGCTATACCTACACTGGCAAGGCCTCGACTGGTAGCGGTGGGGTCTCCGGAAACATAAAGGGTGAACCGGACCGGTTCCTTATTTTCACAAGGTGAGGTCAAAGGAATGATTGTACTTGGATCCTGTATACGCGTTTCGGAGACGCAGCAGACGTCGATTGAGCGAGAATCTAGCGTCATAGCTAGGGAGGCTTGTTGTCCTATTTGGCCTAAGGTTCGAACGTTAAAAGCTCCGATATGTAGTTTAGTGCGAGGTTTCAGGAGACCAGGAATAACCTTTCGTGAACTCAAACCATTAGCATTAGAGGCGTGAGGTGATAAAGTTAGGCTAGGCGGGTTAATCGTGGGAATAGGGGAGTTATTAAGAGTTGATGGTGGGACTTGACCTCGAACAAGATGATCTCTTGTTCTGGTATAGGTAGGAGGGCGGTTGTCACTTCCTGGCTGCCTACACCATGGAAGGATATTACTTCTTTAGGTACCTGAAAAGGAAACTGGGTTAATGTTGGTCATAGTGACCCGGAAGTGCGATCGCAGAGCCCAAGGGGCAACTGCTTGAGGCCGATCACGCACGGCCTTGTTATGGGATGTTTTCGAAGTGTTAGCTCCGTTCTGTAGAAGACCTAACTGCCGAAGACGGAAATCCGTGGAGTAAGGTGAGGCGTGACATTTTTAGGGCCGATTTTTTCTAACCCCTTCCTTCCTTTGTAAGAAGGCAGCATCGCTGTAGATGCCGGTTATCCGAGGGAAACACCTTACTGCTATCACACCCCGCTGCAGTCAGCAGTACGACCTCGTCCTCAGATCCTAGGTTGCTGCCTTTAGTCTTATCGCTCTCTAACAGACCTGCTTGGCATGGTAGGACCTAGAGGAACAAGCATTTCAGCCAATATAGCTCGGTTGGGTCATCACGATAGGCAAGCCTGACCACCACGTCAAGGTGGCAGCTACGGTCGGGGTGTGGCATTTACTTCATCTTATTATTGGAACTTATGACTAATCAGTACGCGCACACGTCTGTTTCAGTAACTACTAGTCTCCAAAGCCAGTATGAAGAATGCATAGCAACTACACAAACCACTAGACAAAATCAAGCTATATTCTAAACAATCCTTTCTATATGCATAAAACCTAACCACGCAGTTAATTATTTATGAAAATAACGTCAATTAAAAATAGGACTAACAGTGACCAAACTAGAGTAACGTGTTCGCAACTGATTAATCATAGTTCATCAATGAAAAACTATATACTAACAGTTAATGCAATAAACGGAAGGACAGGGTAGGGTGAACATAATAATAATAGGAATAAAATATTCACTTTGTATACAGCCATAACAAATGAAATAGATGAGCGAAAAGAGTTCTAGAAGATAATCTTCTTTAGGTTGCCCGACATATCGCTTTGCACTTTCCAAATTCAAAGTACTTTTGCAAAACTAGCAGTAGGTTATCTCTGCTCCCACTCTTTGTAGTGAACAGTTAGAAGTAGTTAAAAGTTCGTGTGTCTGGGCATTCATGTGAGCGCTGGTTGTGGTGTGTCAGTTTAGATCAGTATACGCGCGACAGAATTTAGATCGGTTTATGGTGACCTGGGCCATCTTTGGCGCCGTTGTGATGTGAGTTTAACTGTAAAAGGTCGGCTTTACAATGTTTTGGTGAGAGCGATTCTGCTCTATGCTTACAAAACCTAGTCTCTCCGAATTGAGAATATTCGGCGTCTCTTTATGTTCGCTGATTGTTGTCTCCGAAGAATTGCGGACATCTGGCTGGAACATGTTAGTAATGCCTAAGTTCGTCATTGTGTGTTCAAGCGCAGTGATGACAGCTCAACTGGTATCACCTTCTTGAAACACCAACTCCGGTAGCTTGATCATATCATTCTAGCAGCTCCAAATCGTGCATCATTTACCGACTCTGGTACTGGTTGGGAAAAGCAGAGGTCTCCAGCTTAAGACATTTCATCATGGACTACAAGGAGGATACGTGGGATTGTTTCTATCGGTCCACCTCGACTTCTTGATTGGGGTCCAAGGGATGGTTCAAATAAGGGGCTTGAAACTTTATCAGATATGGCGCAGAATAGAAACCAGTGGCGATTCTACCGTAGTCTCCTGTTAAAACCTTTGTAAAATTGTGATGACTTTTCTTAGTAGGAATGTAACATTGTTTATAATTTTATCCAAACTGGATCTTCTACCTTGTAATTCTCTTACTGCGTTATTAAGTTTTACCTTTTTCCCTTGATTGACTTCTGTCTGTTTTCTTCTATACTTGTGTGGCGCATATATTTTTGTTGCCAATTTGTACCAAATTTCGCATTTAAATAAATGAATAAATAATCAAAATCATGATTGTTTTAAAACCTGTTTGGATTATATTTAATCGTTGCTTGATATCTTAAATTTGTCGTAATCATTTCTTATAATTTCCTTTCAACATGTTTTCATAATTTTACTGCATTAATTGTACTTAAAACTTTTGACTTAGTTCAACGTATCTCACTCGATTACGGAGCTTCGTTTCGGTGATGCATACCCCGGTCAAATTAATTCACTAGATGGCACAAAAATGGCGGTAGATAAACGTAAGTATTATTTGTATTTATCTTTTATATCCCAATTATGTTTTTATAACTACAAAATGAACACTCGTTTGAAACATACATAGTACCACTAACATTCAGAGTCGCAACCAGATAGACTCCTGATTAGAAATAAGTTTTGATGTAATCCGTAAATTTTATTGACCAAAACATTTGATTTCACGGAACACGTGTTCCCGGGTGGTTTACTTTTTATGTGAAAAAAAGGAATACATCTGTTTTGGCCTTTGTCGATGGTCAAGGTAAGGGATGATTGAACGATTGTCAGATATGGTATTCGACTTAGTAAACGTTCTTCTTACATACCCTTTTTAAAGGTCTCATTAATATCTCTGAGGCAATATCGTTCTTGAACTAGTTTGACCATTACAGCTAGAAACAAAGACAGACTCCTCGAAACCGCTACATTCATATGTATTTATCATTTTGGATGCCTGTGTATAACTAATTAATCTAAGGTGTATAATTAAGCAAGTACATCACCGTATTTCTAAAAATAATCGTATCTTGTTAAGTAATTTAAGTCTGGAGCCCCCACAGGGTTTCTGCTGGTCCCAAGCCCGGATAAAGGAGGAGGGTTGGGCATGGGGTTAGCAACCCCATCCCGTAAAACAACTACCATGCTAAAAAACAGCTTACGAGTAAAAATCTTTATAACCATTCTAACTCTGCCCTGGAAGTTGGAAGGACTAATATGACGCTTCATGGTGAAAGCCGAGCTCCTTCGGAAGCCATGAGGCCGATGCCCCCCCCTTCTAACAACCAGAGAAACAATTAATATACTTGACCGACCCCAAACAGCTGTCCCCCGGGCACTGCGGTCACACTCTCAGGTCATCACGACCTCCTCTAATCCTCTTTCTCTTCCAGGTTCCTCAAGAATGACCCTTCCACGGTGTGGGCAACCGGGAAGTGATAACCGCCCTCATACCTCTAATAGCACTCGAGTTCACCTTGTTCATGATCAAACACGTTCTCCATCTCTGGTCTCTTCTTATAACACTTCTCCTACATTTTCTATGCGCGCCACTTTTACTGGTTACCCGAGTTCCCAAATTATCATACCAGGTCTCCTGAAGCCACGCTCCAAACTTCATGTTGGAGCTTTTAATGTGCGTACGCTGTGTCAAATTGGTCAACAGGCTGCCTTAGCTAAAACATTAGAATCTCTTGCAATTGATGTATGCTGTGTCTCCGAAACACGCATACAGGATCCCTGCATGGTCATCCGTTTGACCTCACCTAGTCAATGCAATGGAACAGCACACTTCACTCTTCGTTTATCTGGAGACCCTACAGCTAGCTCACGTGGCCTTGCTGGTGTAGGCATAGCACTAAGCTTACGGGCAGAACAGGCTCTTCTCGAGTGGATTCCTGTAGACAGTCGTCTATGTGCTGTCCGTCTAAATGGCACAGTACGAACTCGGAAAGATAGGGACACACGCCGATGCCTTTTTGTCGTCTCAGCTTATGCCCCCACTGATTGCAGCACAGATGAAGTGAAAGATGACTTCTATATGAAGTTCTCTAGCCTCCTTCAGAAAGCTAAGCACTCAGACATAGTAATTATTGCAGGAGATTTTAATGCCCAAGTAGGTATACTAAATCAGGCTGAAAAGCACTTAGGTGGGTTACTCGGCATCCCAGCCCAGAGAACAGACAACGGAGATCGTCTGTTGCAGTTATGTTCAGACTACCGTTTATTCTTAGCTAGCACAAACTTTAAGCATAAGGCGAGACACTGTTTAACCTGGCGACCTCCAACATCTACACAACGATAAACACAAATTGATCACATCGGCATCAGCTACCGTTGGAGAGGTTGTATAGAGGACTGCCGCTCCTTCTGGGGCACGTGCCTAGACTCTGACCATGCCCTATTGAGAGCACGTATCTCTATGCGTTTTACTGGTCGCAGAAAGGTTACATCAGGCAAACCCTTTAGATATCACCTTGAATCTGAGAACGCTAAGATTGCATTTAGGAATGGTTTGGCTAAGCATTTACTCGCCCATGACCAACAGGTTTCCCCCGAAGTAGCTTGGAATGATTTTAAAGCAGGTGTATAGGCATCAGCGCTATCAGCATCTAACCCCAATCCAATGGTTATGAAAGACCATTGGATCTCTAGAACTTCTAGGGAACTGATGGAGGCTCGAAAACTCATTCCAGCAGGCTCGGAGTATAATGAAGAGCGACGACAATTGAAACGTAGACTGACAAAGAGTCTGCGTAAGGATCGTGAACAGTGGTGGGCAACAAAAGCAAAAGCGATAGAATCATCGGCAGCGACAGGCAATAGTAGACAGCTGTTCCGACTTATTAAGGACACCGGTATCAAAAAATCGGCAGTTAGTGAAATCATCTCTGAAAAAGATGGGTCGATGATCTACTCTCAATCTAGAAGATTAGAACGATGGGCAGAACACTTTCAGGAACAGTTCAACTGGCCCCCAGCCACTCTTAGCTTTCCCACAATCTCCAAGCTACCCGAATGGAAAACTGACACAGGTCCCCCAACTCTCAGTGAAGTTGAAAACGTCATAAGTAAATTGAAACGAGGGAAAGCAGCAGGGCCTGATATGTTGTCTACCGATATCTTCAAGGATGGTGGTATAGTTTTAGCGTGCAGGTTGACTGATATATTAGCCAAAGTCTGGGAACTAAACTCCATCCCATCTGACTGGTCTCGATCGCTGATTGTTCCAGTCTACAAAAAGGGACAGAAATCCTCTTGTGATAACCACAGAGGAATCAGTTTGACTAATATAGTATCTAAAATATTAGCCACTATAATCATCCGACGTTTAACTAACACTAGGGAACAACAGACTCGAGAAAACCAGGCTGGTTTCAGACCTGCCCGGGGTTGCATTGATCACATATTCACCCTGCGCCAGGTCCTCGAACACAGACATATGTACCAACGCCCAACTATAGTTGTATTTTTTGACTTAAAAGCAGCGTTCGACTCTGTTGACCGTGAAGTCTTGTGGCAATGTTTGTCATTAAAAGGCGTACCTCAAAAGTACATTAACCTTATAAAGGCTCTCTACTCGGTCACCACTGGTCGAGTCAGAGCATATGGCGAATTGTCACGAGAAACTTCATCCTCAAGTGGAGTCCGTCAGGGTTGCCCCTTATCCCCTTTTTTATTTAATTTCATCATAGACGTACTGTTAGAAATCTCTCTCACTTCTTTTAAGTCCTCTGGAATTAATCTCCTTCCAGGAGGTTGTCTTGTCGACTTAGAATATGCAGATGATATAGTCATATTTGGTGAAGACGCGCACAGCATTCAGGGTCTCTTGAACACGTTGAGTAACAATGCAGGCATATTTGGGATGCGCTTCTTCCCTCCCAAATGCAAAATGTTACTCCAGGACTGGCCTGCTTCTTCTCCTAAATTAGTTATAGGGAGTGAAGTAATTGAATGCGTTGATCGCTTCACTTATCTCGGAAGTCTCATCACCCCTGGTGGTTCGGTGTCTGACGAAATCTCAGCGTGGATCCAGAAAGTTCGATTGGCATTTGCCAATCTACGGCACTTGTGGCGCAGACGAGATATCCGTGTCTCAACTAAAGGCCGGGTGTATTGCGCAGCAATCCGCGCCATCTTAGCATATGGCTGCGAAACATGGGCCATGAAAACTCAAGATATGCGTCGACTCCAGATATTTGACCATAGGAATCTTCGGAACATCGCTCGTATACCATGGAATAACCGGATTAGTAATAGTGAGGTTAGACAAAAGGTTCTTGGGAAACACGGTAAATCAGTCGAAGAGGTCATTAACCTTCATCGACTGAGATGGTTGGGACATGTGTTGCGCATGCCCGACCACCGTCTACCCCGTCTCGCCATGTTAGCTAGGGCTGAAGTAGGGTGGAAGAAGGTTAGGGGCGGCCAACCCAAAACATGGCGTCAGTCCATGAAGCCCTTGACTACTGGTCTAAGCCATGTAGGTAGATGTAGACTACCTGGTTGGTGTCCGCGTGATGATCGCAACAAATGGCTGGAGACACGGCGATATGGCTCAGAATCGGTCACAGTGGCGCAAGTGTATTCACTCTTTAACCTCATCTAGATCTTAAATTCTATTGTTATTTTCTAGACATCTTTACTTTACTCTTCCCTCTTGTATTCTGTCTTTGCGTTACCTCAATATTCTCGTAGTGCTATTGTGGTATGGCAACTTGAACCTACAGGCGTTTGTGCCCGGTTCTACGTTGCTGCTGCTGATGATGATAATGAATTTACGTCTTTGAATGATTAAACTCTCTGTACTTGCCTACTCGATTGATATGGGACAACTAATAGACTTGAAAAAAGCTTTTTGAGTCACCTACCAGATTCTATGGACTATACAGTAAGGCTTATATGTATAACTTCAGCATAATTCCAAAGTCATCAGGATCCTCATAAGCATACCTAGCTTATACATTCAAAAGAAATTTGCACAATCATCCTTATACTGACCATCGACATAGGTCTTAGTAGGGCGTTTTAAAGTAAACGGATTTTGTCCTTTGTGTTACCTATCTTTCTACTCATACGTAAGCATTATTAATACTTGGCCTGTTACCAAGGTTGGTACCTTAATCCCCTTATTAGATGTTATGTAATCTGTCAACCTTTCAGCTGCATGTTTTATTCCATTTACAATATAATTGCCTTCAATATTGTAATTAATATTTGTACTGTTTCCGAATTTTTAGCTTCACAAATGTTTAATTACTACTTAAAACTGGTCCCAACCATGTATACTAGCGTTAAGAAAAATGTATGTTTTAACCTATTATCTGTGCTATATTTAAAGTGATATTAGGGAAATATTTCCTTTATGTTTTACGTATCTTTTGTTTTCTTGAGTATAATTCAATTTCTCAAGCATACTGATTTAGTTAAGAGCACTACAAGTTTTAAATCATTTTCAATCAGTCATGAGCAACGTAGAATCTGACATATATATGCTTCGTTTCAAATTACTATACTCTATCAGCACAGTAAGTTGAGGTCATCAAGACAAGTACTAAAATAGTAGTAATATAAGTGATAGTAGAAAAAGATTAGGCATGCATATAAGTAGAGAAAAAAAAGTGAATTTGTGTAATTCAAAGTACTAATTTGTTTTTAAACGCAGAATCTAGGGTAGTAAAAATGCATACATCTGTTCTCTACTGAAACCAAATGTCTTTAATTACTGGTTGAAGTTATCGCCTCGACGCCACCCAGGTCGTTGCGACTTACTAATATGGTTCGAACTAACAGGGTACACGTACATATTTCAATTGTTTATCGAAGAAAAACTATTTTGTTCATCTTGATAAAACTTACAGCTGATTCAGTGTAAATGATTTCCAGCTGTTTATGCTAATCAGTATTGTATCCGGTTACTCTTGTTTGCTTTAACACCATTATAATGAAATCACAGTTTGTTGGCTCTGATCAAGTAGTTTGCATTCAGTACTCATGCGGTGCCTTACACTATATCATAGAGCTTGCCGTTTCCTTATAAAATTCTTTTTCAGACTAAGTAATTTATATGTGTTTATCAATATTTTTGTTGACTCTGGATTTCTGCTTAAACATAGGAGAGTACTCTAATAACTAATCAGTATTCTGCAACCTGGCATTCCCGAGGTTCCCCTCTATCTGGCGACGGTCAAGGATTACCTGGTGTGTTCTTCAACTATGAAATAGCTCCTTTACTAGTCAAAATTACTGAGGAACAAAAGTGAGTATTTCGAAAATATAATATATATTTAGTACTACTCGTATATTTCTCGATCCCAATTTCAAATAGTTGTTTCAGTGCGATTTCGTCGATTGCACACTGAAACATCATTTTTCTTAACTTAATTTGACAATAACTGGTCGTTATGGGGATTGTTGAATTTTAATTTGATGTCATGAATCGTTTTAGACAACCAATGAAAACCAGGATGCACAAGACGGCTGTTTCGCCCTAGTGTGGGATTCTTCACCAATACCCACCCACGACCCTACCGGCAGATCAAACCCAGAACCCTCAGACATTCCAGAAAAGGCTTGACCGTTAGGCCACTGATCCGGGATCTAACGGTTGATATGTCTAACTCACTCGATTCGTGATATATTTGTGCAACTTTATCCATTACCATAGGATGGGTAACCGCCTCATACCTAACATTGCTAAACTTCATCGGTCACGAGCAAATATGTCGCCAGTTGACTGAATTAAAAATATTAAAATCCAAACGCCGGCTCAATAGTCTAATAGTCAAGTGTTTCCTGTGATGCCTGAGGGTCATAGGGTCCTTAATAACCAATACGTATTGAATAATTATATAGTCCTTGTCATCTACTGCAGTTGGCGAATCCAAGACCTTTAAGTTTCACAGCATGCGCCTAGGTCTAAGACCAATCAATCGGTATCCAATGGTTTCATTTCTTGACTTCTATCCACAAATAATATTACACAACCATCCACTGCTAATAATAATATTTATCATATTTGGCACGACTAAACTCCAATGGTCACAACTTGGGAGTTCCATACTAGATCAACACAGCTATCCAATACTGCCCGGTTTTCACTAGTTGTCTAAGTTTGTAAGTGATTTAAATACAATAATCTCCACAACACCTTATTAACAATAACGATTATAAAGCGATACCACAGTGTATATCCGATTAGTTTGACAACTGTTTGTTGCTGTTGGCTAGTTATTCGCGATGGAAATTAATTATATTCTTAATAGGATCAGCTTGAATAATTCTGCATCATATATATACATATATATAATATAGGATTACGCATTTGTCCATTATATTCCGATCCATTTTAAATTCGTTTGTTTATTCTTTAGGTCATTTGTACATTTCTTAACAAATACATGTGCAATTATCGGTGGGGTATTTACAGGTGAGAGCAGTTTAAACTTATTTTCTGTGTCTATCAATGTTCCTCTTTCCATATTGCCATTTTTAACAGACTAGGTTTGTCTGAAAGAAATCCTATTTTTAATTTAGAAATGTGCTACCATTTGAAATGATGACGCACTGTGTTTGTTTAGTACAGTTGGTAGATTCGGTGGATTTTTTAATTATTCTCACTATAAATTTTTAGAATTAACGGGGAACAAATCCAAATGTTCCCCACCGTATTTCTAATTACTTCTCTTTGTTAAAAGCCCTTGGAAATTCCTCCAAAAACATCCATATACACGAGCTTTTCAACTACTTCTAACAGTTCACAACAATGATCGGTACCGGCTACTCCCAATCTTGCAGAAGTATTTTGTATTTGGATGGTGCGACGTACATGCCATACTTACGGACACTAACTGTTATCTGACTAAGTGCAATTCAGATGTCTTATGTGTCATCGTATAGTAAGGCAGTATCATCCGCATACCTGCGGTTGAAAAATTCGCATAGAAGCTGATCCACGCCACTATCACACTTCCTGCACAGCAGTTTTTAGAATATCATCGTTCACTCGTATTACTTTGACGTTTTCCTCATATCTTATCGAATATATTCCCACATTACTATGTTAAATCACAATAATCTGCATGTATGGTTTGATGTAGTCTTTAAACATAAGTTATCAATCACAAATCAGAAATCATGTTTTATTGCGGCTATATACTTATTGTTCATTTATCTTATGTAAGGATTAAATTAACCAAATACTTCGTCGATGAAACAGTATTTCAACTCACTGGTTTAAATTTGATTGAGTACTAATGTGAATTTAAGCATATCGTTAACTATCACCTGTCAAATACTTTGCAAACTTCACCCATTCATAACACAGATGACATTCTTAATCAACCTACTAAACAAATAACTATATGACGTGCTTATGTATCAGTAATAAACTAAATGCACAGTCTTTGATTAGTAACGTCTGTTTATCTAATGTTTACAATGTAATAATTTTTAGGTGATTGAAATAACTTTTAAACATAATTCTTTCATTGTTTCATTCTTATCAGTGGCTTGTTACTTTTGATTTTTTTTCGACTAATTTCAGTGGCAAGCCTTCTAGATGCATTCATCTATCAGTCTTCATGTGTATTACGCAATCGTCGCCATAAAAATTAACATCATACGTATGTATGTATGATTTAATGTGTGTCTGTGTACTTATTTTTTGTGATTTACCTGTTCACTCCTTTTTACCTCAAATTGCCTTAGATTCACTTGTCTTTCATTTGTATGTAACAAGATATTTTGACTTTAATTCGTGTTGATATTAAACCGGATTGATTTGAACAATAGAATGAATACTCATTCCTTCTGACTCATGTTTTATTTTTTCCACGTGTGTTTCTGTAAACACATTGGTAATGTAATCTATATGAAACTACTTCGGTAATTCATTTTCCATAAATGAATCTAATTTTCTTCGGGATTAATAGCTTCGTTGTCAAGTGTACAAATTTAAATTTCATATCATGAACCAACCTTGACTAGACAAACATTAGAAACCAAGAAACACCATAGTCACTGATGACACGGAAATGTATTATATAAAAGTAATCATAAGTAAAAATTAATAGTAAGGTAATAAGTGCACTAGCATAAGATAAAACTTCAAGCTTCACGGTGAACCCTGTAATCAATTTGCGATTTTCTTTAGAGATATGAGCCATCGGATACTGTTTCAGTAGTCTAAAGACTAAACTCTCGTCATGGAGCTGGATCTTTAGTGGGGCCAGTTAATCATGAATAACGTCGAACCTATCACATAGGTACAAGTTACCACATCACAATAACATGACGAGATCAACTTCACAAGGCTAACACAATATAATTCAACAAGAAGAAATGAAGCAAACGTATATACGAAAGGACAATGAAACGTCCAACTTAGAAGAGCATAAAGAGTGAATACATTTGCACCATTGACCGACTCTGGACCGTGTCACCAGCCACTCATCGCGATTGTCATACAAACCCCAACCAGATAGTCAGCATCTGCCAACAGTCAAATGCTTCATGGACGGACACCATATTTTGGTTTGACCGCCCCTAATTCTCATTTCACTTCTGCCCTACCCAGCATCCTGCGACGAGGCACGTCAGACATACGTAACACGTCCCAACCACCCCAGTCGATAAAGGTTTACATCAGCTCCGTCTGATTTGTATCTAACGTCAATATTACATATACCGTCATTCCATGATATGCGGACGAAATTTCGAAGATTTCTGTGATCAAAGTCTTCGGGTGCAAGCACACTTATTGTTATAGCTTATTACATCTCGTGCTTGATACTTGACTAGCCGCAGACAACTTTAGCACTCGAACGCCTTGAACCCTCCCAGTCGCAAATTTAGAAGACGAGTAGACAGGGAACTTTAGTCCAGTAAGATAGAGTATCAGTTCTGCACAAAATCGTGTATTTATAGTTTTCTGAAACAACAAAATCAGTATTATGATCCACCCAATCCGAACTAAAAGGTTTCAACTATTACCCAATCGGAATGCGCCACGTTGAGATTCTGGAAAGTTCAGTGATTAGGTGAAATGTATCCAGCTCTTTCAAGGGTTCTGGAGGCTTCGTTGAAGTATCTGGGAGCCGTCCCAACATAGCCCATTTCTTGAATCCATTGGTTATAGCAGAGTTAACTGCTGCGCAGTGCACTTGATCTTTCTTTGAGGTGGGTATCTTGCCTATGTAAATCATGAGTTGACAAAAGCGAACCTAGCTTTCTGGATCATCATAGCTGACTGATGAGAATACCGAGATAGGTGAAGTGGTCAACGTGCTCGACTACTTCATTTCCTATGACTAAGCTAGGGAACGATGCAGATCAGTTCTGAAGTAGCGTTCTGCATTTAGAGGGACAGGAACGCATTACAAATACCCTCCCACTATTACTTAGTGTTCAGCAGACTACATATCGTCAGTGTCTTCACTGAATAGAACTATGTCGGCCGGATATTCTAAGTCGATAAGTGGACTTCTTAGAAGGAGGCGAATTCCCGAGAAGTTAAATGAAGAAAGTGTGACTTCTAGGAGGATATATATGACAAACTGAAAACGCCATTGAAATGTAAAAAGACGATAATATGGTTCAGCGAAGAGATTTCTTTCCGGTGATTGCATTTCCAAAGCTGTAGAATCGCATATTTGTATAAACGTGAATTAAATAAAATCACAATTGGTTTAACATGGTAACAAAAGGAAGTGTACATAAAATCGCTACTAGTCAATAAAACTTTAAACGCAGTTGGAGAATGAATGTCATGGAAACTAGATAGGAAATACACAATTATGTTGGGTTAATTGATAAGGTAATATTTATAAGATGAAGCTTAATCAGTGTGATAAAACAAATTATAATAAATAACTACGTCCAAACGAACGTGAAATCAAGACTAAACCAATTTAGGTAACTAATGTTAGGAGAGAGAGAGAGAGAAGGATGAATAATGAGAATTTGTAAAGTAAATGATATATATGAAGAGCACAAGAATAACAATTGAATTATAATATTACATGAAGACTTACTAACTAAGTCCTTGGTAAAATGAGTGCATGGACAATTACCTTTTGTACACATAGTCCTGGTTTTTCTGTGTAAACTGGACGGTCATCTTTTGAGATCAATCAGATAGGATTACGTTCAGCTTCCAGATTTTAGCTAAAACACCAGTCAGCCTACGTATTAAAATTGAACCACCGTCCTTAAAGTTATACTAGGTTAACCTGTCAAGTCCTGCCTCTTTACCCCGTTTCAAATTACGTATAGCCTTTTCAACTTCATTGAAAGGTGTGGGACTTATCGCAATTTCCCATTCAGAGAGTTTGGGAATAGTCGATAAGTGAAGAAGCTGAAGGCCAGTTGGACTGCTTATGAAGTTGTTCGGCCCATCAGTTAAACCTTATAGATTGAGAGTAGATCATGGACCTATCCTTTTCCAAAATAGTTTCATTAACCGCCGACTTCTTAATACTTATTTCCATGATGGGGCGGAATAGTTGCTCAGTCCTTCCTATACCCGTAGTTGTTTCCATCGCTTTTGTCGTTGCTCCCCATCATTCTCCGAGTATGACAGAAAGAGTTTTCGAGCCCCTCTGGTGGGATTGTGAATGTGCCGCTGACGAGTCCCAAGTTGTAACAAAACAGCCGTCTAGCTATGAAATTTGAAAATATGCACAACATCTATTAATGCATTTACAAATTGATTAATGGTAACTGATATCTTATGGGTGACCATACTTAGCAGCTTCATTAAAATGACCGGTTTTAGCAAACAGCATTAATTAGCCTTACTGCATGAATATAAAATAATGAAAATAGATCTAATGAGAGTAAGATCATTAACTTGTAGTAGGACTAGGTATTGACTTAAAGATTATTCAAACCACATTCCATTACTTAATCACCAGAAATTTTGCATATTTCTAGATAGTAATTACTTACCCGATCATTTTGAAGCATAACTTTACTACTGATTTGCATACGTTTATTTTTAACGAACGTCTCGACTACTAACTTTCAATTTTCGTTTCTCTCTATTTTTATAAACAGATAGGTTTCGACATCATTGTTTCATATGTTGTCTCATACTGAACACGGTGTATCCCAAGTATTATGTGCAAACATCTACCCTTCAAGTAGAACAATCCTAGCTCTTAAAGATTACAGCACAAAACTTAGTCGATAAGATTCGATCGGCATTATAAAGGACTAGAGAAACATCGAATCGGTCACCAATCAGTGATCAATTTAAATACATAAAAACAGAAACTATACGGGATAAGATAATACAGAGATTTACTTACAAATAAAATGTTATCTCGTGAGGAACACGAAACTTTTACAAATGCATTTAATAAAATAAGCAGGTAGCATAAATAAAACTTAGATAATAGTATGGAGTACTCATAAATATTTCATATGTCCGGAATAGGGAATGCAATCAAATAGGGTTGCTGCCGGTCCCAAGCCCGGATAAAGGAGGAGGGTTGGGCATGGGGTTAGCAACCCCATCCCGTAAAACAGCAAACGTGCTAAAAAAACGCTAACCAGTCATGCAAGATCTCATCAAAAGAACACAATCAAAGTCGCATAAACTTGAAAGGCAGTATATGATAATAGAAAATATTCTGCTGGCATTACGAAAAAAGTATAGACAACCATAAGGATTGGACAAACAAATAAGGAAGTCTGAGAACTATAGTGTCCCCTTTTTCTTTTACTAATTTTTTCTCATGGCAGGAAGCATGATGAGGTATTTGTCTATGGCATAATTGGTTTAAATGTACGGAGTGCTTCCAGAAGAATTGCACGTCGTTGTTCTGGTCGTAATATAGGCAAATCGTTGGCAATTTGTGATAGTTTATCTAAAATATCTTTTTCTACATCGTTTTCTATTGTCTGCATCGTTGATTTCGGCTGATTCTCTTTATCATTATCATCTATATTCGTTTCATTATTAGTAACAGGTGCTTTCGATTGTGTAGTATCTTGTTGACAAACGCTAACGGCTTCATCGTCATAGATAACACGACTAGGTATATCTTGTTTATCGTCATTATCTGGTTTACTGATAGTTGTTTGGGGGGCTGAATTTTCCTATTTGCATAAAACGAGTAAGGGAGAAAGAAAGTTAGCTTTTAAGGAACAAAAGTTTAGACACCAAATATTTCATTCATGTGTTAACTATGCAAAGTATCGCTAGGAAGAAGAACCTAGCAATGAAAACAAAGAAAATAAACCATTGTGTGAAACAATCGACACTTCATTAGCTAATAGAGGTAAATGTATAGAGAGCCATCATCAGTGTACAATGAACACCTTATCTAAAGATTAAGAGAAAACAAAATTAGGATTAAATTAGTAGTATATTGTAGATTACTAAACAGCCAATGTAATAGCTTATTATGTAAGCTCTCAAAGTCACTCTTGAAGGTTTTGTGACTATAAAATACCTAAGAAGTCGGTTCAGTCAAACGGATCCGATGAAACAGTTACTCACATAGCTCGCATTTCAGTTTAGTGTTAAGAGAGGAATTATTTGATGATGGAGATGTTATAGACCAGATGAGCCTATTAGCATAAAATAAGTTAAGAGAACGAGGTAGTTCATATACCACCCTAAAGCCGAAGGGCTAGTAAGAAATTACGAACAAGGCACGCTACTGGAGGAATTCGATTGTATCTCCTTATCAAGCTTACATGTTGTTACCCAGGTCGACGTGGATAAATGTACAAATACCCATTTATCTGCATACTTTGCGATTCAGCTTTAAAAACTGTATTATCACTACACATTTTAGTCATAGTATTTGTATAATGAATCAGAAGAAAGTACAGATCATAAAAGTATTGATTGAATACAAATGAAATAGGTCAATACTTGTCAGGGATCGCATTAGTTGATTACTACTGAGAAGTGGAAAATAAAATAGCTGTTTCGTCCTAGAATAGGATTCCTTAGTAATGAGAACCTAAGACCCTTCCAGAGACCGAATACATCAGCACTACTGGCTCGGCTTCCCTATTCGATCAATTTGTGATGTAGTGCGATGATCAGCCCATGCTATTCGTTATAACTATCTTGCTCCTAACGTGTCGGGACTCTACCAATCACAACTCACCGAAGTTCGAACCTTGAAATAGGTTACCGATGAATTTATTATTATAAGCAAGTTGAAGTGGTCATGTGGGGTTCAGTAATTTCAATGTGTTGTTTGCATTCATTACAGACTAATCGCGGTTGGGTACCACCGAAAACCAGAGACAAAACAGCACTGTAATACTGCCTAGTTTACAATGGTATCTAATGGAGACGAATCAAACAACAAATAAAAGCAATTTCAACAAAAACACTTTAGCTTTATGTTAAAAATATTCACTGCGCATTTCACGTAATTCAAGTGTCAAACAGCAAATTCCTACGATAAAATTAAATTTATAGTGACACTACAGAAAATGTCACACAAATTGTTCCTCTCAAAAATTTAAATATTGCAAGAACGACAGCATTTACAGAATACTTTGAATTCAATATGCCTCGTTGCATTCTCATCAGTCACATAAATGCTATTGATCTTAGATAACTCAAATTATTAATATACATGTTGATTTTGTCAATTGAAATGTTTATCAAATAACATTAGATTGTCTAAGTAGTGAATATGTAAAGAGGTTGAATGTAAAGTATTTATAAATACATTAGATGAATATTTTAGTGTTTAATCACGTAATAATATAAATGGTTCAGAAATAACCCAAAGGGTCAAGTAAGAATTAGATTTCTATTGAATAGTTGAAAGAGTTCGATTATGTAATTATGAATAATCTATTGTTGTGACTATGGGAACAAAAGGAATAAGATAGAAAAGTAAGAGCATAACTCATCAACTTCCTGCTATCTATAGCTGGAAGAGGAAATTGAGTTATCAATTGAATGCTATCAGGGAAATTGAAGATTAACTACTGATTCCTTTTCAATACCAAGGTCAGGTTTTAATCTTCTAATTGCGATGGCCTCAGCAAATTATAATAGAATTGATTTGTGTTGCTTATTGACAATTTCAAAAGCATTTGTTATATCTAACTCATATACCGTGTCTGTCAAGTGACGCGTAAATAGGCTTCTAAAAGTGGTCGCTCCTCTCAAGCATAACTACTTCGGAATATGTTCAATAAATCGTAAAAAGATATCTTTCTATCCTTCCCATGTACCTGCTTTTGCAAGTATATGTGAACTGGTAAATACAATTGGAGTTGACATGAGATGGATATTTGTCAACTTTTATTTGACTTATTAAATATCGTTCTTTGTAGAGCGTCAGTAGTTTGTCAGCAGGTGATGTTTGTTTGGTGGTCATTTTAAGTCTTTGACTGAATTGTTTGGCTACTTGATTTCGTTTAAATACGACTTCCTTTTCGGGTTTTTCAGCTTCGAATTTTTGATTATAACTGTTACTATACTCCTGAATAAATGTTATCTGATAAACATTCAATTAACAAAATCAACATGTGTATTAATAATTTGAGTTATATAAAATCAATAGCATGTATGTAGCTGATGAGAATGCAACGAAATACATTGAATTCAAATTATTCTGCAAATGTTGTCGTTCTTGCATTATTCAAACTACAAAAAATATTCTTACAAAACTAACGAAATAATAAAATAAATAATGAAAAAAGAAACAGAATCTATACAGTAGGGAAAAATCAACATTTACATGTAGAAATTTACCTTTCTCGTATCAATATTCCCTTCTGAACTTTGATCTACATAAATAGGTGAGAAGCTATACTGATTTATTTGACTGTTCATTATACGAATCGATTGGTCTTCAATAATATGCACTTGACTACCATTTTGACTGCCTTCTATCAAAATGCAGTCCTCATCAACATCACTGTTAGCTTGTGTTTCTTCAATTGAAGTGGCAGAATTATCAGCACTGTTTGGTTGAACAGCACTTTCTTCTAAGGGAGTATCTGCTATTAAAGTCGGTTCACTATCAATTGCAAGAATATTTTCTTCTTTATCCATATGATCTGATTTTAATGATTTGCATAATTTTAAAGTATTGGAAGTTACTTGTGCCTTTTGATGAAGAAGTTCCATGAATAATGGTCTACCCTTGGAGGGCTTCGATGATTGGTCAAAATTTTGAGACTTAGATCCACAGACAACTTTCTTAATTAATGGTAGTTCCCTTCGTTGAGGAGAAGCTGCTTTACGACGATGATGTGAACCAAATTCAGTATTACCATCCGATAATTGAATAGGAGGCATTTCTTTATGGAATTCCGTTGTTATTGATAATCTGCATAAGAAAACAAGTAGTCTTTAAATAAAATAAACAGATAATTAGCAGAACACTGATACTAAGGACTCGAAAATCAACTTTATTGACAAAAGCAAACAAACCTTGTAAACTTATCATAGCTAACATGTAGTAAAATTTGTGAATGGTTAATAAAACATTGCTCATTCGAATTAAATAAAAAAATTTTGCGGCCTTGTATTCTTAGATAACTTACCTACCAGGTACAGATTCATGTACTTGACTTCCAGTTACAAGCTTGCAGTATGAAAGCTAATAATGCCATATGGATGTTCAAACTGAAGCAGGTGGAGCGGCGTTCAAACTTAACACTTAATTGATGAATGTCGGATGCCTTAACCACTAAGCCTCCACTCAGTAATCACGTGCATATTAATTCCCACTTTTCAAGTGAAGTGAAAACAACGAAATTCGTCGGTGTGATATACACAATAAATACGAGAATAAACTCAAATAGCTTCGAAGGAATCACATTCAATGTAGTTATTATACTTTCTTCTGGTAGTTGTAATAAATGTCTTTGGAGTAGATATATCGTTACTAAGAAAACGAATATGTGCGTTGGTCGCTGAGTAGTGAAGAATGTTATGCCTGTTTGCTGCTAAATGATGATCGAATCTTATCAACTAAGTTGTAATGTGGCCACTAGCTTAGACGATTTAAATTCGTGTTCGAGATGTTTGGATGTTAAGTGGTTGCAGATGGTCTACAAGAAACCTTATATCTGGATTTCGTCCCAGTTGATACTTGTCAACACAGCGCATATTCAACTGTGACGAGATTGATGTTTCTTTTACGATTTACACTCGTGTTACTCAGCTTCACAGTATGAGTAGTCACTGAGCTATTCAGGTCACAAATGATCTCTCGCAGGACTGAAATAATTAGATTGATTGGCCACAATAGTAATTAACGTCATGTATACCTACATCAAATTCTTTCGATCACTTACGTCTTGTGGACAAGTGCGACTGACATAAACCCTAGATCTTTTTTGGTAACTTTCATTAGATTAAGTCGTGTTGATAGATGGAAATCAATTATCTGGGGTGGATGTGAGAGCCGTGATCAGTGGTTGCAGAATTTAAGTGACATGGATCAAAATTAGTTGTGAATGTAGTTACTATTTACCTCTGTGTAGATTCAATAATCCTCTAAACGGACTTTCATTCAAAATCGTATTTTCCAATACTGATACTACTGACTTGGTACGGCATAATTTTGCAAGGCACTACGTTGATTATGATTGACTGGTTGGTTGGAAATTATTCCAAGACAAGGTAAAACCTTTTTTTAAACCATGCAACAATGCTAAGACATAATATACACAACATGTAATTAAAACTTACACAGAATTTTGTGAAGAATCTAGATCAACAGACATTTCTTCAGGTGAGACAATAGTTCGACGTTCTGACATGTGCGTTGATCTATGGTCAACTTTTTTATCATTATCATGATAAATATTTGATTCACTTGCTTCTTTAACAATATTGTTGGTTAGTTCATCAGATTTATCACTTAAATCACTAAAATCTTCATACGTATTATCGTCAGTAGGATGAAATACGATTCTTTTTTTATTGAAATCATAATCTTCATCAGATTCCTGTTCCAGAGAATGCATAGATTCGATTGTATAAACTACTGGTTGTTCAGCAAACGATACACGATGAGATTTTTTCTTTGACCATAAATTACGTATAATTCCTTCGCAAAATACAGTTAGATAAAAATAATTGAAGAAATAAAGACAAATTAGTTGTATTTATTTCGATCAAATTTGATGGCACTCAGTAGTTAAGTGTAAGACATACCATGATGTAAAAGTTGATGAATTTACCTGGTTGTCTAATTCAAAGTATGTGGCATGAGACAAGTAGATGCAATTATTTAAAAGCCAATTGCTCCATCCAATGAATAACTGTATTATGACTGGAATGGAGGCTCACTGATTAAAGTGCTCGACATTCTCATACTAAATAGTAAGTTTGAATTCTGCTGCACAAACTTTAGTTTGGATGACAGGATAGTATCACTTGCACACACACTTAGAGTGTAGCTCAAAGTCAAGTACACAAATCTGTACCTGACTAGTTAATAATAATAATAACTGTGAAGCATGGTATTTTTAAAGAGCCACTCGCATAAAGTGTACCCACCACGTGAGTAACTCAGATTCAACATAAGGAGGGAAATAGTGGTTGGATTGATAGTTATAAAGCTTTTTCGACTAAAGTCGTTGAGAGAGGCATTGTGCGCACTTAACTATTGTCTAGCGCGAAATACTAAGTTGGCTAGCATATAAAATCTGTTGAAATAAAACTACAAGATGAAAAACAACAGATCAATGCTTATTTCTGCTATTATTGAATTTATCTGAAATGAGAACTACTAAGTTGCTAAATATTTATTTTGTCTAAGTTACTTATAGCTAAACAACCTAAGTGATTTTTAAGTAGCAATCAGTCCAAATAGATACGAATTTAGATGCACTCCTTCGTTTACGATACTACTAATCTGCAAGACAGTATTATCAACGTTTTCTTTTTAGCCTAATCTTTTGATACAATATTAATAATCATCAGTAGGTTATAATTATGACATTTTTTCCGATCGCGTCGAGCTGGAGCTGAAGATAAATCCCAGAATATGTTTCTCATGTTAGTTAGTTTGTTTTTTACAACAAAAGTGATTGTACTTATTAGTTACTGAACAGTGAATCAACAAAATGCTAGTTAAATTTTACTGATCACATTTGTTGAACAGACAGATGAATAATTGAACGTGGAGTCAAGTGAACTATTTTTCTAGATAAAGTAGTAAATTAACAAACCTAGTAATATCCCACTTATTTTTTGTGTTCATTATGAATATATTAGCTACAGAAAAACGCTTCTAAATTTTATGATTTGTTAAGCCTAAATATGATTATTTAACTTTTATTCTATCCATATAAATGGGAACAACTCTTTTGAACTTATCACCGTTTAATATATTAATGAGTGATAAAAGTTACAACAAAAATAATTACCAGATGGAGACTCGTTTACAGAAGGACTGTATGGTAAACGAGATGGAGAGGCCAGTAGATTTAATGTGGTTTTCCGTTCTGTCGATGTAGGACTATGATCTGATAACAAATTACCATAGGTATGATCTCCTGAAGACAATTTTTGACGTGCAGTTTGTTCGGCAGCTTTTTGTAGACCCAATGCAAGCATTTTCTGAGCACGACTTGTTCCTAAGCACGGGAATTATATTTTTTTTGAAAAAGAAAAAAACTAATTATATCCACAAAGGCGAAAATGAGGAAAATGTGCCTGTGACAACTCCTTACAAGAATGAATCTAATAATTTATTTCAACTTGATTAGATCTTTTTAGTAATAGGTACCAAGGTTGTTCAGCGAAAATCAATTGGGATTATTTTGTTTAAAATCGACCGATATATATCCAAAAGACACATTAAGTATAGTGCGCCATGAGTGAATGGTCTAGATATAGACACTTGTCACAGGTTTTAATAAATAAAAAATGAAGAATTTTTAACTTTATTACTGTATTAATAGGTAATGAACTAGTGGCTACCTGGGTTCAAAAATTTGATAGATGATATGTTAGTGTTTGAAGTAATAGGTAGGAGTATGGAGTCTCAGTATAAATATCAACACTGTGTACGAGTACACCCACCGGACGAGCTTCAAATAAAACTAGTATAATAGATTCCACCGCTGTTTACATTCCAAATATACTGATACCATGACAATGCATACTAATGATCAGTCGCCTTTTTTCATCAATAATTGGTTGATGTCCATTTGTCTTAATGACATACTGATATCACAGCTTTGCTTAGTATTTTTATAAATGTATATCTTACCTATATATATTTATAACTGGCTGTTCTAACCTCTAACAAATGACTTAGTAATATCATTTAAATATTATGATAAGTTAAAAGGCGATTATAAGAAGGGCTCTCTCAAGGCTTGCGCTAATCTGACTGTTTACTTCAGCTGTTAATATTTATTAATTATTGTGGACCATTACTGATAATATAGACTGTGATGTTTGACTCAGTATTCTATATGCAAACGCTTCTTAACGATTTGACTTAACAAAAATATGAAATGCAAAGACAAATGAATTGAGTAGTAAAATTTAGCAGTTAACCGAAATGCCATTGCAGAAATATTTTACAAACATAATCATACTTTAGTATACGGCAGATTTTTGATATATTTAGTGGAACCCAATAGTTTAAGTAATCTAGTAATTCATCTGAACTAATAGAATCTACTTTAGTACTTCTGTTGCTTTACTGAACTCACAGACTGAACAAACGATAAAATGATTGAAGGTGAAATATATATCACACTGGCTTCTGTTGGTGAAAAATAGGAGCTGAAAACGTTGCGGGTAACCTTAGTCGAAAGCAGTAATATTTGCTTAAAACTACGGATGATGTCACCTAGATATTTTGTTGATAATCAAACAAGTTACATAACAGAATAGTAACACTAACCTCGTATTAATGGACTAGACAATGTGTGACTATTCGGACGTGAAGTTAAAATTGGTGGGATAGTTACAGTGATGGTAGGAGGTGATACTTTACCGTCTTCATCATTTTTGGTACAGAGTTTCGGCAAATTTGCGGAAGGCATATCAGTTGATTCGTTCAACTGACTGGGATTAGTTCCATCGGATACATCTGAAAAGATTAGAAGCCAAATGGCAATAAAAAAACAAGATTCTCGATGCAACAACCAAGTACTTACTGAATCCAGAATCGATCAACCTTATGAAGTTTAGTGACAAAGCCTCCCTATATAAAATAATACGCCGCTAATATGATTTCCAGTTTACCCTTTAGAATATTTTGGAGGTACCAGTGATCACTAGTATTTGCGACACAATATTTTGTAAAGATGTAATCTGTGGTACACTATATTTATTGGTTTAGAAGGAAACCATCTAGCTTTTACTACTCACCTTTGTTACGAATAGTGGTAGGAATTGAAAATCGAAATAACTTTATTAAAAAAGTGACGATGTGTAAATTTATTTTACCACGATCTGTCAGATTTACAAATTCTTGTTTTATGGTTAATCAGCTCATAATGTATTCATTCCCTTGTGCTAATAAGCTGAGAATCCAATCGAATTCACTCCTGGTTTTAGAAAACCACTGATAGGTCATTAGAAATAATATTCGAAAAAGTAGATATATAATCTAAGGGGAAAAAAGATATAATCACGATCAACGGTTGCAGAAGTTGAATGACATGGTTCAAAATCTGCTGGAGTAAATGCTGATAATATTACCTATAATAACAAGAAAAGCTACAAAGCTAAACGCACTCAGAGAAGAGACCTCTACATTAATAAAAACAGCCACTTAAGATACAAATCACTTTTATCAGTCCAAAAACGGCAACAAATATTTGAAAGTTTAGAAAATTATAGATATGTATTTTGCAAACTTGCATACAATCACATTACCAGGAGTGTTTAATACAGTTGAGATTTCTTCTATGCATTCAGATTCGCATTCTGCATTAGTTGTTTCAGTATCCTGTATAATTTCAGGGTCATTTTTCGAATTCTATAAGTTACAGAAATACTTGTTAAACTTGTGACATATACATGAGAAACTTTTGTAAGAATCTTAAACACCTCATTCCTTGTCATTTTTCAAGATAGGAAAATTTTTCAAATAATACAATGTAAGAGATACTGAAACGTAATTTCGATGTTGACATTTTATTCTGTTATACAGTAACACACAGAATAAGCTCAGTGTAAAGCGAAACACATATTTAGTCTCCATTCGTCATTTTAGTTGTCTAGAGATAAAAATGATAGAGATTACTATGATGAAGGTTACAGAACTCAATGAAATTTAAGTGGGGATCTATGTACTCTCGTTAACTTTGAAAACGTTTAAACAGTGAAATCCTGTCTAATCGACAACAGTGATAGAATTATGTAACCCATAAACTACGAATAAGAAGAGATCTAACTTAACCTTATGTTGTAACTAGACTTAGTATATAACCGGCTTAGATAGACAAAGCACACAGTACATAGTAGTAAGTGTAAATCAACAACCATAGCATATTGTTAGCGCATTAGGACTATAGTAATACATTTGAAAGAGCAGGGCTGGGAAACAAACATATATAGAAAGGTTCAAATCCAAGACTCAACGGCTGAAGATGAGTGTCTCAACAACACGAAGTCATTCGCATCGATTGAATCTCAAATCACGTAGTTGAGAAGTTTACCAAACTGAAAAGAAGTTAGAATTATAGGTAATGAAATTATTTTTCAACAAATCAATTGAATATAAAAGTGCTTCTGTGAGGAGATAGCGGTGTACCTATTTGAAGTAACATGGAAGACGAGAAGGTAATGCGTATAAGGAATGAAATGCAAAGAAAATCATCAGTGGGAACCTACAGATTCTAGCACACAATCTGGTGAATCGACCATCGAAGAAAGATCATTTCCGAGAATTCTAAAACACGAAAAAAGCGGAATGTAAATTTAAGTAGAAAAAAATGTTTACAAATAATACTGATTTCATAGCATAAGTAACGCCGCCTGTAGCCCTCCTAGGGTTACCCTGCCGGTCCCAAGCACGGGTAAGGGAGGAGGGTTGGGCATGGGGCTAGCACCCCCATCCCGTAAAAACCCAAACTTGCTAAAACAACGTAAACCAGATTAAACAAGACAAACCATTTAAACTCTGCCCTGGGAGTAGAAGGATATATGACGCCTCATGATGAAAGCCGAAATCTTTCGGAAGTCATAAGGCCGATGCCCCTCTTCTAACAACCAGAGCAAATATTTTTATAGGTACATGGAATGTTCGAACAATGTGGGAGAGCGGAAAGACAAATCAAATAGCTGCAGAATTGAAGAGATACAACTTGACAATACTCGGAATCAGCGAAACCCATTGGACTCAAGCTGGACAGAAAACATTGGCTTCGGGAGAGACGCCACTATACTCCGGCCACGAAGACAAAAATGTTCCTCACACCCAAGGAGTTTCTCTGATGCTGTCCAAGGAGGCACGTAATGCACTTGTGGGATGGGAACCACATGGAACCAGGATCATCAAAGCATCTTTCAAAACAATGAAGAAAGGGATTACAATGAATATTATCCAATGCTTTGCACCAACCAACGACGGCAACGACGAAGACAAAGATCAGTTTTACGATAGACTGCAATCAATTATAGCAAAGTGCCAAAGAACGGATCTGACAATCTTGATGGGGGACCCAAACACCAAAGTTGGAATGAACAACACCGGATATGAAGAAATCATGGGACGACAAGGACTGGGAGACAGAAATGACAATGGTGAAAGATTTACAAACCTATGTGCCTTCAACAAATTGGTTATAGGTGGTACAATATTCCCCCCACAAATCCATGCACAAAGCTACATGGGTCTCACCGGATTATACTACAGAGAATCAAATCGATCATATATGCATCAACGAAAAATTCAGAAGATTAGTGGAAGATGTGAGAACTAGGAGAAAAGCTGACATAGCTTCAGATCACCACCTGGTGGTAGCCAAAATAAAACAGAAGAAAAAAAAGGAGCAACGGATTTGGAGTAACAGCATCACAACTGTTCAGTACGACATTACTTCGAAATACTGACAAACTCAAGGAATTCAAAATAGCTCTCAACAACAGGTTCCGAGCCTTACAAGATCTGCCGAAAGAAGAAGAAACCACTATGGAGGATAACTGGAAAGAAATCAAAGAAGCACTAACGTCAACGTGTCAGGAGGTTCTAGGCCGACTGCAGCACCATTATAAGCAATGGATCTCCACTGAGACATTGAGCGAAATTCAACAAAGGAGGAACAAGAAGACAGAAATCAACAACAGCCGAACAAGAGCAGAGAAAATCAAGGCACTCACTGAATACACAGAAGCAAATAAGCAGGTAAAGAAGAGCATTAGGGCCGACAAACGGAAATATATCGAAGGCCTTGCAACGACAGCGGAAAAAGCTGCAAGAGAAGGAAATATGAAACAGCTATACGGCACAACGAAGAAACTGGCAGATATACATGGTTAACCAGAGCGACCGGTCAAGAACAAAGAAGACAAGACACTCACTGAGATTCAAGAACAAAAGAATAGGTGGGTAGAACACTTTGAGGAACTCTTGAATAAGCCAGCTCCACTAAACCCACTGGACATCGAAGCAGCACCTACTGATCTTCCGATAGATGTTACTCCACCAACGATGGAAGAAATCAAGATGGCCATCAGACAAATCAAAAGTGGGAAAGCAGCAGGACCTGACAATATACCAGCTGAAGCACTCAAGTCAGATATCGACCTAACAGCAAGGATACTCCACGTTTTATTCAAAAAGATCTGGGAGGAAGAACAAGTGCCGGCAGACTGGAAAGAAGGACATCTTATCAAGATACCAAAGGAAGAGGATTTGAGAAAGTTGGAGAACTACAGAGGGATCACACTATTGTTAGTACCAGGGAAAGTCTTCAGCAGTGTTATTGAACAGGATGAAAGATTCAGTGGAGGCTCAACTTCCAGATCAACAGGCTGATTTCCGTAAGGATCATTCGTGCACAGACCAAATTGCAACACTATGGATCATCGTTGAACAATCAATTGAGTGGAACTCGTCACTGTACACCAACTTCATTGACTATGAGAAGGTATTTGACAATGAAGACAGGAGAACACTATGAAAACTTCTTCGACACTACGGCGTTTTAAAGAAACTCGTCAACATCATCCGAAATTCTTACAACGGAATACAGTGCAAAATCGTGTATGGAGAACAGCTGATAGATACATTCCCAATGAGGACCGGAGTCAGACAAGGCTACCTACTCTCGCATTTTCTCCTCCTTCTAGTGGTTGATTAGATCATGAAGACCTCCACATCTGAGGGGATGCACAGAATTCAATGGACAAGTAGGATGCAACTCGATGATTTGCACTTCGCGGATAACCTAGCTCTTTTAGCACATACATACCAACAAATGCAAGTGAAGACAACCAGTGTAGCAGCAACTTCAGCATCAGTGGGCCTGAACATACATAAGGGAAAAAACAAGATCCTCAAATATAACACAGGGAGCACCAACCCAATCGAACTTGATGGAGAAACTCTGGAAGAAGTGAATACTTTCACATATCTGGGGAGCATCATAGATGAACAAGGAGTGTCCGATGCAGATGTAAAGACAAGGATTGGCAAAGCAAGGGCAGCATTCCTACACTTGAAAAACATTTGGAACTCAAAACAAATATCAACTAACCTCAAAGTCAGACTCTTCAATTCGAACGTCAAGACAGTCCTGTTGTATGGAGCTGAAACTTGGAGAATTACTGCAAACATCATCAGATGGATACAAGTATTTATAAACAACTGCCTACGCAAGATAATGAATGTCCGTTGGCCGGAAATCATCAGCAACAGCTTACTATGGGAGAGGACAAACCAACTTTCATCAGCCGGAGAGGAAATTAGGAAAAGACGTTGGAAATGGATAGGACATACATTACGCAAACCATCAGACTGCATCACGAAACAAGCATTAACTTGGAATCCTGTTGGGAAACGGAAAAGAGGAAGGCCAAAGAACACGCTGCGTCGAGAATCGGAAGAAGACATTAATAAGATAAACAGCAACTGGAAACAGTTGGAAAGGATTGCTCAGGACATAGTTCAATGGAGAATGCTGGTGAGCGGCCTATGCTCCTCAGCGAGGAGTAACGGGCATAAGTAAGTAAGTAAGCATAAGTGATACCTTGCTGAAAACAAACAAATCTAGATTCTTTCATAGATTATGTGAGTCGTATGTGTTTATTATTGAACAAGCGCAATGCAATAAAGACCACTGCTACCAGTCTTCCGATTATAAGAAGTAGCATTTTACAAACAATACTACTAATTAAAAGCATTTGTAGTCAATAATACTATTTCCTGTGAGGCAGTAACTCACTGGTTAAAGTAACTAACTACATGATATAAAATCACACGCTCTAACATAGCTACTCCAAATACTTCAGTCTATCTTACTGGTTATTATCACTAGATCTCATACATAATGTCTCAAAGTCTAGGATACGAATCTGTAACTGGTAAATGAGTTAAATAAATTAATGTTAGTATTTCCGATAGGTAGATTAGATGACAACAAGTTTAGAATATAATCAATTTGGTGAACATACGCAGATTTACAAGGATGGTCTAATGATAAAATAAGTGATAAACAACATCGTACAGACAACACGTTGAAGATCACTATTGATTCTTACTTTTCATTGAAAAAGATGTATTGTTTGTTTTAGCCGATGCAATTATAACACATTTTTACGCATAACTTAACATGATATTTTTTTTCTAAAATAATAGAACATACTAAAATAATTGACTGAAATCAATAATAACGATGATGCTTAGTAGTTTATTGACCTCATGATTATTTATTTTTGTAAACGTTTCTTGAATGATGATTTCTTTCTTAAGGCCACCTAATTCATTAAGAAATATTACTTAAAGATAAGAGAAGTACAAACTCGCCCTAGAAAAAAAAACTACTCTAGTTTAAGAAAGTGAGAAAAGCAGAATGAAAGTGAGGAAAGAAACAAGAAGCTAATCAATTAGAATGAAGGAAAGAAAATGTTACAATAAAATAAACGTAATAGTACTTGTGGTTAAAATGTATATCAAGGTCACATATAGATTAGAGCCTACTGATTGTTGCTTATTGCAGTAAGTAGAGGCTAAGTGACGAATTAAGAAGAGTGTCACACTATACTTTTACCACTGCTTCTTCATCGTGCACAACTTGTGTCATGACATGAAAGGATGCGAAATAAGGTATCGCGTTGGAGAATATGAGATGATGAAAAACGTAACAGACTGAATTCAAACAAACGATCTAATAAAAGAATAATGGTGACAAATCGAAATATAGTAGAGTAAAAGCAGGATGGTGTAAATTTGCAGCTGATTACTAATGGTCTTCTATTAGTATGTGAGGTTCTTAACACCTTTCTTATTGTAAGTGATTGAACTAAATCATCAAAGGACAGTGTCAGCGAATCTTTAATTGAAGCGTACTGCAAACCATGTCGTTATTTATTGTCCCATTTTAGTATGCATGAATAAACTTATCGCCATATATGAAACCTAATATACTGCAAATCCAGATATTTTTAATGAGAAAATAATGTACTTACTTGATAGGTGTAAATTCTAATTTATTTTCAAGTGGATAAGATGTTTTAACGACAGTATTTTCAATTTCACTTGTTTCGGTTAATTCTTCAGTTTTCGTTTGAGGATCAAGTGATTCTGCTTTTTCAGAAACTTCTGGACAAGTTTTGTTGACAGACAACTGAAGATTGAATTCAGGCTGAGATTGCGAGTCACCTCCACTCATGGAAGAACATGATTGTTGACTAATATCTAATTCATTGTACGTAGGAGGTTTGTATTCATTTCTGATGAACAGAGTTTACAGTATACACATACATATATGTTAGATGAGAAGCGAAAATGATGCAAATATTAAATAACAAATACACTTAAATCTTGGAAATAGTCTTACATATATAAAATACATTATCCAGTTATATATATATATATATATATATATGATGTACTTTAGAAAGAGTGAAAAGATGTATGGGAAAGAATATCGCAACTTGAAATTTTGGAGATTGAGAGTGAATGCACCTACAGCACTGTGACTAATACTCAACTATGCTACTGAATGTCTCTAACCATTGATCGTGACTATTACGCTGATACGAATCAGGTAATTCTGTATCTCCTAATGTGGCTCAAACCTAAATTAATGATTGATGACCCATTTTCGTTTAGCCACTCTTAGTTTTTATTCATCCTACTCCTGTGGCAACCAATATCGTGAGACTAGGTAAGAGGTAATTAGGCCTACGTAATGCAATATGTATATCCTAGTCACATCAATCGACGAAGATTTAAAACTCCATCAACTGATGTAATATATGTATCTGGTATTCTGCCAAAACCTAGCAATGCTTACTCAGTTTCTTTTCAGGAGACGCTAATAAGACACCTGTGACTACCTATGAGGTGCAGCTTACTCGTATCTTCTATTTTTATAACCCGTTTCACAAACACAGGTTAATACAAAGTGGAGTACTGAGCAGTCATCTTTGATTGACAAGTAGATAATTCCACTTACGCTACAAGTAACAAGACTCGTTAAAAGCTAAGTGAAAACTTTGGGTCTGTGTAGAGATTCCGTTAGACACAGATTTCTTAAAAGTGACTGTCAATACAATATATAAGCATTTAACAAGGTTAACAACAAGAACGAGTAATAGAGGGACTATTGACTGTCTATCTACTTAAATATTATGATGTACATGCCTTTAATAAAACGGTTTTATAATGCATGGTGGTTGTTCGGCTTGCTTATCGTGATGGCCCAGTCGAGGTACATTACTTAAAAAGCTCATTTTACTAGGTTCTAACAATAAAAACTAAGCATTTCAATTAGAGAGAGGTAAAACTAAAAGCAGTAAATATACTGTCTAGGGGCAAAGTTGAAGCGCCTATTGTACCTACAGTGTAAATTCAAGAAGGTTTTTGCAAAAACCTACTACAAATCATGAGAGTGGTAGCAAAACTTACGATTGTTCTTTAAAACGTTCCTTCTGATGAGCAGTTAGACGACGTCGTTTTTTTAAACTTTCTGGCGGAGGTGGAATAAAAATGAACTGGAAAAAATAAAATTCGAAAGAACACATCTCGTAAAGCGAATTGGAAGTAATGCATGTTGTAGATGATTTCTGTGCTTAGAAAGAATCCAAAAAACTGTCCAACAGGTCATAAAACCAAAACAAGTTAAATACACTGAGTATTTTTAAAAGTGTTGAAGGTGATGTTTCAACTGAGGTTATCATCAATGATCATCAAGTGTTTTATATTCAGTAGTTTTAGTCACCTTTTTCTAATTGATGAGGAAGTTCTGAATATCAAGTCTTCATTACAAGTCGCTGGAGTTATCATCAACTATATTCTATAAACATGTCAGTATAGAGCAGCCCGAAATGTAGGACGTTTAAGCTCAAATACAGTAAACGTTAGGGCTTGAAATAAAATGTATGATGAAAATTGCACTCTAATAGAGAGCATCAAACGTTAAATCTTGATTAAACGTAGAGATCAATGGATTGCTCAGTAACTGTAACCAAAGACATTTTCCCACTTAATATTGAATAAAAAGCAATAAAATTACACCAAACACTGATGATTAATTTATTCAACTTACATCACAAGTATCATCACCACAAGTTGAAATAGTTACAATCTTAGAAGGATTATTCACATTTTGTTCCGAGTCCGAGAAATGTCGTTTCCGCGTTGCTTCCAATGACAACCGATCAGGATTGTTTGATTTATCTTCTGTCACTGATGCTTCTTGTGGTCCAGTAAATAAACGGCGTTTGACCAGTGGACGACCCGGAAGTGGACCAGGAGATGTCATCGAAGGAGACCAGTTATGATTATCGCTTTCATTTATAAGGCTTGTACCAGGAGGGATTCCAAAAGCTTCAGCAATAATACCACTTGCAGGTGATGGCTTAGGAGAGGGAGGAAAAAGATCAACACCTTTTCTAGAACGACCACGTCTAGATGAGAAATTCGATGGAGCTGATTGAGTTATATTTTCCGTTTGTCTGACTATAAGTAAGAAAACGAAAATTGGGTATCAGAAAATTTTAACTGAGGTTTAAAGAACCTCAAGGTACCAACCACCTATTTTTAAACAATAAGTACATATCCATAGATTAACTAGCCTCTTAAGTAAGAGAAATTACAAACTCCAGAAAATAAACATGATTTGGAAGCAAAACCTTGTACTATCCTATTGATAACCAAACATTAACGACAAACAACAGTAATACTCAAAATAATTCCATTTAGCACGATTGAATGTTAAGCTTTTTAAAGCATGCTAACCAAAACCCAATCTAAAGAACTTAATTAATGGAGGCCTAAAAATTCCGTGATATATAAACATAATTTTAAATCAAAAAGTCGTCAATACTGAAGTGGTAGCTTAATGGTTACAATATTCAACTTTTAGTAGAAACTCTCCCTGTTTGCTACAGTTTGGGCAACCTCCAACACAATTAGAATGTGGATAGATAAGTTTTGAGGTGTATTTCCTCAATCAATTAAAATTTACAAAACAGCAGAACACGTTTGCTCAATAAAAATAAAGTAAGCATTCTATGAGTAAAATATCTGATACTACTGTTACTTAACACTGATACAGTGACTAAACAACATGAATTAATATACAGTTGGATTGATTACTTGGTTAATCAAACTGAATAAGATAAAACTTATAAAGATGTGGATGTGGTGATGCCAAAACAACGGTATAAACAAATTAGACGATAGAATTCTGACAGTCTTGAGTAATACTTTACTTTTAACAGCTAGTGTAGGATGAATACTTCATACCATTTCAGTTAATGGAGCCATCTCAGTGAATAAAAAGACAGAATAATTATACCATAAATAGAAATAAGTAACACACAATGTACTCTAATAACAAAATCTCTCATGCTCAAGGAACCTGTAGCGGTAAATAATCCCCAAAATAAATAGTTACATAGGTTTCGACATTGATGCTGACCATGTTTGTTTTAGCGGACACTACTAAGTTGAAGGCGCTCGGTCACGCATCACGACCAGATCTCGCCACGCCGTACCGAAACAAGCAACCATCTCTAGTTTGCCAGCCTAGACGTTGCTAACCCATTGCCGCTCCATTCCCGATCAAATATAACTTCTCTTCCATCCTTCATTGCCTTCTGATTTCTTCTCATTCGTAAGAGTGGGTTCAATCGTTAGAAGTTGCTCTGGTAATAATCCAAACGTAACTTGGTCATATACCGGGTGTAACTTCAAACCCTTAACAGTAATCAAAATTCAACCTAACTAACAACAATATAATCTGCAATTAACAGAAAATAATCAGAATATGAGTTCATTCAGATTATATGGCAATAATTAACAAAAGACGCTTACATGACCGTCTAACAGGTGTAACGATTCTTTCAACTTCATCGATATCTTTCACTAATGAAAGGCGTCCGCGACGTGGTCGTATACAAGGACTCGGTGAAATTTTTCCATTATCAGTGTTCTCTGAAACACGAATATCAGAGGATGTATCATCCGTAACTGTATTCGATTTCTGAGGTTTCTAGATGAAAAGAGCAAAATTAAATCAATAAAAAATCCCACCGAATTAACGGTTTTCAGTGTGAGATAGATAACCAAAATTATATGTACACAGAGACAAATAGTACTGATGTGAGGCACCAAAAACAGTCAGTCAATAATTGAGTTATTTGATAGTTAGAACTTCAAAACACAATTGTCTACAATAATCAAAACACAACACAATCCTTTTTTTAATTATAAAAAAATCCTTATATCGCATTAGTACAACGAGATGAATACCAAAGTGGTAGAAGTAGTAGTACATTCCGGAGTAATAAATAAGGTTACATGCTGCTAGAAGAATAATTTCATGGGAAGAATGAATTTAAAGCTCGGGATCTAGAAGAATAAGAAAACGAATGCGCGTTCATGATAGTGACTAAATCTGAGCCATGAAATGCAACGTGAGTAAACAAGATGAAATAATAACTGAGTAATGAGAAAATGGTTCGAGAAGAAATAAAGAGGTATATAGGAGGGAAAACTGGAAGTCATTATCAAAAAGCAGATAAAAAGTGAGTATAACTGAGCTTTTGAGACCGATTCTCCACCATATCACCCATCTCCGAACCTCGAAAGCGATTATTGCGCTGACTAAGGTCAGGTTTTTTAAACTTAGCAAGCAGACAAACGTCCCGTATACGCCGTTCTGAGATTTTGATGGACACTAACTCACTAGCTTCCCAAGATAAAAGTGCTCTGAACATTCTTGCAATATTACTCAGGACAATATTTACTAAACGTCTTTACTAAACATGATTATGCCATATGAATATATTAAGCAGATAATTGAATCTCTCGCCAGAGACAAGTCTCTGATATGTCAGATAAAGAAGCAGTTTCTAGTAGTATTCCAATTATCTCTTGCTAATAATAATTCAACGAATTGCCCATTTGAAACAACTGTCCTAAATTCCAGAAATTTTGTCAATTATTCTCATTTATTAACCTATATGCAAGTGTTAGTAAAAATTAATACACAGGATATATGCACTGAGAAATGAATTTCGCAACGGTTAACTAAGAAATTACCTCTAGTTCAAATCTGCATTTTGTATGAGATCGTTTTCTTTCTGGACATGGAGTCGTTACAAACAAAGTATCAGCTAGAGAACTCCCTTTCATTTTTAACTCTAGATTTTCAAAAATTACTGGTGACTGAGAAGACAATCTCTTTGAAAGACGAGATCGGCATTTAGTTGGCTCCGACTTAGGAGTTTTGTGAGGAATGGATTTACGTCTCGAGGTATTCTTGTCATTGCAATCCATGCTAGAAACCTGCTGTTTATTGTGATTAAATGCTTGTAAAACAATATTCTGAACTTCAGGTTCAGCATGAGTCAAATAGCCTCGAAAATTCGAAAGTTTTGACGAGTCGCTTTTAATTTGTTCTACACAATACTGATTCACTAAATAATTCCAAAATCCGATGAACCAAGTGATATAGGTAATAGATAGTTGCACAGGTGCTAAATACGGGAAAATACGGAACAGCTAGTCAAAAACAGTATTTACAAACAATTTTGTTATGAAGACAAGGATTAGTGAATTCTGGAAGATCATTATGTCACAAAGATAGAGCAATCATCAAATTCAATTGCGTTAAAAATATTTTAAAACTTTCAAAACACTGATGCGTATTATTAAAAGACAAAGTATGGTGACTACATTTCTGAGCATATTCGAACGAGACTATTTGCGTGCTTAATATCAGAGGATGGAAATGATGAGGTTTTTGAAACCTGTTAGACAACTGAGACATTTTGATTTTAAATTCCATTTCTTATTGCTTTAACACAAAATGTAATGTTTGTATAGGATAATTTCATATTCTATCTCTTTTGACCAATTTTATGCATAATTCAAAATAATCTCGTAGGTCGTATGAGATTCTATGGCAGACAGTATTTTTTCCATTTCTGCCCTGGGATTTTAGAACCAATAACAGCTTCAATATCGTCAAGTAGTCATATTGGGATATCAATGTCAGCAATTCGTGCCAATTTAAATACAACACATTTGTCGATTAAAATAGAAGATAGTCATACTATATATCATATAGTGATCGTAATTGAAAAGCTCAGAACCAGACAAGTCTGACACAGAAATGCAATGTTTACGTGTATATCAGAAGGAAGATGTGCTCAGTTGTATGTGAAATGAAAATAAATGTTGTTGTGGTTCAGGGAACCAAGACTACTGCTTTTAAATGATAACTGACCATAAGCTGATTGTAAAAACGCTCTTCAATTTAACCAAAAGATACTTAAAAAGCAGTGGTAATATCCACAAACATGTATATATACCAGATTTATAAGATGATTCGTTCAGCTTATCACTGCAACCACATAACGTGAGAGACAAGTTGAGCATAGCTTTAAACGGATCGATGAAATGAATCAGATCGGATACTTTTGAAGTAGATACAGATGTGGTAACTGGCACTTTAGAACCATATCGATTCATAATTGTATTGAGCATTAATAATGGATCGATGATGGACACATTAGGAGGAACAATTTTCATTTTTTTCCAAATGCATATGAATACTTCTTCCAACTAGAGTATTAAAAAATCAAATCAAAAGAGAATATATATAAAGTATAGAGTGACACTCTGAATTAACTAAAAGTAAACCTACTTGTCCGAGGGTTATGGATAGTTGACATGACACTTTAGACTTACGTTTTGTACTAGGTGAGTCACGGTAATAAGGCTCACCTAAGATCATAAGAGGATTGGTACATCAAGTGAGAATCGAAATCAGCAACCAGAGAGCATCGATTTAGTCAGGATTGTAGGCACGTCATGTTAGTTGTGTAAATAACTTAACTGACCAAAGATACTTAACTTGACAAAAAACAACTTGAAGCAAGTCTCACAGTAGTAGAAACCACCTTTGCTTGATGACTAATCAAAAAGTTGTACTGTTCTATAAGCTTACCTAACTATAAATGATTGAGTTTGATAAATTTCCAATTAATATTCGTCAAGTTGTTTTTTATATTGAAGTGGTTACATTGACTGTAGCTTCTTGACATTAGCATAACTACTAGTGCTCCAGAAACAAGCAAAATTTACACCAAGATCTTAGAGAGTTACCACCCGACTGTCCAGCTACCTTGACGTGTTGGTAAGGCTTGGCTATCGTGATGACATGTAATGGATGGATGACGTGACCTATACACGTAACTAGAATATGTGTTTCTATGACATATTAATTTATTTTAATCAGCTTAAACTGATCTAGATATTCTTGATGTGAATATCAACACTGGGATGTAAGCACATATTGTTAACGAGTCCCAATTAAAACGAAATGCGCGTCCTAAATTCCGCTTGCCAGCCGCAGTTCAAGTTAAATCATACTTGAGCTTTAGTCGTATCAAAGCAATCCTAATCAGGATGCGCATATGACAACAGAGACTGATCAACTGTAATCCATAGCAAACCAGCGGGAAGATTAAAACATTCAAATAATGCTGTGAACATTGTTTTGATTGCACGTCATAATCAATGTAAAATGAAGTACAAATAGATACCTTTTCATGTTGACGCATTACGTCGGTACAACTAGATGAAATTAATAATGTTAATACCGAAACAGTGAAAGCAGTAGTAGTATCAGAGGTAGTAAGGAAATTACGTATAAATGACATCATTCTACAATAAACAATAATATTATAACTTAGAATCTAGGAGGAAATAAGTGGATGCTTCTGCGAAAATACGACCACGATAACTGCACGGACACGATCCAGATAACCTGAACCTACAAACAAATATTACATAAACAATTGATAACTTCATCGAGTGATTTTCATACAACCTACTTCTACATCATCTAACATTGAGTGTCGACGTAGGCAGTGGTTGAGCAATTATTTTAATTCAGTTGTTCAAAATTTCAGCAGGTTAAACCATAGAAATCAGATAAACAAAATAATATCTTACTGATAATTTAGCCTGCTGCCGATGCTGAGTGATTAAAAGGGGTTCATCTAGATCCGTGCCTGCTTTGGTTACGACTTTTTCGGCTTTATCACAACACTGAACCAAACGAGTTAAGCTCGACTCCAAATGACAAAACATTGCCAAAACAGAATCTGTGCCATCGAGATGATTCTAAAGTGTTAATTATAATACAATAACATTAGTAACCGCAATAAAATACACTAAAATGTTACATTCCAGTTACCATAAATCCCCGTTGTGGTGTGAATAAATTTGATAAACGTACACTCATCATGTCATATATTTTCATGTGCACACATATACACATTTTCATTCTGAGGTATTCTACTAAATGCTTTTATGAGGTAAGGAATGAATGTGTAAAAATGAGAAAGAATACATATGGAGAACCAATCTAGGAGAGTCGGAAAACATTCACTTCAAAACAATAGTGAATGTTAGATTCTTAAGGAAAGAGTCTATGAGAATGTATCAACTGATGTTGATGTGATGTCTTACTGGTCAGAAGTCAAAATTGAATGCCTACATAATAAAAGATAAGATTATTTCCATGATCCTATCATTCGGCCACGTGATCGAAACGCTAAGGTAAAACCGATAACAATATTAGTGAAAGTCATCTAACATAACAGGCAGACTGCACTTCGATAATGCCGTCCTCGAAAACCCTCCGAATAGTCTTAAAATAACATAAACTAAAGTCATTCTATAGTCATAAATTGGCACTTATCAAATTGTGTCTGTGTAAAATAAATCAACAGACAAGTGGATAATATGCACTGAGCTAAAAGCATGTAGCCGTGAAATACGTAGAAGCTCATAATTATTATCTATAAAAAGCGTCTAAGTCCTTATGCGACAAACCACTATACAAAAATAATAGAAAAGTTTGAGCAAATACCGTCATTTGATGAAATCGAGAAAAGTACATCTCAAAATAAAGTGCCTGTAATATATCTATAAAGCACTAGGTACAGATTTATGTACTCAGTTTTGATATACACGTTATTTGTAGCGGCTGGTAGTAATACTTGTTTTACTAAACCGAAGCAGGTAGGGCGGGACTCGGTCCTGTGACATAGCAGGTGAGAGTTGAAGGTACTACAACAACGAGATGATCGGATAACAAAACAGCCGTACTATAAAAGCACAATGAGCTCTGCAAGTTAGTTAGTGAATTGCTATTACTCTATATTATCAAAATGTAAGCAAATAGACAATATGTTAAATAAATTTAATTGCTTATAATTGATGAAACATGTTCCCAAGATTCGGAGTTCCGAATCATACAGTGACATATACATATGTAGAAGTTTGAGTTTCTTCGTTGTTATTGCTGTTGTTAAGGTCTATATTTAGTCGGTCTTTAGTGGAACATGTGAATCTATAGAGAATACCTTCAATACTTTTTGCGTGCAAGCTATAGTACACTCAATAGCTTCAAGAATAATGCGTAGGAGCTTGAAGTGAAAGAGACGGGGATATAGTCTCAGTTTGCAAATCGACAGGGATAAAGAAATAACTAACTAACAAGTACACAAATATGATGAAATGCGCACTCTGAACAACACGATTTTACTATTATGAAAACCCATATATTAAAATACAAACTTACATTAAGAAGAGATACAATCGTGTCCAAAGCATCAAGTAAACCATAGGAAACCTGACTGCTATTTGAATGTTGGTTTAAAGAATGTATATCATTTACAGATTTATCCCCAATAGACCGATTTGCTTGAGTACGAATAGATATTAAAGGAGGAGAGGTCAACCAGTGACCAGTTGGCTCCTGGGAACTAACACGGTATGTAGGTGAACTATTACTCTGTGAACAGAAACATAAAACAACGTGTAAATTCTAAAAACGTGTGTGATCAACTAATTATTTGCTTTCTCATATGAATCTAATTGCCTAGACGGTGAACAGATATGTTTTAGTATATCTACAGTAAACGACGCATATGATGAGATTATATGAACAATACATAAAGTAATGAGGATAAAAATACCAAAAATAAATATAATACTAGCGGTTACATTTAATTACTTATGTGATATTGAAATAATACAGAGATGAATTGTACACACAAATACACCCAAAATTACAATAAACATGTTCATGAAAATAAATTTAGCTTCTCAAAACAGTAAAAAAAATTATCTTACAGTAGCAAAGAGATATTCAAGTCAGTATTGTGAGCAAGACAAACAAAACATTAATTAGTCAGTAATCAACCAATGTAAATATACTAGTCTTATAGATTAGTCACAACCCAAATAGCTCAATAGTAAAATTCTTGACTATGAAACTGAATAATGCCGATTCGAATTCCACAGGAAGTATCAGTTCTTCAAGATCGGATGCACACCTTACTGACGGGTGGTAGCTAGTATGAAAACTAGGTCCGGAGTTTCCTGTCAACTATCCCAATTATCTAACATCACAGTAAGGAAGAAAAACTGGTTATAATCAAAAGATATAACAATTTCTTTGGTTGAATAAATAATCATGCACGATACTGTAATTCTAATACCTCAACCAAAGGTATGTACAACATAGAATCTGGTACATATGCGCATGGGTCTAATTTGCCATACAAAAGATATGAGGAATATAATTTGACTACAAATGATGATGAATTTCCAGTCATAATCACATAACATATAAACCATAATTCATAACATAACCAAAAAATAAGGTATACTTTACTTCACAAAGAAGGAATGTGAAAAAAATGAATATGAAAAAATGAAAGAAAAAGCAACTAAGCAACATGGTCTTAGCTTCACGAATCACTACTATGGATATAGTTTTAAAAATATATTATCTTTAGTTAGTTTCACAACAGTAAACTTATATCTATTAGCCTCGCATTATAACAGCCACGTAACTCGTAATTAAAACATAACCATCATTATTAAGGATTTCTTGGTAGACCACTCATTATCCAGAAACTCACAGTATTGCTAAGAAATGATTGGAGGAAATGTTGATCCATACACATGTATTGCCTATGATTAACTGGTTGAAAAAATACAATACTACCGAAATGTAAAAACGGCTTCATTAAAAATAAAAGGATACAATCAATTAATTACGTACTTCATTTTGCGTTGGAGGATGAAGCCATGGTATGTATAATAACAGTAAATTCAGCACACTAATTAATCCCGTAAGTTGACCAAGTGGTTGGTTATCATTTTTTACTGAAGCAAATGAACAGTATGCATCTATAACAGATTTAAATTTCGTTATAATATCATGAAATAAGACAGGGAAAAATCAACATACAAAAAAATAGAAATCGTAGTTCATGCCATTAAACTTACCCTTTTGATTGCCTCTTTCTTCGTAAATCTCTGCATTTTGAGCTAAACAACGCAGAAAACGGCTAATTAAATGAAGATTAACATTTTCAAAGACCTATTGAAAAAATCAGAAGACATAAAAGTTGGTAATTTGTTAAACGTTTATTATATACTAGGATGAATGGTCACTAAGAGCGTATACGCTACACAAACAGAGATAATATTGTGGAAAACTAAAGGAATGGAAGAGAAAAATTAATAAGTTGGCAAGAGTTGTATGGAATATGATATACAGTCCGGTAAAGAACACAATCAAGTGAGACTTCTTCCAGTTATAAAAGTTTCTCTCACTTTAATGACGAGTGTAATAAAATGCTACAATCAAGGTCTGCACTGGCCTTTACTATGAGCTATGTCTGATAACGCCTCAAGCCATCTCTACTAGGACACGTGAATAGACTGAAAGATCCTGGACTCATGCAACTACATTTCACACCACGACGAGCTTTTACCACCCATTTCGAGAGTTGGCAACTAGTACCGTTAAGAAGACATTCGCAAAACATGTTTAAGCCACAAATGGTGACACTAATTTAATTGCTATCAGTTCTTCAGACCACATATCGCTGAATGTCAAATATAAAGTCACCGAGCGTCCTCAACCCAGAGGTGTTATGTTGTACAAAAAAGCGCGTCTGAGTTCAATTACACATCGTAAATCTGATCATTAACAGTCAGACTCTATCACAAGAGCACCATAGATGATAGAAGCCGTTCTGACTTTCACAATGCACAGGCTGATCTCATCAATTACATCACCGGTAGTACTTAGGCAATTATCTAGACACACTAATTTTGCGATCCCTTTGAAGAGACCACTATGGAGGACTATACGAAACTATTTCTACTGTATTTTATTCGATGAAATGTAAAGTCACGCATTTTTTAGTTTCGTTCGAAAGTTTGTAAATCATCTTCTAGAATGTGACTGATATGTTCTCATTACAACCTATTTATACAGTTTCATTTCTTGATACGAATGTCACGATCCTTAAGCCACAAATCTACGTCTGTTATTCCAATAAAAAGTGTATTAACATAGAACATACTTTTGGTGCATAACTTAGAATAAGTGTGGACAATTTGGCGGACAACTCATTTATCCAACCATTTGTAGGAACTGTTGTTAGCAAACAACATTCTTGATGAAATGCCAAAAACAAACTATACTGGCGTTTTGATATAGCCAAATTGTCTTTGAACGAAAGATACTAGATGATGTATGAAAAATAAGTGAAGAAAATCAACACAAAAAAATACGTAAAGAAAGGCATTTTACATTGATATACTCAATTTAAAATCAAAATTAAGATAACAGTGTTTACATGATCAGAGCCCCTGGTGCAAGAAACATATGTTCGAATTTCATTTAAAAAATCGTTAGCAGTACGAACCCAAAATATGCAAAAATGGGTAGAATCAATTTTGGTCAAAGCATAAGTTAAAAAATAGTGTGATGACACAACACATAATGAGTGCCTTAGTTAATCGAATGTAATACTTTCACTGAGATCTCCGTTATACAGTTATGTTATATCTCAATCTGCTCTATCTGTTCTGCACTACATGCTGTGGAGTAGTGTTGTGAATAAGATATTAGCATTTACAATATTGAGTTTCAGATTCCAAACCACCCTTTGAAAAGCTGATAATAAAACTAGCCATAAGAAAAAGATCTAGGACACAATATTTAACTTAATTAAAGAGGTTCATCATTTAGGTTATAAATGACACTAAGACCATCAAGTGAAGTAAATGAGTCAGCTTTTCGGAAAGTCCCAACTAAGGATGATACCTTGACGTGGTGGTCGGGCTTACCTATCGTGATGACCCAACCGAGCTATATTCCTTGGAATGCATGTTCCTATAAGTTCCACCATGCCAAGCAGGTCTGTTGGAGAGAGGCAAGACTAAAGGCAGCAACCTAAGATCTGAGAGAGAAGTCGTACTGCTAACTGCAGTGGGATGTAATAGTAGTAAGGTGTTTCCCTCGAATAACCAGCAACTGCAGTGATGCTGTCTTCTCAACGGAAGAAAATGGTTAGAAAAGGTTGAACCTAAAAATGCCACATATCACCTTGCATGTATGTATAATCAGCATAGAACCCGGCACGTGTGCAACGGTTTAAGTTGTTATTGCTCTTAAGCACAAGAGGATTACTATCACATAGTGGAAGTAGAAGTTACTTCAGTGATTACAATAATAAGAACAAAGAAGAGTGAACAAAGAGAATATGGTTCAGGGAGAAAGAGATAGAGCGTGGAAAGAATGTTATGAAATAATTTCAAGCTCACGATTTAAGGGAAGACAATGAGTGGATACATCTGCGCCATTGTGACCGATTCTAAGCCATGTCACCCAGCGTTTACAACCACTGGTTACGGTATTCACAAGGACCCCAACCAGGTAGTCTGCAGCTACCGATACGACTCAAACTAGCAGTCAGTGACTTCATGAACTGATGCCATGTTTTAGTTTGGCCATCTCTAACTTATTTCCATCCTGCTCTTATATCAATCAATATCGCGCATCAAGGCAAACGGTAGTTGGGCATACGCAAAACATATCCCAACCACCTCAATTGATGAAGATTCATAATCTCATCGACTGATTTACCACCGCCTCTGTCTAACATCGTGGTCTAACCTCACTATTACTTACTCGGTGATCCCAACTAACGCAAGCGATGTTTCAAAGACATCAATGATCAAAAACTGATAACCTTCAAGTGTCGTCTACCCTCAATCGCCACGTCTCACATCCATACAGTAAGATAGAGCCAACTGTTGAGCAGTACGTCCTTCCCTTCGTTGAGAGACGACTATCTTGTCTACGCCATAGGTGACGTAAGTCGGCAAAAGCCAAACGGACATTTTGAATTCGTACTGAGATTTCGTTAGAGGCCAACCCATTAGGGTTAATCAGACTTCCAAGATAAGTGAAGTGGTTGACGTGTTCAACTACCTAACTCCCTGTCTTTAGCTCGGGTGTTGATGAAGACCATTCCTGGAGTAATAGTTTGCATTTCCAAAGAGAGAAACGCATTCCGAACATGGTTGCATTCGAGCTTATTGCTGTTAAAAGAGTCCACATCTTATCAGCGTCTTTTCCAAACAAGACTATATCAGCAGCATATTCTAGGTCAATAAGTGGATCTCCTGATAGGAGACGAATTCCTGATAATTCAGACGATGATAGTGTAATTTCCAACAGTAAATCGACTACCAGATTGAACACACCAGAGCTCAACAAACAGATAATGGCGATCGTTCATTACAACTATATTCAGATAACTGTCTATTTCTCATAATCACCAACTTTAAGCATGAGGATCCGTTCTACTTTATAGATGTGAAACATGGCCATTAAGGACAGAGGATATTCGTAGGCTTCTAGAATTCAAACATAGAGGTCTTCGAAGTATTGTTCGTGTTTACTAGGACCACCTAATAAGCAATACTTGAGTTAGGAATAAAGTACTAGATAAATATGGTAAATCAATTGATGAAGTGGTAAACGTTCATCAGCTGAGACATTTAAGACATGTGTTACATATGTTCAACCACCGACTACCTCGACGAGCAATGCTGTCTGGTGTAGGAGTAGGAAAGAATAAAGCTAGGCGTGGCCAAACCAAAACATGGCGCCAGTCCATGAAGTCACTGACAATTGGGATGAGCCATGTTAATAGGTGGTCGGAGTTCGCGCGATGACCGTAATAAATGATTAGAGACTGGTTGACATTGCTAAAAATCGTTCACAATGGTGCAGGTGCATCTAATCCTTGTCCTCTTCAGAATTCTAAGCTTCTGAATTCATAATTTTCTGCTTACTGGAATATATATATATATATATATATATATATATATATATATATCTTATTGTCGATATCTAATCCTTCCCATTAATCCTAACTATTACTGCATCCATTACTCTGGGATTTGGTCCAACAATTTTATCTCTATCTGATAATTGAGGCATGATAACTTGAACTGATGTACGCACATACCAAGTTCTAGGTTGTAACCGACTGACTGATTGACTTTTAGGAAACTGTTGTAGAGAAGAACTTGAGAAACAAACAAGCATTGCAATTGTTAAAATAAAATAAATAGAATACTGATCAAAGGATCAAATTCAATGATACGATGTATCCAAGTGATAGCTTTTCATAAGACCAGATTAAACATTGAACACGTATACCGAATAAGCTTATATCCAAGACAAACGGATCGGCCTGAAGAATAAGTTATCCACCCAACTGAAAAACATGCTTGTATACAAATTATGAAAATAAAAATAACATGAATAAATAGCATGAACGAAAGGAAGATATCAGCAGACCACTCTCTTACCAATGAATTAAGATCCGATTGTTAGTTTTAGTTCATGTCATAGCAACATACCATCTTACCCACGAAATGTACGTCTGTACAACACAGAACCTGGTATACATGTGTCCCAACGATCTTCATCGATAGAGATACACACCCTCTCAACTAAATTGAAATTTTCCTTCTCAATACCCGGTATCTAACTTCATCCCAGGAAACGCAAACGATATTTCGAGGCACAGACGATCAAACACTAATGACCTACGAATAATGGGCACGTTTTAAATACACATAGTGAGGTGGAACAGACTTATGAGTAGCATACTTATCCTTTAATTGATAGAGGGATATCTCGTCTACGCCATGAATGACAAAAATTGTCAAAAACAAAACGAGCATTTTAAATCTGTGGTGTGATTTCGTCAGACACCAATTCATCAGGGCCGATCAAAATTCCAATATATGCGAAGTGTTCAACACGCTCAACCACGTCACAACCGATCTTTAGTTCAGGTGTCGATGCAGACTAGTCATGAATCAACAATTTGCACTAACAAAGGAAGAGACGCATCCTGAATATGCTCGCATTGCTGTTCAAAAGACTCTGGACTTTATCAGTCTTCAAGAAATGAATGGTTTCCCAAAATAAAGTCAGAAAACGATTTATTTGAATAATCATTTAAGATTTAAAAATACTCACGAACTTGACACCTTAATATTTGTTTTTGAAGAACATATTTTTAAGAAAAACAGATACCAACATTTAGCCACTGGAGAATGAAATCTATAGAGTAAGGTGATGTATGCATTTTTAGAGTCGGCCTTTTCTAACAACACTTTTCCTGTGCGAAGGCAGTATCACTATTATGCCGACTGTCTAGAAGAAACACCTTACTACTGTCACAGTTCTGTTCAGTCGGAAGTACGACTTCACTCTCCGACGTTTACTGCTTTTAGCCTAACCGCTCTTCAATCGACATGTCTGGCATTGTGACTCTATCCAAGACCATTATGAATATATTTATGTGCGACAGTTGTACATCGATGATAGCCTTCCTTTTTTTTGTTGGTGAATCAAACCTTACAAAGAAGCTTGGACTTCCACCTCAAATTAATTGCAAAAGAAGTTGAGAATAAGAACTAGTTGCGACCAGTTTAACAAAGTCGGAGTTGGGTATAATTAACTTAATGCACAGACGTTTAAATACTACATACTTCAACCATAATTAATAATATATGAAGTGCATAGACTAGTATGGCAACCCAGAACCTACGCTGCGGAACTTAATCAACTGATATCAATTACTTAACTCGTTTAGCTTCGAAACTAATAAAAAAATGCATTAAAAAAACATAAAAATCACGTTGAACATTATGTAAAATTACTGTCCAAATATTGACTGACATAAAGAAAACAATGGAAATAATAACACGATGACATACGTTAACAATATCAGAGGACTTCTCATTATTGCCATCCACTATATTTGGATGTGTAGACCCTGCTAACCAGAATGGCATAAGTAGTGCAGATTCGATAGTACTCAAATCAATATCTATAGTGGACTGGTTCTCTGATACACGGTGTTCATTTAAAATAAACTGAACTAATCGATCAATCAATTCTGACCATATACGTAAAGCATCGGGCGAAAAATAAACTGGTGGACCTAATTACGCAAAAAAAACAATTTTTAGGTAATTAAATTACTTACATTATATTACTTATAAACTAATAAGTAATGTACTGGAATACGATAGGTAATCCCACTGTTTGATTTTAGAAAAGTAACTTCTTTGTGGACGCTTTCTCTTGAATACAAACATACGAAATTATTTTCCATGTACTAACCATAGAAAGACCCAAAGTAAAATAATTATATAATGCCAAAATACATGGTGATATAGTCAATGACTCAACTACGAATTATTACAACTTATAAGTCACCAAATTAACTAAACACTTGATCTTTAAGCATGATATACTCAATGAGAATGTAACTTAGACGAAGCTCTTTTGAAAAGTTTTACAATTTCATTAAGAACTAAATCAGGAGACTAAATATTTAAAAACTAAATTAGAATGACAATGAAAAATTACAATTTGTCAGTGTAAGTTGAGTCGACTCATCGTATGAACTCGTTTGTGAAGAAACGTTGGCTGATATAAATTCCACAAAATCCGGCAGTATTGCATTTAAAAGTAGCCGGATCATATGCAGGAAATTTTGTTCCCCAGTAAGACGTAAGAGATGGATTGTAATTGATTTATTAGATAAGTTTAAACGAGGTTCCATATCAATTAAGCGAATTGTATGCGTAGCCCAACGGTAAAAATCACATCTGAAAAAAGAAAAGAAAAAATCTAGTTGCTTATACTATTAAAGGGTTCAAAATAAGAGGAAGTTTGATGCATTCACACATGATTCATAATATTCATAGAACGGGTTTGCAGTTGCGCATACGAAAATTAGTTGGCTAAGAACAAAGCTATCAATTGCCTGTTAGTACACAACATAACCAGATGCTTTAAACGAAGAAGGTACTAGTCAAACCTATATGTTTTGATGTCTGGTGGCTAGAATTAGTCGATGAAAAACCCTGGACTTACGTTAGATCCCAGCTAAGAAAGGAACAGACTTTGAGAGTTCATGCCTTTAAGCATGCCTTGCTGACAGGTGTCGATACTCAGAAAACCTACGTATTACATCTGTTTCGCAGATTTAACCTAAAATTTATATACTTGGTTCTCCTTATTAATTTAAGGAGAGTAAGAACAAAAAAATGGGCAGAAGAAATTACGTAATGAAGAGAAAACACTGGGTGAAATGAATTACGAACACTTGACGAAACATGAGTTGAAATTGGCTTAACCCAAACTACCGAGATATGCTTACGTGCAATATAAAAACGAAGGATTTATTACACGATTACTAATTTTTGTTTAACAACCAATAAATAATAAAATGATAATAATGGAATATGTCGGACGTCAAGAATGGAACAAATGAGAAGAAAATGTCTACGATAAAGATACAATAGACTACTGGGTAATAAATAGTAGCATAAGTAAATACACACAAAGGGAAAGACTAGGATTTGAGTTGAAGAAAATTCAAGACATCATCCCAACTGCCACTAACCACCTAATATCAGAGTATAGAGGATGCGATGTTGAAACAAGTGACCATATTGAAAACTGACTGATGGGATTTGATTAGAAATAAGGATTTAACAAACATGGGCACTGCTCATAAATCAACCTTCAAGGACAAAATCTGTATAAATAAACGTAAAAACTACTCACATTTTGTAATAAATCACCAGCCATGAGATTTTTTGATATTTTATAGATGACAAATATGTGACCTGAATTAGCAGTCAACTGCCACCAACATGAATATTACTTTAGTTTAACTAACAAATCACAATCCAATTAAGAGGCGGTTGTTCTACGTGCTTTGACCATCCCGCGTGTTCCAAGTTCAAAAGCTGATGAGCTAACTAATTTTTGAATTTATTATCTTTTACAGCACCGCAATTCATTGAGACAGTGAAAATAAAAACTTACTTGGAAACACAATACCTTTCGCGTGCAGAATTTTCTTTTAACCAAAAACCTCCAATTTCAGCAGACCTTACACATAGAAGAGATACTAAATCAACCTGAAATTAAAATATAGAACGCTACCTAAATATTTAGATATAAAAACTATCGTTCACACATACATTGTGTGAATCTATGGATGTCTGTTATATCAACTTTTGAGCAAGATTATATGGCATTGCAGAAACACTAAGGATACTTATAACCTTTTTAAAAGGTTTCGAATACGACACATTGGATTATTAGATTCAAAGCATGAGGCATCACAAGCAATCATAAGCCGCTCCAGAAAATTTAAGCGTAGTACAAAAAGAATTTTAGGGGAAAACTCTGATAGGTTTCAATTAAGTAAAAACTTCCACTTCGTGAAAAGCAATTGAGTATTGATTAAACTAACGATGATAACAATATCGAATTATCGTTTCACCATCCATCTATCATCGGCCAATTATTTCATAGGTAACGTAAAAGCTGTGATATATGCCCATCAGTCCGAGTTGCTACATGTATCCACACAGTGAGTTGAAATTATAAAGATGAATACAGGAGTAGTAGAAGTAATATGAGCGGTAGTGAAAAAAGACGAAACTCAAAATTTAAGGAGAGAACGTCTTCAGCCAATCGTTACGCACCAACCTCAACCACATGATATACAATTACCACAGATTGATGATTCAATGTAAGTCATCTATTTGCTTTCTTTCAGCCTACTCCTAGATGATCTGACATCGAATATCGAGGTAGTTAGTGGTCAGTAAAAATATGAGGATCGACTTTCCAATCAATAGTACATACAAAAGCATTTGACATACGAACAATGACTAAATCGACGAGTTTCGCCAACACTGTATCAAAGAAGAATATACACCCACAAAAAGAAGAGAACTCTACAGCAATGATTTCCCTATGCTTTTCATTGATACTGGTATTTCATAAATTTCTAAGAATATTAATACAACTTACATAAGATGATGAGAACTAATAAAACTATTTATTACACAATAAATATATATCCTTTGAATATATATATGAAGGCTAAATTTACAAAAATATGAAAAGCTTGCCTTTTCTTTATCTGAAAGTTTGAATTCTTCTAATAGCTGAATAAAATTCTGAATTATGTTCTAAGAAATATAAACAAAAAGGAAACAAAAATTAAGTCATAAAATTAATGAGAGAAGAACTAGTAGTGATATCAAAGCGTCCAAACAAAACAGTACTTAATTAAGTAGAAAACAAAGTGAATAAACGCTCTAGTAATTACTTGCTATAGCAGGTATATGCAAGCAGTCCAGTCATTACATAACTACTGGTCAACATTTTTAAGAAAACTCAATTTTATCTTTGTCTAAATACTTAAGTTAAATAATCACTCAAATTACTGACCAAAGATCAATCTGAAAAACGTATGACCCTTAATTATTGCCAACATACTGGAAGTAACTCTGAAAGGAGTGTGTAGTGGTGATAGTGTTGATGTGTTATCTGGAAATACTCTTCGACTTCTGAACATAAAAATAATATTGCTCTACCGTGACCTTAGATTGAGTGATTTCTAAATGATGAAACCTTGGTTAGGTACTTAATCTAGGTAAGTAACCGAATAATACATGGCCTTGAGCAACGACTAGATATTCATAGCCGACTGTCACTCTGCTGGATATCCTTAGCTCCAAGCCAGAGAAAGAAAATAACTAAATGGGCCGACAGTTCAGTAACAACGATTAAGGATCAATGATCATTAATACCATACACTCGTTTATGCATATATATATATATATATATATATATATATATATATATATATATAAAAACAAGTCTGGCTGTAATCGAAAGCATAATTCAAATAGTATCAACATCTTGAAACACTGGCTTCAGTGGCCTAGTCCTATTTTATGAAAATCCTCTGTGGTTTCCGTATCCTCATTACTTGTCGACGGTAGGATTAGGTGGAAAAGTGGTGATAATCGGTTCATGACGTGGTGCTGTGGAACGAAAGAATACCGTTAGTCCAATACAACCTAGTTGAGTTTCCAGAGAAGGAGTAATTCACTGGCTTGATACGTTATAAAATAAGACTAAGAATAGAAGCCAATCGCGATTTTATTGCACTTTCCGATTAAGCTGCTCACAAAAGTAAAATGACCTTCAGTTTAAAACAGATTCTGATTTGTATTTCCCACCGTAATGTATTGTTTATATAATTTATTTATTTATTTTAAATTTTTGTCTTTTGGTTATGATAGTCATCACCATATCGTTTCTTATTTTCAAAAACTTTCAAATGTATGTTTCGAATTGATAAGAACTTCCTTTATGGAATGCTATGAAGCTCTTTATTTAAATGTGAACTTGAAATTCAGTTAGTTGATGCAATGGCTAAATTTACAACATAACAACATAATTAAACTAAGCTAGCTGGAACATTTGTCCGTTCGGATCACATAATACCAAACAGCTAGGTTGGGAAGTAATCATATCGATGTGTACTAGTAACAAACGACTGAGCACGGAAAAAGTAGCATCACCGAAGATGTTGCCACACTACGATCAGGTCTTAGAAAAGTTCAATTGTAGAAACAATCAATCTGCTTGATTAGAGTTGGTAGGCGGCTGGAAAGTAGAATCCAGTGCGAGCATTTCATTCCATGTAGGACTCGTCAGCTGAACGAATATGTATTCCGATGTTAATGTACACACTGGGGGATTCCAATTAGAGATACATATCCATATGCTATACATACCCTTTGCACCGATACGGTTGTCTAAACTCAGTAGTTCAGTGAAAAATACGGTGGATTTGACAAAAATGGATTGAATTTGAGTTTAATTATAAAACCATCTACCTCTTAGCTTATTGGACTTCAAGTAGTAGAGTTTGAGAATCACGATTTCAATACAGCAAACAGAAAGTAAATTCTCTGGAGAAAAGATGTGCACGATCAGACTTTGTAAGTACTTTTCTCTATGTTTACAGTTGTTATCTTAAAAGACGAAGGAATCACTTAAAAAATTATCTAATCCAACAAAAATTGCCACGAAACCTCATAACTGTAAAGTTATGGCTCAGTGATTTAAGCTCTCTAATTTCAGTTACTGAGATGTAAATTCGAACCATACTCCAATTACTTTGGTTTAGATGACCGGGTATTATCACTACCTCTCGCACGTAAAGTATAGATCGAAGCTGCAAATACGAATCTATACCTGGTAAATGAGTCAATGATCATATAATTACAAAGAAACGAGTGTTATGAGATTAAAATTAGAGCAAATAAAGTAGATATTCCTAGTTACCCAAACTATACACAAAGTTCCAAAATAGAAATATAGGGAAAAAATATTTCACAAACCAGGCATTCCGATGCGGGCAGACAATACTGTATTATATCCAGATCAGAAGATGCCATTGGGTAATGTGGCTGAATCAATTCACAAGTGACAGTTACAATGTGTTGCCAAGCAACTGGAAGTATTGAGCTCGAATTTGAAACACGTAAAGTAAGTGATGGTGATTGAAATGGAGTAGCCTTTATACGGAAGGTAAGTGGTCATTAAAGAGTATATTAACAAGAAAAGTAGTGAGCAATACTATAAACGTCTGTCCAATGAGATAATTCCTATTAAATTATTAGTATATAACCACACGTATAGGATAAATAGACTAGCCTTATTTTTAGATAAACAATAGTGTGAATCCCAGTAGCCAATTGACGTGAATTTGAAATAAAAGTTTCCAAAAGTTCACATCAGGTGTTTGAGGATTGTCAGAAGGAAACTTTGTACCTAAGCTTCGTGTTACTTAGCATTATTTAGCAAGGCACATTGAAAATCTTAAGGTGATTGATCGTCCCTTACTGGGACCTGAATCACATAGTTCCGAAATCTGAAATGTTACTTACGACCTATTCATGATGTGACTGACCACTCATGAGACTGAAACATTTACAATGATTGGGCACTACTCAATATATATATATATATATATATATATATATATTATATTTTATAAGGTACAAACGCAAGCATACCTTGTTACATATTAAAGATTCTTGAAGTGATTTTGATATTCTCAGTAGATAATCAACACAACCACACCATATGGCATCAATTGTTTGAGGAGGAAAACAATGAGAAGGAAATTTTAAATTTTCTTGAGACGATAAGTGACGATATTTACAAACAATACGCAACCAGTACAACAGGCCGACTAATATCGGATAACTGTTCTGGGCCAATAATTGGCTACTGACAGATAAACGGGGTACTATGTAAATACAAAAGAATAAACCCAGAAGCAACTATGAAAATTGAGAATAATAATATCAACCCAAATACCACACACGTTTTTCAATATTTGTCATATCAATCAGTCACAATCAACGTAGAGCCTGATAAAATGAATGCTAGTTCAAGTTGCCATACCATATCAGAACATGATGAAAAACAAGGAATTTAAAAAGATGTAGTAACAACAAAAATTGGGACGACTTAGCATTAAGGATAGATTATGAGAAGGGATGAAAAAAGTATGTTTCAATGAAAAATGTGAATTTTTGAATTGAAATGAATCATAGGCTCCTCATATAGATATCTTGAGGTTTCTGCATTAAGTGCACTGTGATTACATCTTAATAGGTAATTAGCGAGTTCGATTGTATCGGTAGGAATGATGTATATTATAAAATAAAAGTAAATTCAACTTACGAGAACTGAAGTTCGATTTGAGATATTGGTGGACAAAAGGCTGATAAGCTAGCAAAACACGGCCTCCTAAACTCATTGCATATCTCAATAATACAATTAAATATAATGGAGGTGGCTTAGTGGTCGAGATGCTCAGTACTCAACCACTAGGTTCCAAATTTGAGTCCCGCTATGCTTACATTAGTTTCGACAGCTGGATAGTATCGTTATGCCTCACACATAAAGTGTGGCTTAAAGCTGAGTATATGAATTTCTACTTACAAGATGATTTTCATTTTTATACATTTATTCAATTGAATGAAAATTTAGAACCTATGGAGAAACTCACTGAAAATACTTTACGTATATTTAGTCTCCTTTCGAAATAATCGAGATTATTAATAATTCGAACTCCATAATTTTATTAGGTATAATAGTAAAGGGCTCCTTGTATAATTTAATTAAAACAGAATACTAAACGTAAATTGCAATGTGTTGCAGTACCATAAATTCAGTGCAACAACTAGCAAATGCGAATCGAGACGAAAAAACATCGTGTAGAAAATATCAAACAGAAGACTGGTTACATTTATTAATATCATGGAAAACTTCCTTAGTAATAAGGCAAAAATTATGAAGGACAGCGAACTTACAATTTAACTGACAAAATGTAACTGACGATTCATTGAAAAAACAACTGTAAACATGTTGAATAAGCTCTAATGCTTTAACATTTCCTTCGTACACATTTCCTTGACTAAGTTTGTACGGATGAAGTTTAGCTAAATAAACCAAAGTGGAACATGCACAGTTCACAAGGAAAAGAATAAACAACTACTATAACAAAATGATTAAATCCAAATAAAAGTAAACAAATTTAATAAAATGATAAAGGAAATGAATACTTCAATGGATCGTAGATTAGTGTGATTGTTTACAAGCTGATATATCTTTGAATGATGCAACCCATCTACCAAGAAAATACCCACGTACTCAGCATTTAGTCACACTTTGTGTGAGTCAAAATGTGTAGGAATTACAAAATGATCAGTAAAATACAAGAATAAAATAAACTAAAAAAAAATTTTAAAAAACCACTAGAATATAAAATGCGACCACATTAAGAATAATATTTGGTATGTGACTAGGAGTAGAATACAAGACGCGCATCTAATCCTGTCTTGGATTCATTCGCTGAGTGTACCTACAGTGCAGACCTGCACCTGGACTCGAACACATTACCTTTTACTGTGAACATCCAATGTATTACCCACTCGGTCAATAAGTCCGGTTAGCCAAAAACCTGTTTAACAAGTACGGACGTATTAGAAATGGCTTAGAATCAATCTGTCGGCACATATACATCTTGAGTGGATGGCCATTGCATAAAGAGCAGCAGAGATAGATTAGTTGCGACCCCGAATACAAACGATGGGAAATTACAAGCCATTAACTAGAACATAATTTAAAATACTTGGCTGTTAGCAATATATGTGTTAAACATACTACATGACTAAGATATGCCTGTGTGAATTGTTAAAATCATACAATACGCTTGACTCGGTGCTTTTCAATATGCTTTTAGTGATAATGACCTACCAATATATTTAGTGATAAAGTCCTATTCACAATATTTCCAACATACCTCTTACCTATAATATTGCTTCAAATGTGAGCAATAGTGTATCTAATTTTATTCAGAAGAAAACGTTTTCATTAAATAAACGATATGAATTCGAAAACCTCATTAAACATAAAAATAATATGAACGGAATATAATGACACAACTTTAAGTGGTCGCATTGAAATGTTATTAATTTTGTTAGATTAAAACTACTGGGATAACCTGAGTTACTTAAGATTTTATGTTCAAAAGACGACAGGAAAATAAACCAATGAAGGAGAGACTAGTCAATACAAATGTGGAAATAAGCATTCTCAGGACTGTATCGGATGTAATTAACTAACAATATAGTAAATCTTTGTTTAACAAAATTATATTATTCTCACAGACGGAATCATTACATTTAGGTATCAGAATGTGTTAAACAACCAGTTCATTTCCAAAGAAAGAAACTCACATTGATTTACCTTATGCCTAGGGACATTTCTTGTGCATACTAACTAATCCTACACAACTTTTTAGTTAATTATTTGAACATAACATAGTAACTGGAAACAAATTAATGTACTTGTTTTTTAAGCTACACTTTGCTGTGTGATTTTTTACTATAATATCCGGTTATCTAAACTTAAGTAGGTGATAAGGAGATCAAATTTACGATTTATTAATCATGAGCCTGAGGTAAATAAAACATTTTCCAATCTTTTCCATTTTAACTTTTCCAGAATTCACAAATTATGTTGGAGACAATGATAGTCTTCTAGAAACAATTCAATAACAAGCCTAGTTAGGACGTGGATATTAACTAAACGGTACCTATTAAAGCTCAAGTTTAAACATCACCCAATTTAATCATAGCGACACCAAGTAGGGTCATTAGTTTTCATACAAGAAATGTATCAAAGCCCCCTCCACGATGGTAAGAGCATACACATAATTACTGAATTACATTCGAAACATAACTACTGCATTACATTGTGCCAATGCTTTTCCAGAAAAAAATTACAACTCCATACAAAAAGCAAGTATACCATAACCAGTTAAATGTGAAAACTAAGATTCGATTGCATAAACAAATGTTTAATAACACTTTGGTTTGTACTATAAATCAAAATTAGTATCTATGGTATTTGTATTAAAAAACTTACGGTCGCCTTGAGGAGTACTAATGCTCAAGTAGCGTCCCAAAAGGTTCGCCAGGAAAGGAGACAAAAACTGAAAAACAAAATGTCACAAAACGTAAAATGTTTCGTTAGGAAAGATTTTACTAGAAAGGATAGTTACAATAATTGTAAACGCAGAAGAGCGAACAATGACTAGGTCCTGTTTGTGGGAGCTGAATAAAAAAAATAGTGAGATAATAAACAGTCAGTAATGATTAAAAATCAAATCATAAAAGATAAAGGATAGTTCGCACCAACTTTATTAAAATTTTAAGATGCAGAAAATCGTCTAGATTAGTCACAGGGAGTGAAGTATTTGAGTACATTGACCACTTCACTTATCTCGGAAGTCTCATCACTCCTGGTAGGTGGGTGTCTGACAAAACAGCATGAATTCAGAAAGCTCGTTCGGTTTTTATCAACCTACGTCACTTGTAGCGTAGGCGAGATATCTGGCTTTCAACTAACGGTTGAGAGTACCGTGCAGCAGTTCGCTCTGTTTTAACATATTGGTACAAAACATGAAGTATGAAAATAGAAGATACACGTAGACTGGAGATCTTTGATCATAGAAATCTCTGAGGTATCGCTTGTAATCATGGAACGATCGTATAATGAACATTGATATTAGACAGAGTACTAGGAAAACATGGTGAATCAGTCAAATAGGTCGTGAACCCACATCGACTGAGATAGTTAGGACATATTGCGTACACCTGACCATCGTCTGCCTCATTGCGCTACGCTAGTTGGGCTAGGAGTAGGATCGAAGGTAGGGGCGGCCAAACCAAAAATGGCATCAGTCGATGAACTATTTAACTGTTGGTCTAAGCTATGTAGGTTGATGCAGGCTACCCATTTGGGGTCGGCGTGACGGTCGTAATCAGTGGTTAAAATGCTGAGTGACATGGCCCAGAATCGGTCACGTAGCGTTAATGTATTCACTCTTTATGTTCTACTAGACCATAAGTTTCATTTTCATTTCATACTTTCGTTTGTTTCACTCCTTCCAATCGAATTATGCTATTTTGTTAATCTTGTCAATTTAATCACGTCGTGATGTACAATGGCGACTTGTACCCAAACATATATGCGCCGGGTTCTACGTTGTACATGCATGAAATGAATGAAGATGAAAAAAAATCACTTAGATATAATTTCGTCTACAAATAATCAGCATAAAGGAAAATAAGGAATTTGCTGGTTTATAGGGTTACATAGCAAAGTGTCGAGGAAAGGATCTGACAATCTTGATGGGGGACCCAAACACCAAAGTTGGAATGAACAACACCGGATATGAAGAAATCATGGGACGACAAGGACTGGGAGACAGAAATGACAATGGTGAAAGATTTACAAACCTATGTGCCTTCAACAAATTGGTTATAGGTGGTACAATATTCCCCCCACAAATCCATGCACAAAGCTACATGGGTCTCACCGGATTATACTACAGAGAATCAAATCGATCATATATGCATCAACGAAAAATTCAGAAGATTAGTGGAAGATGTGAGAACTAGGAGAAAAGCTGACATAGCTTCAGATCACCACCTGGTGGTAGCCAAAATAAAACAGAAGAAAAAAAAGGAGCAACGGATTTGGAGTAACAGCATCACAACTGTTCAGTACGACATTACTTCGAAATACTGACAAACTCAAGGAATTCAAAATAGCTCTCAACAACAGGTTCCGAGCCTTACAAGATCTGCCGAAAGAAGAAGAAACCACTATGGAGGATAACTGGAAAGAAATCAAAGAAGCACTAACGTCAACGTGTCAGGAGGTTCTAGGCCGACTGCAGCACCATTATAAGCAATGGATCTCCACTGAGACATTGAGCGAAATTCAACAAAGGAGGAACAAGAAGACAGAAATCAACAACAGCCGAACAAGAGCAGAGAAAATCAAGGCACTCACTGAATACACAGAAGCAAATAAGCAGGTAAAGAAGAGCATTAGGGCCGACAAACGGAAATATATCGAAGGCCTTGCAACGACAGCGGAAAAAGCTGCAAGAGAAGGAAATATGAAACAGCTATACGGCACAACGAAGAAACTGGCAGATATACATGGTTAACCAGAGCGACCGGTCAAGAACAAAGAAGACAAGACACTCACTGAGATTCAAGAACAAAAGAATAGGTGGGTAGAACACTTTGAGGAACTCTTGAATAAGCCAGCTCCACTAAACCCACTGGACATCGAAGCAGCACCTACTGATCTTCCGATAGATGTTACTCCACCAACGATGGAAGAAATCAAGATGGCCATCAGACAAATCAAAAGTGGGAAAGCAGCAGGACCTGACAATATACCAGCTGAAGCACTCAAGTCAGATATCGACCTAACAGCAAGGATACTCCACGTTTTATTCAAAAAGATCTGGGAGGAAGAACAAGTGCCGGCAGACTGGAAAGAAGGACATCTTATCAAGATACCAAAGGAAGAGGATTTGAGAAAGTTGGAGAACTACAGAGGGATCACACTATTGTTAGTACCAGGGAAAGTCTTCAGCAGTGTTATTGAACAGGATGAAAGATTCAGTGGAGGCTCAACTTCCAGATCAACAGGCTGATTTCCGTAAGGATCATTCGTGCACAGACCAAATTGCAACACTATGGATCATCGTTGAACAATCAATTGAGTGGAACTCGTCACTGTACACCAACTTCATTGACTATGAGAAGGTATTTGACAATGAAGACAGGAGAACACTATGAAAACTTCTTCGACACTACGGCGTTTTAAAGAAACTCGTCAACATCATCCGAAATTCTTACGACGGAATACAGTGCAAAATCGTGTATGGAGAACAGCTGATAGATACATTCCCAATGAGGACCGGAGTCAGACAAGGCTACCTACTCTCGCATTTTCTCCTCCTTCTAGTGGTTGATTGGATCATGAAGACCTCCACATCTGAGGGGATGCACAGAATTCAATGGACAAGTAGGATGCAACTCGATGATTTGCACTTCGCGGATAACCTAGCTCTTTTAGCACATACATACCAACAAATGCAAGTGAAGACAACCAGTGTAGCAGCAACTTCAGCATCAGTGGGCCTGAACATACATAAGGGAAAGAACAAGATCCTCAAATATAACACAGGGAGCACCAACCCAATCGAACTTGATGGAGAAACTCTGGAAGAAGTGAATACTTTCACATATCTGGGGAGCATCATCGATGAACAAGGAGTGTCCGATGCGGATATAAAGACAAGGATTGGCAAAGCAAGGGCAGCATTCCTACACTTGAAAAACATTTGGAACTCAAAACAAATATCAACTAACCTCAAAGTCAGACTCTTCAATTCGAACGTCAAGACAGTCCTGTTGTATGGAGCTGAAACTTGGAGAATTACTGCAAACATCATCAGATGGATACAAGTATTTATAAACAACTGCCTACGCAAGATAATGAATGTCCGTTGGCCGGAAATCATCAGCAACAGCTTACTATGGGAGAGGACAAACCAACTTTCATCAGCCGGAGAGGAAATTAGGAAAAGACGTTGGAAATGGATAGGACATACATTACGCGAACCATCAGACTGCATCACGAAACAAGCATTAACTTGGAATCCTGTTGGGAAACGGAAAAGAGGAAGGCCAAAGAACACGCTGCGTCGAGAATCGGAAGAAGACATTAATAAGATAAACAGCAACTGGAAACAGTTGGAAAGGATTGCTCAGGACATAGTTCAATGGAGAGTGCTGGTGAGCGGCCTATGCTCCTCTGTGAGGAGTAACGGGAGTAAGTAAGTAAGTAAGTATAGGGTTATATGCACTCAGAGGAAAAGTTTAAATAAGGGAACAAAATGTTGACTGAATTAAGTTGTTTGAAATCCATTCACGATAACTGATGAAATAGAAAAACCTTAACCACTGAGACACTGCAAACTAAATAGTGTAATCAGCTACTGACCAATACATAGGTAATAATTATGAAAAGAATATCTAACTCGAATACCAGTCATGACAAACAAATAATTACATAAATAAACTAGCAAATGATTTAGAACTAACTTTTCTAAAACCATCGCTAAGTAAATCTGAATCTAGACAACAGATAAAATGCCACCATGCACATAGACGGGCTTCTGAATGAGCTAACGTAGTTGGAAAAGCTCGAAGTAGATCAAAAAGTTGTAATAATATTCTGGGAAGATCTGTTAAAATAAATAAAATCAAATTTTAACATCATTTAAATATATCAACATCAAAACAAAAAGATGACAATTCAACAGCAGTACTAGGATGAACTTGTATATTCCCGTTGATTCGTTATAGACTGAAGCTAGTCAGTCTCTGTTGCTATATGTGCATCCTGAGCGGATTGCCTCGATATAGCGAATTATTCACAAGTATTAATTAAGTTGGACTGTGACTGGCAATTGGAATCCAAGACGCGCGTTTCGTCCTATTTGGGACTCATCGGCTGAATGTACCTGCATGCCAAACGGATTGAGTTCGAATCCCACTGTGTACATCAACATTGGAATGCAGGTACATCCAGCCGATGAGTTCCAAATAGGACTAAACGCGCGTCCTGGATTCAACTTGCCAACCACAATCCAACTTAAATCAAAAGCAGTACTTTTGAAATTTAAGACAAGGTTTATGTAGTATTTTAATATTACGTTTAAATGTATAAATAAGAATAAAAACATGACAACTTATTTTGGATGAATAAAAATGTTTACCATTGAACTTCGAACCATAACTGGATAAAGTCGTCATCAGTTTATTGAATATATTCAAAGATAAAACAGCAGGTTCCTCGGACACTGTTTGAGAATCTTTTGTCCCACTATTCATACTATAAGCATCTTGAGAAGATGACATTCGGATTGCACACATTAGGATTTCGATTATTTTAGATAGAGATGATTCATCCATTATGAACTGAAAAGGTTTTGAAAAAGAAGAACCGGTTGGTATACCACATACTTGGATCTTTAAACAAAATGACTTTTTAAAATTCCTATCTATCAGTTAAGACAGACAAACACGAATTTGATACACTTTGTTCACTAAATTAATGTAAACACAATTAGGACTATGTTAGCAGAATAAAGTGAACTGCTTTTATTTTACTGGTTTCTGGACAATTAACAGATTTTCTGCGCAAATTAGTGCCATTCAAGGTTTTTGTAGTAATGTATAGTAAATCGCTATCCATCCGCCTTCAGTCCTTAATACATAGACTTAAGGTAAAACAATAATAAGATACGTCATACATTTAAGTCATCAACTGTTATCAAAAGAAGAGACAAGAAATTGTATTTAGACAAAGATGATTAAGCACTACTGAATGACGTCGCTTGGTCAATACAAAAAGAGTATACTTCGAGTCACGACAAAGTGTTTGAAATGTGGCTCACTACTAAGAGTATTTAAGCAAGTGTTACCACATTTTGTACAACCGAAGTCCCTTGATTTTAGTATTAATTTGTATCTTTCATTGTAAACTCGTCACATTTTCGGAAGCCGTATTGTCGATTTTCTTTAGTTTACTACTATAATATCTACTGTTCTAGTAAATTTTATTTCGCTACGCTAAAGTGGTAGCCTGGGTCAATCAGTAGATATGTCGGGTCCTACGTCACTAATGACTGACAGTGATTGAAAACTTCACGACTGGACAATTGTGAAAAGCAGGAATGTCATCTATGGTCTTCAGGCACTTACGTTGATCACACCGAGGACCCCATCTAACCATTTTAGACATATGGCCAACAATCAGCCACTTAATAAATTAATGTCATCTCTTGATTCAGTAAATTTACACAACAATCCGCTTCGAGGTAGATAATGATCTCTAATGTCTTCTGATGACTGATTTAATCAGACTAATAAAGTGATTGGCTGTCTACAATAACAATTATAAAAATGTTAAACAAAGTTCATTTGATCTCAGTAAAAGGAACTCAATGCTTACGGCTGGAAATATGGATACAAGGTGATCTAAAATAACCAGAATTGGACCAGGTTTCTGCAACAAAAAGTCAGCTATCATCGAAAGCATTTTCTGAAAATGAATGTATATCAATTGTAAACCGTTTAATATCATAAACAAAAGTGAGAAGTAGCCGAAATGAAAAAATATTCCCGTACCGTTAGTATTATCTACGATAATAATATGAATCCACTGTCATCTATATCCTGATAAACGTAAATGTTAGGTAGTAGTACAAATATCGACAGACGGCAACAGCAACATTCCTTTTCAATTATTTTCAGCATGATTAACATTCTAATATCGTCTTTGAAATATAACTGTTATATTTTTATCTGTTGTCTCTAGCGACTGTAAACCTTTGACGGAGTGCAATCCATCTGTTAGAGATTTATAGTTGCTAGAGACAACAGGTAAAAAAAAACAACCATATATGAAAGACGATATTAGTAGGTTACTCATGCCGTAAAGTAAATAAATGAATGGAATGACAGCATATATAGGAAGATAATGCACTTACTCTAGCTGATGCACTTATGAAGCTGTATGGTGTTTGTATAAAGCAGTAATATTATTGTACATGTTATTGGAGCGCTGGTTAAATTTCAATACATACTACCTTCACGTGTGTTTAGTCTTTCGATTTGTGATTAATTTGATACTTCGGTTACTTTTCAAATTTCTATCAAGTATCACATTCTGACTAACTAAGAATTCACATTCATGCACATCTTCGAATGAATAGTCACATAGCACTTGCACTTCTTATAAAGTATAATAGTACTAGTAGTAATTTTGTTAATCACAGATTAAATAAAACGACATACTTTAAGACGATAACACCAAGCAAAATTCATTGGAATATAAGGATAGCTTTAAGAGGATTTCATTTATTTATCACTTACCATTTGTTAACAGACAGATGAAACATCATGTGAAGCCTAATAATCAATTAACGTAAAGTTTTGATTTTAGCGGTAGCTGATTGTGAACAGAAAAAGCCCTTAGATCTTAATTAGGAGTAACAGTGTATCAATAAAGTCGTAAACGAGATTTATTTGCAGTTAACTGTAAATAAAATAATGAAAACATGTATGTTAATACTACAAATTAAGAAATCCTTGAAATTAGAAAATACAACTAAAACATTAACCAGATTATCCAGGTAGGCATACCATCGGAGACAAATCAACGACTTCTCGTATGCTGAAAAAGTGAGCCTTTGGTACTAAACCACTACTTTGAAATTTCGTTTCGATAGTCTCCATTTTTTCAGACAAAGTGATTAATTTTTGTATATACTCTTCCGGAACAAGCTTTGCTAGAGCCATACCAAATGTCAGAACTTGAATTACAGAATGTAAAGTTGCTAGAGTTGGCTGGCGTAGAAACAGATCAACTTGAAACTTCCAAAGTCTACAAATAAACAGTAATTAAGATAGTTATTTTACATACGATAGAGACCACTGAGTGGGACGTAAGCCTCAATGGAGCGAACTATTATATAAAAACCCTTATTCGGTTTTCATATTTGTTCACAGGATTGAAGCAATAAGCAACATAAAATCACTGACATGAATTCAGTTTGTTTTAATTACTGATGACACAGTAACAGCATACTACATGAAGCGATTATACATAGAGGGAAAACCGGTTAAGTATGTCCTCAATTAAGCCATAAGGAAACATGGAAACATGCTTAAGTTCCACAGGGACAATAATGAATCACTGTACAATAGTATAAGCCTAATCGCGTTTGGTTACAAGCCGCTAGGCGAGCGCTTATGATACAACTTATTTCTTTTGTCTTACCGTAGAATGAGGCAACATACTAACATTCCGTATTTTAAAGGATCGCTTGGGTACTAACTTCTATTTTTTTTACTCCTTTTGGAACCAAACACCTAGGCCAATATAAAAATATTCTAAAACCACAATCGAATAGACTTAAGTTGAGTTTCCGTTTCTCGCATCGAGTGGTTAATGACCGTACCAGAGCAAGTGGTATCAGCGTCGTCGAACACCTTCAAGGAAAGACTGGAAAATACATTTGAAGCATTAATATAGGTCACTCAATCTACTGTTCTCACAACTGAAACACCAAACTAGGTCTAATAGACTAATGGTTTAGACACATGAAGCTTAGTCTTATTGTATTCATATGTAGCACAACAACAAGCTCTAGGGGTTTAACAAAGCTGATTACAAACTCATTATTAAAGATATTAGCATTAAGTTTAAATAACGACTCAAGTTAAAATCAAGCATCACGAATCGCAACCTTTCAACTAGATATATGCCACTGCTACATCTCACAGGATTGTGTTGCAGTTATTACATACATATAACATTAAAACGTTTAGTTCCAAATATAAACAGATGGTCAAATACCAATTACAAATAATAGCAGGTTGACGGATTACTTAAATTATCAGACGTAAAAATAACTTAGATTTATCAAACAAAACAACAGAGATGTTTATGTCTTTTGAGTGATCACAAAGAGCCATTAAAAATACACGAAAAGATATTCATAAAATGCATTAAAATACGTCTGTAAAATAATAATATCCCAAGGCAGAAAAGTACTGAATGACTAAACATTTAACGATGATCATTATAATAACAGCATGACTTACTTGTAGAAAGCACCAGCAGCATTCGCCGAAATCGTAGCGTTTCCTGTATTAACTGTGTGAATCTGTAAAAAGAAATCACACGTCTCATCAACCTGACATTAGAGTCGATACCACAACTTACTAGCGTCTTCGAAAAACCGATTGTCTCTGTAAAAATTTCGTTCGTTAAAAACGGAAGACTTTTAAACCAAAGTTCCTCCTTTTTGATGTTTTTTAGGACATTTAAAACTGTGGAAACGAGGAGGTCCTTTTTCTTTGAGTCTAGGAGTTTAGCCGGTCTGATTCGTAAGAAAGTCACAAAACAAAACGTACATCACTCCAAAATGAAAAAGCAAAAGAACTAATTCAACCGCGCATTCACCCTTCTGACTAGAGGGATCACAATGTCTAATGAGACCGTCAGCACCAAACACCAGCTTGTCTAGATTTGCAGACGAATTCCCGGATAAAGTATTAGTTGTAAAAAGGCTGTAAACGCTAGATAAGGTACTTTTAGTGTACTTCTTGATTTCATTGAGACATTTAGTCAGATCTCCGCCGGTACGCACACATTTTAGGAACTTATCAATAAGATGTGCCATTTTACAAAATAATCACTCTACGCGCCTAACACACAAACCTTCAATTTCGACGTATTAAAACGAAATCTTGATATACACAAAATGAGTGTCCTTTCACTAACAGGCTTCGCTTTAAAAATATAACGCTGAATAATCGTGCTCGTTTGTCGTATTCTTCTGGTACTTTTAAGAATAGTTCGAGTGATAGGTTTTTCCTTTTTTGCTCACCGACTTAAGATATTCTAGACTGATATTTTTTCGTTTAGCTTGTTGTGTAATTTGTTCCTTTTGTATAATGTATGTAACCTGTAAATCAACATGGATGGGGCAGTCACATGTGTTCATAATTTTCACAGTAATCAAATGGTAGTTAGCTTATCAAGCCCTATTGCTTTCTCTGTATCTTAACAGTCAAATGAATCTAGTACATGTACATGACCGACATATGAAATAATAATAACAATCATTTATTTCTGAAAATAGATACACACCAGTCTTACAAGCGTAATCAATTAGATACACAGAGCATTGTATAACGAAATCTAAAGAATAAAATTTTAAGATTGCAACAAACACGTGCTAAGTTTTGTAAGAGGTTGGGCGTAACGTTTAAGATTACTATAGTAGTTAAATATAACAGAACAGCCACATACAGGAATATAAGACAAATTGACAAAGAAGATGACATCCACAAACGATGTAGGTTGATACGAGTACTTCCAGGGTCAAAGGGAATAGCATACAGGCTTTTGGAAGCTGGTCAAAAGTGAAATAGTTTATGTACAGGTAGGTTCAGTAATCGAACGAAACAGAGTAAGATTCCAAATTGTATGAGTCAACAAAGTTGTACATAGGGGCTGTAGTATGTCTGGCATGATAGCTTAAAAGTGAAGAACAGCCATAGCGGGAGATAAGTAGATAATCATTTTGTTAACTGAAATAACAACGGTTAGTAGGATACCCGCTCCACAAAGCTGAATGATGTACAATCGTTAGCGTACTAGTGTATCTACAAATATATATGAGAAAGAAGCAAAAGAAAAAAGGAGTGTGGCTTCTAAAAGTAATATTAATAATCAATAGGTTAAACAGACCTAGGATCTGGAACGTACAACTATGATTCGTTGCTGTAAAGCCTACGTTAAGTAGGTTGTCAAAAGAGAGAATTCTGTAAAGGAAGTTAATTAAACGTGGAAGGGATTAGGAAATTATAATGTCCATGGGTAGCCTGTTTCATATCTGGATAAGCTTAATCAAGTAAAAGTTAGCTATAATAGTGGTTTTAAAGATGCCAACGTCAATGCTAAATATATGTTTACGTGGATCATAAGGAGAGATTGCTTAAATTGTTTTTCGTTACAGGTGTAAAGTGTTAACTTGTGTCTCCTAATATATAAGGATTGAAGTACCTTTGAACAGATTCTGGTTTATGTTTATCCCCTATGTGTAGGCAGATGTCAATAAACAAGAAATACTCTAAAATGGAGCGTATACACATTTTGTGTAATTGTATTCTAACTTCTTGGTTATGGAAATTCCATAGAATGCAACCAAAATGTCTTCTTTATACGCTAGTCCGTGTCGCAACATGCTTGGTGAAAGGACCAATCAATGCCTGTTGACCCATGTGGAGCATACGTCGCTGTCTAGCATTCTTCAACCAACTGTCTTGGGCCTTCCTTTACAGCTCTTCCCAAATGCTGCCCATTTTCTTCATGTCTGTCTCCAACACCAGATGCATTGTGTTCTTGGATCTTCACTTCTTTCTTCGGCCCTCAGGATTTCAAGCTAGTGCTCGTCATATGACGTAGTTTAAAGATTTCTTTAATGTGCATCCTATCAACCTACAGCATCTTTCCATAATTTCCCTTTCGGTTGGAAGGTGGTTGGTTTGTTCTATGCCAAAGAAGGTTGTTGCTGATAGTACCTGGCCAATCGATCCGAAGTAACTTACGCGGATAGTTGTTTATAAACACTTGTATCTTTTGAAGGATGCTTTTCGTAGTTCTCCAAGTTTCAGCTCCATACAACAGAGCTGTCTTGACATTTGTATTGAGAATTTTGACTTTATTGTTGACTGACAGTTGGTTTTAGTTCCACATGTGTTACTTGTCCCAAATATCTTCAGGTCGTATCTTTTCGTTTCAGCTATAAGCATGCATTTTCTTGTCTTCCACATTTATTTATTTATTTATTTTAATCACATACTACTCATTTACAATAAGCGTTGTGAAGAAACCATTTTGGGCTTCATCAGTTGAGTATAATAATTCAATAAATCAAATTAGCGAAATGGTATTAAGAGTATAAATGCTAACGTGATGTAGGACGTGTAAATAGAATATTTCATGAACCTATGTTAATTGTCGCTTTGGTGGTCAAAAGGGGCATCGGCTTCGTGACTTCCGAAGAAACTCAGCTTTCAATATGTGACGTAATAACTCTTCAAAATGATGACTTTTCAACACCAGGGCAGAGTTAAAATGGTTAAAAAGGTTTTTTGTGATTAGAGATCTTTTAGCAAGGTTGTTTTTTTTGAGGGATTTAGTTTATAATCCCATTCCCAACCCTCCTCCTTTATCCGGGCTTGGGACCAGCAAAAACCCTAGGGTGATTCCAGGTGAAGTAAAAGAGATAGCATAGAAATATGCCAAGCCACGATCAGTAACACTTCGTAATCGCGATAAAGTCATGAAGTGGATGGTCAACTGCAGAAAATTTCCAAGTAATACACCAACCATTTATAAGTAACAAGTCGCTTTGAATTTAGCATAGACACCGAAAAAGTTCGTCGGAATAAGGAGGAAATGCGACTTTGAGATCACCAGTAAACATAAATGACTTAAAATTAAGGAAGCCTTTACATATATCATCAATACAGAGAATAGAGAGGAAGGGACCAAGAACGGTACCTTGGATAACTTCCGAGATTATAAGCATTGGGTGGGAGGGCGTAGACTTTGACTTGGCCATTTATGTACGATCACTGAAGAAGGACTTAATCCATGCTGATAGAGGGCAAGCAGTATTATTTGTCTTAAGCAGGTGATCAACTCCGTGAGATAGTAAAAATTCTAGGTGAAACAGTTTCGATATCATGCCCACCATGTCTCAGAATATAAGAATTTATACCGTATACACCATAACTCTGGGAGTATTTTAGTGTTGGAGTGTACCCGGTATATGACCAAGTTATGTTTGCGGTATTAGGAGATCAACTTCTAACGATTGAACCCACTCTTACGAATGCAAATAAATCAGAAGGCATTGAAGGATGGAAGAGAAGTTTTAGCGCCTAGGTATATCCCGATCTAGTGACAGAAGAAGCCAGAGTATTTTGGGAATAGGTCTTTATTCAGTAGCGTGGGCAGGATACAATGGAGCGCTGTTCTAGTTATTCATACACACAAATACTTCTCAACGTTCAATATAAGCTAATAGGAAATATAGTCCCTATGCAGAATAAGGAAGCAAATGAATACTGGAGCTTAATTGTTTTGTAGCATGCTTAAGGTTTGAAGTGAACTTTTAACTAGTCAACCTAAGTTGTTACAAAGTTATATTTGACCGTGAATAGAGCGGCAATGGGATAGCAACGTCTAGGCTGGCAAACCAGAGAAAGAGATGCTACCCACGGTGCGTCGTGACGTGATCTGGTGTTTGCCAAAACAAACATGGTCAGCATCAATGTCGAGGACCTATGTAACTATTTATTTTGGGGATTATTTACCGCTATAGTGTATTAATAGACCTGCTAATGCCGCTGAAATTAGATTCAACAGTTGTTATCATAAATAGCTTTTATTCTCAAGTATTCTCAAGTGCTAATTACACATAGATGAGTAAAAATGTCATTGAGTATTAGTAAATTGCGTAATAGAATCGTTTTTACCAATGTAGGGTGAATACTTAGCACATAATGCTCCAGTGAATACTTCAAGACTGTTATATGTCATACCACTGTATTAAAGTCGTTTTTTGAAAAGAAGTACCATGGCACGCTGCTTGAAAGGACTGGAAAGTGTTAGAAGTCCGTTTCTTCTAGCCGTGTTAATGTGAAACGAATAAATCAAGTTGTACGTGTCAATAATCGAACTCAGTGCACAGAAGTCATGACGGATATAAATCTTTTGAAGAGAGATCTCAATTTATGTCGAAAGTGCAGCGCGACGAAATGCTTGTTACTACCGCGCCATATAAATTAGTTTGGAGGAACAAGTATACAAAGACAAATGCCACTGTTTGTGTAGGATATACCCATAGCAATTTAGAAATCACCAGTTGCAAAGGAGCGAGTCCGTTCTGACAGGTTGATTAACAAGGATAAAAGACCCCGAGTAACAGTACTGTATTTTCCCAAAACCAGTGGGGAATTATGGTCTTAATTTGGGGCAAAATTGTATGGATATGGAAGTGGCAACAAGTAGAGCACCACGTTATTGTCTTACCCACTTAACTTGTGAGGTACATACGCTTCAAGGGGGGACCAATATTGTTAAATAAACAAGATCCATAAATGTGTCCGCTCACATGGAATGGGTGTCACATTTCCACCAAACATGAATATCAATTTTGCACGAAAGTTAATCGTGCTAAGGTGGTCCGTAGTAGACATTCTAACTGAGTCCAAAGTCACTACACATGACCTTATGGTCATATGGAAAATAATAAGCAACTTCAATAATGAGTGCATGTGAGGGTATGTCTTCTAAGACCACAGGAAGGCGAATTCAGTATAAACATCCAACCAGTAACGTGGTGCTCGTCAGATTAATAGTAACCCGAGTTACTGGGATAGCATCAAGATTCTGTGGCTATCAGGATGAGTGGGCTGAGTAGCAAAGCAATCGTTTTAATGAGAGTCATTTTACCTATTATAGATCTTTCATTAACGAGTAAATGTAAATGGTTGCTGTAAGATCTGTAAAAGCATGCAAAGTCGTCAAAAAGACTGAATTTCACTCCACCACTTGGTGCATTACAGTTGATGGACGACTGATGCAAGGAAGTGGTAAAGTAGTCGGAGCAGTAGCAGAAGTTAATTTGGTGCCAAGTATTATGGAGGTTCCAGGTGGGTTGAAAAAGCAGAAGTATACGGGACTGATGAGACTCCGGTCACAAGGAAATTGAAGGTGGGGGCAAACGAAGACAGGACAGATTGTTCTGGAGCGTCCATATTTGTAGGAAGAACTAAGACAATAGTTGAGGCAGCATATGAGACCATGGAGGGGAGGTTGGGAGAAATGGATTGTGGCGCACAGGAAAATAGGCATATGGATTATAAGCGATTGGCCAATAATCTGTGTGCTGTACGGGGTTGCCATACGTCAAAGGAGCACAGCTAAGTAAACCCTAGCTACAGTAGAGAGGATTTCTAAGAAAGTCAATAGGTGAGGTGGCGTAATGGTATGAATACGAGGTTGATAGAAGCTTGGCCGGGTAATTAGTGCCCCGGGAGACATGAGGTTGACGAGTCTTTAGTTGCACGTAATGTGGATGTTTATGGATTCCTAATAACAAATGCGGTGGGTAACTATGTTTCTCAGTAACAGCGTTATAATTATTACAGTTACATTTAACAGTATGAGTATTCACCAGTTCCATATGATGGTGCTTGTAAAAGATTAGGTTACTTACGGAATCGTTACATATCACATAGTAGGGTGATTTGTTTATTTGAAATAACAGGACTCTAGTGAATATGGAGGGAGCCTCGTCTTCACTTACTCATGTTGTCACAGTTTTGGTCTGCATGGAATTACCGGAAAGAGATGAAGACTGTCATGTTACCTTAGGATGTTGTGAAGTGAGATTCATGTGGTCTGGGTCGCGTTGTGTTGTGATTCTATGAGGACTAACCTTAATATGATTTGGCTTTGTTAGTTGTCTGTTATTTATTGTATCTAAAGTAGTTTTTACGGAATAGGGACATTCAGTGATAATAAAGTCATTACCCTTACGTTTAAGTAGGGCTTCGAGGGCTATTAATTGGTGCATAGTCTGTTGATATATCCAGATCAATACATTTCTCCTTACTCTGTGTATTTATTTTCGTAATCGTTGGGCTAGTAGGCCATAACACCTGAAACGACGTTGACGATGTATTAGGTCAGGATTGACCTTTATATTTTATTATCCATATTACTTGCGAACTGCTGCCTAAGTGTTATGCTACTTGCATGCATTTCATCAGGCACCATATGGTTACAAGAAGCGATATAAATATCATTTGAAACACTTCGCCGATATCATGATTTGCAAAAACTAAGGATATGACTATCTTCATAAAACAAATTGATTTAATACAGTTGTTCAGTGCATTGTCCAGCTATTTGTTTTAGCAACTTTGTATTTACCGTCAAAACCTTTCCCAACGTTTCCTTAATCTTTAATGAACCAGAAGTGCACCAGGTATATGACCAAGTTACGTTTGTCGTATGACCAGAGCAACCTCCAACGACTGAATCTACACGTATGAATAAAAACAAATCAGAAGGCAGTGAGGGATTTAGGAGAAGTTATATTTTAATATTGAGTGGAGCATCAATCGGGTAGCGACGTCTAGGCTGGCTAAATAGAGAGGGAGTTAGTCCCAACGACATATCGTGTCGTGATCTGGTGATGATGCCTGACCGAGCGCCTTCAACTAGTCGTATCCGCTGGAACAGATGTGGTCAGCATTAATGTCGAGAGCCTTTGCAACTATTTATTATTTGGGGGGGGGGTGATTTACCTCTACAAACCGTTGGCTAAGAACGACCATGAAAATAACTAATTCGACAGTCTGATTTACAACAGCGAACAATTTTACTACTTGTAACAGTCAATTAGTATATGAAAATCAATTGTATAGTACATGTAGAAATATGTTAGATAACATACTGGTAGCCATGCAGTGATCAATGGTGAAATATCCAAAAACGTTCAGAATAATCATAATAAAACTATTTTCAATATAAAGTTAAGGTGATGAATGTTGTAAAGTGCTGATTCATTCTTAGTAGTCAGCCTTTGAGCAAAATATTGAAGTTATTTGATGACATGGAAATAGAACAGAACTCGATGGTAAAAAAGTTATAACTCAAAAAATATAAGTTTATTACCTATAGAGACTGTTTTCATTTTTATAGATAACTGTACTAATAAATTTTTATATCGTAAATAGGTAAAATACTTTCCTTATTTGAACAGAACGTTAAAGGCATGCCAGAATTGTAGTTTAAACAGTTCAGATTATAAGTGAATTGAAGTGGTTTTGTAGAGATTGGTATTAAGTTTAATTGATTGGATAAGTCACAAATTGATGTTGGTGGTGTACCATTGAAAACCTGGGAGCATTGGACAGCTGTTTCATCCAAGTATGCAACCGTTGAGCAATGCATACCCTCAATTTCGCCAGTGAAATTGAACTCAAAACCTCTAGGTTGGCTAACGCCTAATCTAATATACCACTGGGGCTGCTCTGGGTCCGATTCCCCTGATGGAATCGAGGATGTACATTGCTTAAGACTCCCATACTTGGATGAGAGAGCTGTCCAGTACTCCCTGGTTATCAAAAATACCGTACTAACATCAATCTGTGACGAATTCAAATCATACTTCACTTGATTGTAAAGATGCAGATGTTCAAAATACCAAACTTAAATCGACAAATTCAATTTTTACATTGAATGTATGTACACAAGGTAAACGGAAAGAAATCGCTCTGGTCACACTCTCAAATTCATTGTGACCTATATTATTTACGATAATCTAAGTCTATCTGATATGTGATTTATTGTAAACTAATCAACGATCGATATTTGATGAATTATGTTTATTATGCTGAACAAAATTGAATTATTAAATTCATAATTTTACTGGGATTACTGTTCGCTTCAAGTAAAATCGCGTTACTACGACTCTCGATGATGATTAATCACAACACTGTATAACATTTTCGACAACTAATTGTATCACAAGTTGACATCATTTGGTAAACTATTACAAACCAATAATAGTGAATTTATTTTCAAAAGAATTCGAAGAGTTAAAATGATAAGATGTTAGAAACCGATGTTCATAACTCCTTGTCCTTTATGTAAATCCATGACAGGAAATATTTCCAAATGTCTCCATTTCCGATGGAGTATCATTAACCCTTATATTAAAAATATTTTATAAAGTATATTTTCACCAAAAAAAGTGACTAGTAGTGAAGTACAAAACTTGAATTTCATCTGATTTGGCACTCATTAAATGAACGTAAGCCCCTCTGATTATCACTATCCCCACTGTGACTCAAATGTTAGAGTTATGAAGTAGGCTACAGATTTATGATAGTCACTAGTTATTCAATAAGTATATCCAACTGACCAGTTTTATGTAGAATGAAGCGAGTGTCCTGAATTCCACTATATTCTGCTACGGAAGCACACAATCAGCAGTTAACTATCAACATTTTGTATGGAACAATGAAACCACAAATTATTTAAAATATGTTGCATAAACCAGAATGTTTCATAGTTTAAATTACCATAACTGTAGTTTCAACATGTATTCAATACAAGTTGTAACACGAACGAAACATGCTGTTGAGTAGTAAAAGTAGTTTTAGTTATCATCCATAATCAATCTAAAACAACTATGGCTGCTTTTGATTAGTCCAGTAAAATTCATAGACATGAATGTGCAACATCTAGCCATTTAAATCATTCAACAGGACTAGCTCTGGAATACTAGCCTAGCCTTGATGATTTGCAAGAATCAAAACTATGCATAAAATTCAAAGCTTTATAACTTGCAACTATGTATTTATGACTACTTTCTTTACTTGAATATTACAAGCATTACTTCATAAGAGTGATTTTAGATATGTACACGTGAATCTCAATAATATGTATGGTTAATTAAACCTGTGTATGTATGACTTATTGTTGAATTCAGAAAAATTATACAAATCTTCTTTGAGTTAAAACTAGTGAAACTGACACTAATTGGTCACTACTTCATAATCAACCAATATCTCTATCTCAATTCTTCATGAGGTCGGCCACTGCCTGTCTATCTCTGTGGCAACCGTATACACTGTAACAGTGAGTGATGCGGTTACAAATCCCAAAGAGAATATCACTTTCCTTAAAATTTCAGGTACTCTAACTAGTGTTAGTTAACACAAAACTTGTGTAAAGCAGGGTGTATTTTCGACTAGCTCCAATTGCTTGCTAGTAACAGTCAAACTACTTATTGATGCTTTACAAACTGAGATTTAAATGATGACCAAGTATTAACTTGTCGTTACATCAAAAACATATTCGGGTGGTGCTTTTTTTCATTATTACTATTCTTATGAAAATATTAATGAATACTTAGTTGTAAACAGTATTTAAAATATCTAGTTCGGATATGAGTTGTAATCAAATAGTAACACATTAGTGAATGTTCCTAATCACAACTAATTCTATTACCATGACGTACTTGAGAACTAATCAGAATACTGAAAGTTGTGTAGATTTTGTTACGCTTACATGACTGAGCATTGTTAATTAGTGTTTTTTTTAACATGAAGTTATTGCCAACCCCCTCAGTTTTACTTCTTGATAAACTAATTTCTAATTTAGGAAGCAACATGCTTTATTTTTGAAAGAATTTATAAACATCACTTGGATGTTACTGCTTGATGTTGACCAGTCTGAAACAGTACAAAAGTAATATCTTTTATAGACTTGAATAAACTGAATCAATATTTCTATTATTCTACCGGTTGATAAGATAGTTTTTAGACCACAGCTTTCAAGAATACTACTCTGAAAAGTTTCAACATCTATGAAAATTAGGTTAAGTTAGGTGGACTAGAGATTGCCGTTGATCATTTTAAATAAGATTCCATGCATACTGGTAAGTTTAGACAGTTGGCTAATAGATTTTCGAAAATATTTGCAATTACAGAGCTTGATATTGGTTAGTTTCAAGCAGTGTATTATTCTGTTTTAAGTTTCATTTATTACTTAGTGCAAAGTTAATATCATAATCAGATATTCCGCTACAGTTCTTTTTTTAAAGATAAACCCTGTAATAACAGTTGTACAACTTCGATAGTGAATGCTTACAAGAGAAAATTCTTCAGTGAGGCAACCGTAATCTGTTCATTGACTCGGTTTCGAAAGATATTTATTGAATTACTTAGGTGATAACCTCAAATGCGTTAGAGATTATCATTCAATTTGTGTCAACCTCCTTAATTATTTTCTAAAGTTTTTCATTTAAAATCAATCCTAGATGATCTCATTGTAAGATTATTTCATTGAATTGGAATCAATAAGATTATGAGTAAAATAACCGAGAAGATTAGAAGAATTATCTTAAAATATATCAATAATGCATAATCAACTTAACATAACTTGAAGTAAATGGATGAATAACATTTAATTTTTCATTAAGTAAATAGTGCGTGATGGTAATCATATTAAATAAGACTTTCAGTTATTTGACACGTATTAACAATTATGTCAAATTCAAATGATTGAGGTGTTTGTAAATTAAGCCGAAAATAGAATTTCAGACAAATAATGACTGTATTTAGAGAGATTTAAGAGACTAAGAGAGTTACTTACGAATATGTACGCTTCTTGTTTGAAAACACAAATGACTACAGTTTTTATTTCCTGAAATTAGTAAAAGTTCACCGATTTCTTAACAGTTAACATCTATTTATTAAAAATATCAAGTAAGACTTCACTTTCATGATCAATCAGAAGAAAAACTCGTATATCTAGAGAATAAACCAGCATACGAACCTCAGGGAATTATAAGCTCTAACATATCAAATCCCAATACCACCTAATAAAACTAAGAAATTAAGTAATTTGTCATAAAGGAAAGTTGGTAAACAGTACGCTTCCACGTACTTGAAGTGTAAGGTGGTACTTATTACATTTGTTTGTAATATTTCTTCTAGTCAATAACAGTCCACTTCTTGATCAATGGATTATTAGTATCTGGAAATTTATCTGGTCACGATTTGGAGCTCGCTTCCACCAATTATCATCTTAACGACTCCGGTCACTAATTAATTACGTCAGTTGAGATAAATAGCGGTCAACCACTTTCTCGTTAAACTTATATAACGTCATTATGTAGATGGTGTTACTAGAGTGGAGCAAAGGCCGTCACACGATATAAATGATCGTACAGCAAAGCATCTTTACTTCAGTCGGCCACAAACCAACAGGTTTATAATAGTGAAGACAAATTGTAGTAAACCACTGTTACTTCCCATAGTTGTCACATACCTAAGTCCCTGCATGAATGCTTTAATCCGTTATTAGTATAAGTATGATTATTTAATTATTACTGGCACAGTTTACAAACAAACTGAATATCTTAGATGTACTTCGACACTATATGGTAGGTCCGATCAATAAATACCTGTTACTCCCCGAGTAGTATAAGCTGCAGACTAGGATTCTCAAGCCAACTCTGTCCCGGGTTCCCCCTTCCACTTCTTTCCAAATTATATTCGTTATTTTGATGTCTGCCTTTAATTCACGGAACAATGTGTAGTTCAGACTTCCTCTTTTCCTTTAGCTTTCAGGATTCCAAGTTAGAGCTTGCATTGTTCTCTGCCATAGTAGGTTCTTACTGATGGTGTCTAGCTAACGGATCTAAAGTATCTTGCGTAAACAACCGTTTATGAATGCCTGCATCTTCTGAATAATTGTTTGCGTAATTTTCACGTTTGTATTGAAAATTCCGACTCTGGTGTTGGCCAACAGCTGTTTCGAGTTCCAGATGTTCTTCAACTGTAGAAACGCCTCCCATGTCTTCACATCTGCATCAGATTCCCATGTATGTAAAAGCTTCAACGTCTTCTAGAGCTTCCCTGTGATTTGGTTGGTGTTCTCTGTGTTGCTTTTCCCCTTGTGTATGTCGAGGCCCATTGCTGGCTGAAGAGGCTGTTGATACACTGTCCGTCTTCACTTGCTAAGTGTGAGATAGAAGAGTTAGGTCATCTACGAAGTCCAAATCGTCCAGTTGCATCCAAACTGTCCACTGCATTCCGCATATGGCTACCCTCCATTAAGTTTCGCTAATGTGATGTTTGACTTTGCAACCCGAGTTCAAGTGATTACAAACTTTGTAATAAAGGCAGCAACTACTTGATTACATCCTAGTCCGAATATAAAGAATACTTAATGGCTTTCAGTTAGTATACTGATGATACAAGAGAAATAAAATAAAGCTCGTTATATCTGATGCCTGCGTCCAAGAGTATAGGCTGAAGAAAGCTTACTATTATGAATGGGGAGATCCTCGAGTCAGATATTAACAGAAAGACTGGGTAATCTCACCAACATGTTGAGGAAAATACAGAGTACTACGGAATACCCACAATTATCATAAGGCTTTTATTTGAAAATGCTGCATAAAAAGGTTTTGTTTAGATCTACGTACTTAGAATTCCTATCCACTGAGTACAGTATAATGGTGAAATTAGAAAATTTTTGGAAATATGCCAACTGGAATATGAATAATTGTTATCTACTCACTCATCTCGACATAATCTACATCAGGATTTCACCGATTAAGAGGTTTTTCTGGCTGTAATTAAGGAATTTGTAGCTTGTAAGAAAGAAACCCAATTCTCAACAAGCCACGTTCAAATTCATTTAAATTATTATTGCATTCTATCTGGTTTAAGAACAACTTTCATGGAGACATCAAGTACCGTGTTTAATCTTTGGTATCGATGTGTCAAGCAAACAAAAAAATATTGATATGGAAATAACTAAGGAATCACTATTATGCGGACACAACGGTAACTAGCGCCTTTTAAGGTACTACTGGAACAATGAACATACAATTAATTTGGACAGCCCACAATCGTCACTTCAGATAGTTCGGGATGAAGAGAGACGATGTGGACATCAATGCATTTGGAATTATCAGGTCCATAGAAATTCAGAAATGACAGACAGTTCAAAACACGTGACCAATGATTAATCAAACAACAAAGGTAGGCTTATAAAACGGTCCAATTAAAGCAAAGCAGGGAGTGACTAATAATCAACTTTAAAGTAGGCTGAAATTGGATTGGTCAATTTTAGTTATCTGTATAGTCTGACATGCTGGTCTGATCACAAATAACGTCTGACATTACTGACTTGGTTTAGCAATGTTCGGATGATTCATGTATCTCTAGCGCCAACCACTTGGTTTGGTTTAGCTCCATACGGTTAAGAGGTAAGACGTTACGTATATTGATAATGTGTGATCGTGAAATGTGTTTTTCAAAGCTGTTCAATCATACATGTTCCGTGTTTCTATCTGAATACAATGCATCTGTATGCCTCTATCGTTTCAGATATTTGTGAATAAGTTATTACAACCGACTTTCTAGATGATCAAAATCCAGTTGTTAAGTGAAACAAATCAGTAAGAAGTACTACTGCGCATATAGATGAGGGAGTCAGTCATACTTGGTAAAGATGATGACTTCCTTTGTTCAATTATTCATAATGTATGCAAGAATCTGGACAAACATTTGTGATTGAATTTAGTCTGTCAGTAGTTAAAATGTAATTTTAGACAATAACACAATGCCTACTCTATTTGGATTGTGACTAGCAGTGAAATATAATACGTGTCTTCGCCCCTTTTAAAAACTCGTCGGACTTACTAGAAAGCCTTCTGGTTTGTACGCTTTATTTATCGTTCATACGTGGATGGTATTGCATACAATGCAATCGCTGTCAAATTGTGATTGGCATATTTTTTTACTAGTATTACTGCTGCTTCTACAACTTTGGTATTCATCTTGTTAAACACGTAACATGACAACTTACTTTAATGCACATTAGTGCCAGGATCATCTTCACAATGAATGACTGAAGCTTTTGGGTATTTTGTGCCAAATGTAAAGGTATTTGTCCATGTTAGTGATCATTAGTTTTTTTTAAAATGGAACCTCGCCACAAATTTAACCATGATCATTGGTCCTTTCAACGTAACATCTAAATTTTTTGCCTTAAAATTAGAATGAGTTACTATTTACATTCGTGTTAGAAAATAGGTAGGCGTAATTATAACGTAAGTCCTGTTGATGCATGTTAACAATCTACATAACACATTGTAGGTACGTACGTTATTGATTCGTAGGATCAATGTCATCTAACTTTTCAAACCGTTTGTTATTTTACTACGAATACCTAACCTCAGGATCATTTGGTAGCTTCATTATATTTGGCTAGTGCCTCGTAAGAGTATATGGTGCAGTACTCGCGTGATGCGTTTGTCTCCTAGCTTTATAAACTATGTCTTACACATAAACTAATAAGGAGCAAACTGCACAACAGGTGACCCAAGCTTGCTATACCCACCCCGATATTTCCCTAGTCACTGATTAACTTGTTAGTGTTTAAACTACTTTTCTCTCACTATGGCTAGAATTAATGTTGACATCTACCAGTTGTGGAGATCAGCTCCACATATGTGAGGAGATAAATACATCTTAAACATCTCATTACCTATGAATACGTTTGGGAGGGGGTTGCATAATCTGGCTTCACATCATTTTTGAGTTTAACTGGAGTTATTTCACTGTTAAGATTCAGTCAGTCATGTACAACGTAGAACCTTGCATATATGCACACAGGTCCAAGTTGCTATACCACAGCACAACGAGACCAAATTAAAAAAAATTACTGCAATATTACTTCTGTCACTGACCCCAGCCTACTTCGTATTGGACACCAATGGATTGTCTTCGGTCGCTACTCTGACTAGACTAGTATAGCTTAATGTAATTATTTGTACGCAGATTGCCTGTATTACTTGCAAGTTACTTTAGATGTTACAACAAAATCTTACTGTTTAATGCAGCAGCGAGTGTATTCCAGGGCCCCACTTACAGTAGTGATTTAGGTTCTGATGAATTATAAGCAATCCAAACTTGTCATAATTGTGCATCAGTCCAGTTCACTATTGTATACTGGAACAAGGATGAAATTATCTAAATGAATACTGAAGTAGTGTTAATATAGATTAGACGTAGCTAGATGTGGTTAGATAATAAGGATTCGGTTTGCAAAATTAATGTATATAACTGTTCCCATGTACCGACTCTATGGAAAATCAAGATATGAATGCATTAGCGTCATTCCGATCTATTCTACTCCATACCACCCGTCTACAACTACCAATCATGCAAAGCCTACTAAGTCAACCAACGTAGCTCAAGCTATCAGTCAGTGATCCGGCGCAACGTTGTGGATTGGTCATTCCCAGCCATCAATTAGCCAGCATTCCTCGTAAAGTTAGACGATCTTCGGACAAGCATAATATATTTGGACCAGCTCAGTCGACGATGTTATATTTTAATAGGTCAGTTATTTATGTAAGCTGAGAGTACGAAGTGACATCATAAAGTGTTTGAATCTGTTTAACTCAAATCTATTCAAGTAAAACTTTCTAAAAATTTGTCTCAAGAGTTAGTTCTCCTTTTTGTTAATAGAATATCGGCAGCTTCTGTAAACAATGATTCTAAGATTATTAATCAGTCAGTCATGTACAACGTAATACTATAGATGGTAGAGATTTGTAACTCAGTGTGGTTTTTCGTTTTTTGAACTGTCATTATGTCATTGTGCTATATAGAGCAAAATGCCTCTGTGCCTATTTGAACCACTTGTTTAGAAATGGATTTGTTAATTACCCTTACTGTCATAATCCCATCGACTTTGATACGTTAGAGGCTGGTAAACTACTGATGTCTAAAAACGTGTTTCCAGGCTTTTTCCAGCTATTCAGATGGAACATTAGTATGCGTACTAGCGGTATAGCATACTAAACACCGGTCTGTTCTTTTGCTGCTATGATTATGAAATTTAGTCACCCAGCGCGTTAAGTATGTATAAGGGGCAATAAAGGTAAAATAATCTATATTAAATTGTATTAATTCAAACTGTTACATGCAGAAATCCAGAAAGGATTATAGGGCACTTAAAATTTATGATTTGGAAAGAAGGCAATACATATTTCCGTATGGCATAGACATTGTTTTGAAGTTAATTACGATCTTCTACACAGTCTCTTTAGAGTCGTATGTCTAGTAGAGTAGCTGTAGAAATCGTCCACTACAGCTAGATTTTGATAGTCACTCAAAAGCATTACTTAACCTCACAGCCTATATCATCTCGATGGTAGACACCTAAGAACCCGATTTCCATCGACTGTTAGAATCATGAGAAGACTTCAGATTACACAGTCAAACCTCAATTACACCTAAATGCAAGTCCGTATGTTTATTCGTACCTGGGAGCAGACGCTTGAACATTTATGGAAATATTTGGACGACTAGAAGTACGTGAAAGTGAATATAGTCGTATTTATTGACTTAAAAGCAGCTTTCGACTCTGTAGACCGTGAAGTCTTGTGGCAGTGTTTGTCATTAAAAGGCGTGCCTCAAAAGTACATAGACTTTATAAAGGCTCTCTACTCGGTCATTGCCGGTCGAGTCATATGGCGAACTATCACGATAAATTTCATCCTCAAGTGGGGTTTGTCAGGGTTGCCCCTTATCCCCTTTTTTATTTAATTTTATCATAGATGTACTCTTAGAAATCTCACACACTTCTTTTAACTCCTGAAGAATTAATTTTCTTCCAGGAGGTCCTCTCGTCGACTTAGAATACGCAGACGATATAGTCCTATTTGGTGAAGACGCGGACAATATGCAGTCTCCTGAACACCTTGAGTAACAATGCAAGCATATTTGGGATGCGCTTCACCCCTTCCAAATGCAAAATGTTACTCCAGGACTGGCTTGCTTCTCCTAAATTAGTTATAGGGAGTGAAGTAATTGAATGCGTTGATCGCTTCACTTATCTCGCAAGTTTCATCACCCTTGGTGGGTCGGTGTCTGACGAAATCTCAGCACGGATTCAGAAAGCCCGATCGGCATTTGCCAATCTACGACACTTGTGGCACAGATGAGATATCCGTGTCCCAACGAAAGACCGGATGTACTGCGCAGTTTTAACATGTTGCGAAACGTGGGCCATGAAAACACAAAATATGCGTCAACTTCAGGTATTTGACCATAGGAATCTTCGTAGCATCGCTCGTATATCATGAAACAGTCAAATAAGTAATATGAAGGTTAGACAAAAGGTTCTTGGGAAATACGCTAAATCAGTCGAAGAGGTCATTAACCTTGATTGACTGAGATGGTTGGGACATGTGTTGCGCATGCCCGACCACCGTCTACCTAATCGCGCTATGTTGGCTAGGGTTGAATTAGGATGGAAGAAGAGTAGGGGCGGCCAAACCAAAACATGGCATCAGTCCATGAAGTCCTTGACTGTTGGTCTGAGCCATGTTGGTAGATGCAGATTACCTGGTTGGGGTCCGCGTGATAGTCGCAATAAATGGCTGGAGACACTGGGAGACATGGCTCAGAACCGGTCACAGTGGCTCAAGTGTATTCACCCTTTAACTTCATCTAGTTCTTGAATTCTGTTATTATTTGCTACACTCCTTTACTTCACTCTTCCCTTTTGTATTCTGTTATTTTGTTACCTCTGTTATCTCGTAGTGCTAATGTTGTATGCCAACTTGGACCTGTGGGCGTGTGCCCGGTTCTACGTTGCTGATGATGAAGGTGAATATCATAATGAGCTAACCTGACATTTGTGGTCTGTTATAGACCTGTGTTCACTTTTCCGGTACGATTAGGTCAATGATGAATTATTCATTCCATGGTGTGGGCAGCCAGGAAGTGAAAACTACCCTCATATCTCTAACAGCACATGAGATCATCTTGTCCGACTGGTTCGTAATATTCGAGTTTTATGTTTACTGGCAAATGTTATGTAGACTTCCGCATGAGTTGTATTTTACTTTTATCAGTTCGTCAAATGTTACATTTTTCTAAATAATGGACTATGCAATTCTTTTGTTTTACGTTTCCAGGAATATCTAGGCGGCTTAGAATCCTATTAGTCTGTTATTTTAAAGGATACAATAATGTTTTGTTGAGCTCCCTTATTAACAGATGAGCAATTGTCCTGTAGAACATTTAGCTCCTAATTGTCAGAATTCCATATCTTATATTGCCTCAGATTCTGTGATCAGTGTCTCTTTCGCAGATTGTAAGTCATCAAGCCCTTCATATCACTCTCTGTCATCAACTACTACGCTTCCTGGTGTTGGCTCGTTTTTGGATAAATCAAATCACTTGCCACATTATTCTCCTAATAAATATTATGATACAGAAACTAATCCACTTTCTAACCATCCTTATGTTGAAGAAACTGGCTTTTTTGACAACAGTCATCCTTTTCCGACCAAATCGGAATGTATTCAAGATCTAGTATCTGGAACATTTATTACTCCAGCTACTCACAGCCACTCATGTTTTACATCTCCTCTACAACCCCCAAATTCATTAGTCCCGAACTTTCCTGTCCAATCTAATGAAACTGCGTTAAATGGTCCAACTCATTTACTTTCTATGGATCATACCATTTTAGAAGATGGTGGATTGGATTTGGATCGAATATTCGTTGCTATTATTGGTGATCAAAGTTCTGATCACCATGTCTTTAATGATGCTGATGATGTTAATGATAATGGTGGAAATTGTTTAGTTGACAAATCAAATTCTTGCAATACACAGTTACTTAACAATAGTATGCAGTCATCTGTTAATCAAAGCATGCTTACGGATGATTCAGGGGATAAAAGTTTATTGCATTACTACTCTGTAACGGAGGCTGAAAAGACAACTCAATATCAGATTCATTCAGGTATATTGTTGTTTTATGACTAATTCGTTACAGAAAGAAAATCTGTTTCCTTTTTGTGTTCATTCTGCAATTTATCTTTCACATGTTTCAGTATACGATTTTAAGTTTTGCGTGATAAGAATTACTTAGCACAATGGAGGTTCAAACTTGGACGTTTGGGCATGTTTTACGTTTGTAAGTAACAAACAAGTCGATTATTTGCTCTTAGATTGGTGGCTTGATACCTAAGCCTTGTACTGTAAGATGTTCTGTGGAAGTAATCATACATCAGACTCTACAAGATATGAATGTATATTTTTTTGCAAATCAAACTGATCGGTCTGTGTAGTGTTCTATTTTGAAAATATCCAATATTTTCCATTACTCTGATGCCATATGTATATGGTAGGATTTCGAATCATTTCGGCAAGTTTTTCTACTTGATGATAAGATAAAGACGTGTAGAATATAGGAATATTTCATGGTTCATTATATCATGTTAACTATTGGATGGCTCGGTGTTGCACCTGGAAAACAGACGTTGGTCTTATTTTAGTTTATTTAACTTACTAACCAAGTGCAATTCTCTTCATGCTTTAAGCCAGACTAAGTGTAGGAGCTTGTTATACCACTCAGTTGTCCAAATAGAAATATTTGGGTTTGTGGTTGAATATATAACTCCAAAAGTTAAAAGCTGGATACTTTCACCCTTCAATCACCACTTCTTCAATTTGGTTATGCTTGAAATTACTCAAGGTACTATTTTTTCGGTAGGTGATGAATATATTTTTAATACGCCACAATTTAGGAAGCTTGTTTTATTTGGCTAGCTTCGGTGTAGGTCTTTAGAGGGTAGGTATTTTGATAACCTACTGTTGCTGATGTCTACGATACATTTTCAACTACAAATTCTTGCAATTTAATTTAAACCTGCTTTCATAACCTAATGGAATGTATTTTAAAATCATTTCACCGTCTATCTAGTATTATAGGAACTAATTGCAGATTTAGCGTGTATACTGAGACCTTATTGGTTGTATTAGTTATCTAGATGGCTGACTATGAGTCAATAGATTGCACTGAAAGTTATTCGTAGGCTATACAGTGAATAACTTATCTGTTTAATTAGCAAGATACAATGCATTAGTGCGTTAATCTAATTTGTTCTACGTAATGGGTTTAATGACAGATCATCTTCAATTGATACCAGGTTCACATTACTCGACTCTCACATCAGTAGAATCAGTATCATGGAATAGGTCCCTTCGAACTAGCACTACATTTTTCTCCAATATCAACCAGTATTTTTCCAGGGAAAAAGTTCAAATGCTAAGGTTTTTTTTAGCCAATTTATGGTGCTAATTTCCACACAAGTTTAGCTTATAGACTACTACATACATACATACGTGTTTATTGAATCAGTTTTTATTTGCATTCTCTTATAGAAACACCGGTTACGGAAGTTGAACAACCACACAAATTATCTGGATCGTCCGAAGCCCCCGTCCGAATGTGTGTAGTTTGTGGCGACAAAGCTTCAGGATTTCATTATGGTGTCTCAACATGCGAGGGTTGTAAGGTATGCTATTACCTATGTTCTTATTTTTCAATGCATTGAATATTTCAGTTTCGTTTGGTTTTAAAGGCATCCAATGTTCGCCTGGATAATACACCCGACGGTGACTAACTTCTCCTATATATGGGCAAAAATATTTTAGAGTGATGGAAGCGGTAAAAATGAATGTAATTATTCCCAGAAGGCTGTTTTTCCATGCAGTCACGTTGGGCATATTTTTTCAGTACGCTATTCGAAAGAGACAAGCGGTTGGTGACATTCCATAATACGTTTGCAGATTTGTCTAAGATATGATTATGTGCTCCTCTTTCTCTTGAATCTAAATTATATATTTAAGTTGGATTGTGAGTGGCAAGCGGAATCCAGGACGCGCGTTTCGTCCTATTTGGGACTCATCGGCTGGATGTACCTACATCTCAATGTTGATGTTCACACTGGGATTCGAACTCAGTCCGCTTCGTGCCAAACGCCGCCGCGTTCACTACTAGGCTACTGTGTCCAGACAGTCACACTTGTGCAACGGGCATATATATGTAATTAGGATAAGCTTGTATTTTCCCGCTTGCCAGTCACAATCCAACTTAAATATATAACTTGTGTAATAACGCAATATCGAGGCAATCCGCTTAGGATGCACATATGGCAACAGAGACTGACCATTTTCAGTCCATTACAAATCAACGGGAAAATACAAACTTATCCTAATTACTTGAATCTAAATGTTTGCATATCGCAACTTTCTACTTACACCTTACTTGTTTTCGAGTTCTCTTTCACTACATATTTTTTTGTGAGAACTGAGTTGCCCTGTTTCGTAGTCCGATTTGGTATGAATATAGTAATAATTGAATGACCTATTTTATTTAGCTTGTTTTGAGTCTTGCATAAATTGCAGTTACAATTTCGGTAATACCAAGTCATTTCTGATTGATAAGTAATAGATAATGGTCACAAATGTTATTCTGAGATGAAGTACTAGGTAAAGGTTACAAATCATTTGGTAAAGTTGTTCCAATTGTTCCATATCAATTAAAGTGTTTTTAACTCTGCTGGGGGGGGATTTAACGGCATCCAAACCAAAACTTGTCTTGTTTTTGAAGTCATCGACTTTATCAGAGTTTACGCAGTTATCATGGTCAATGGACGAAGACCGGTAATGTGGCTTAGAATTGGCCCTATAGGCTCAAATACATCCTCTCCTTGTTCATCGTAGATCCTAATATTTTTATTGTATTTTGACAGTAGTTTTTAGCCAACAATTCTTCAATTTCAATGCTAATAAATGTGAATTTTTCAACAAACTGTTTTCTTCTAATCACCTTATGAAATATTATTTTTAAAAAAAACTTAGGGTTTTTTTCGACGTGCTATACAACGTGATCAATCATATACTTGTGCAAAAAACGGAACATGTGAGATAAATAAAACGCTTCGTAATAAATGTCAGCAATGTCGACTCCTCAAGTGCATCGCAGTTGGAATGTCAAGAGATGGTAAGTTGTAATTTTCTTTCCATTCAGCTCATTTATTTTCCGTGTGCTGTTGTGTCTCTGTTTAATTCATTCATATTATGGTTGCTTTGTTGTGTGTGTACTGCTCGAATCTACAAGCATAAATCGCATTTTATAAAATTAGTTTATCATCTTTCGGTATAGTTTAATTTGGTGTTAGATCTTTTACAGGGAGTGATTTGATGTTCGAAAGAAGCTTACGATTACATACCAACTTGAAGTAATCACAGACCCGAATTTTATACGTAAATTTAAACTGGATTCATCCTGTGTCCTTTGTTACTGTGTTATTTTTGGTAGCTGCTTTTTCTTGCAATATCGGATTTCAGTAATTTGACTCACGCATTTAAATTTAGCAGAATTTTAAAGACAGTATTATCTCAAGATGTAAAGGAATGTAACTTGTAAAATTGTATAGATCATAACGAAGTCGTTAAAGTATAAGTTACATGTTAGTTGAAGTTTTGATCGCAACTTACTGAAATCCGATTTGTACCCACTAACTATTATTATGGTGCTAAATGAAGTTGTGCCTTCTTAATCTCTTAGTGTTGTAATTGATTAATTTTTCTGATTATTGTAAAGTCATTCAACAATCTTCAGTTTACTATCCTTAAGTTTAAAAATCAATTTGCGACATACCCCGCATGGTCAAACACTTTTACATCCATGTAAAAATATTTCGCTGTTTCTATAAGATTTGTGATTGCTTATGACTAGATTTTATTTAAGGAACTTAAGGGCCGTGACTAAATTCCCATAATATATTCATTTGACACGGTTGATCAAACCAAGACGTGTTATTAGTCTATGAGATTATAGGCTATCGCTATGTTAAGGGGTGTAGACCTCTCGTTTGTGCTCTGCGAGTTAGTTGTTCTGTTGGACTAGAGATTATGTAGCAGTTCAAAACCAGTGGTAATTGGGCAGTTGTATTCTTCTTTATTTTTAACGTTAATATTATTTCATGTTTTCTATTTCACGACTTAATTGGTTCTTTGTAAACCCTATATTTTCGGTGTTTAATTTTCTATAACTGTGATTCAAAAAGCTCGTTTGACTTTTGCTGACACATGTCACCTATGGTAATCAAAGGGCAAGTATTCTATTTGATTCGGTTTATTATATGAATGTGAAACATGACTGAAGAGTAAATTATATTTGTAGGCTACTAGTATTTAATCATAGATGACGTAGAATAATCGCTCACGTTTATTAGGATCATCGAGTAAATAATAGTGAAGTTAGATGCCAGATACTAGGAAAAGACTGTAAATCAGTTAATGCAGTTATGAATCTCATTGACCATTATTGGGACATGTATTAGGCATGCCTAATCACTGTTTAGTTGGATATGCAATGATGACTAGCGTAGGAGTAGGATGGGAAAATGCCTAAGTCGACCAAAAAAAGTGCCACGTCGATCCATAAAGTCATTGATTACTAGTTTGAGTCGTGTAGGTGGATGCAGATTACATGGCTGGGATTCACTGTTGTCATAACCAATGTTAGAAACGTTCCTGAAAAATCGGTCACAATCGCTCAGGTGCATTTACACTTTGCCTTAAATCATGAGCTTTAAAGTTTTTAGATGCCTTCCCACATTTTCTCCTTGAACTATACTCTCTTTGTTCTGTCTTTTCTCACTGCTGCTGGTGTTACTATTACTTCGATATTTTTTGGTATTTGTTTTTTTTGCGCTGTTGGGAGGGAGGGAGGGGGGAAGTTGAACCAATGTAAATATGTATCATGTTCTACGTTATGCATAACTGACGATCACTGTCAATAAATTATCTCAGTTCCCTTGGTATATTCAACGCGTTTCAGGCCTTGTGTACATTTAAATTTTTTTTTGTGTTTTTTAGTTTTCTAGTTATTCGTTTATGTTTTTTGAGAATACTTAGTAATAGATATCTTGGCCCTACTGGTCAATCTCGTCTCCAATAATTCAGTAGTAACATCTCAAACTGTGAAACTGGATGGTGCTTGTTAAAATTTTACATGGATAATCATTCCGAATGTTCTAGGTATACCTCAGCAACGATTGTCAGCTAACGTAATACGTATATTCAGGGTTTCCTGCTGATTATTGCCAACCACTTAGCATTAAGACATAGTGTATATAATGCCAAGTTACTTAGACTAATCGCCATATTGTAATGTGGTCGATATAATTTAATCTACACTATCGGTTAGACAAATATGATGTTAACCACTATTCAGTGATAAGTCAACGTTAAGAATCTTTCTTGTTTCCAGATTATTCAATAGATTAGTAGTGTACATGTTTTACAAAATATACACACATGCCTATTTACAATTTTCATCTAATTCTAATTATTTCCATTATGTTGATACTCATCAATCTGCTAATCTACTCACTTTTTCAAATTCATTTTTGAATTAATTTTTTCACTTCTTATTATTAAAGGATGAATGACTCATCTATAGCTTGTGATAAATTAGTAGTACTTAATGCGATTAATGTTTGTTTTTGAAATGTTTTTTTTTTGCTATCCTAGAACTTATCCCTATATCTGTTTAAATAAGTTTTACTCACATTTATTTATGTAACTGCACAGTAATCTATTAAATTTCATGACTCATTATTCTTTGGATTGTTGGTTAGCTCTTAGTATATTTTTGTTGCTCATTTCTTCAGAATAGGTGTGTCATTCGATGTAAAAATTATTTTAGTATAATCTTATCAATTACAATCAATTAGTTTCAATTATCAAAACTACTTTTAATTGGTTCTCAATCGAAGCATTAAACATTTCTTGAGCGACCTGCATCTACACTCATTCTTTGTGATTTGTCTTTACAAATTATTATTATTATTATTATTTTTATTATTATTAGTGATCGTATGAATGATTCTTTCAATATTACAGATGAAATCGATCTTTGTATAACGAATGCCATAATGGTATATGGTTATCTAATTTCGTCTCTTGCACAATATTGATATTAATTTAAATATAAAATATCTCGTGTACACGTTAGTTGACGTAGTTCTGTATTCATAATTTATTGTCTCAGACCTAGGTCTTCTCGCTTGATAGTAATATCTTATGTAATACTGAAGTTAATCGACACATTTTAATAAATAGTGCATTTTCAGAACAGCCGATGTCTAACAGTGACCTAGTAAACCTCAAGTTCGAACACAGCTCCACTCACTTTAGTCCTTTCAACTAAGTAGTATCGCTAGGTCTCAATCTTGGAGTGTGACTAAAAGCCATATATATATATATATATATATATGTATAGAGTATATAATCTAGGTCGAATATAATAAAATGTCAGCAGTTGATTGTCTGTATATCTATTTCTTAAGTTATAGTTAACCGTTTTTATCAATCTCCGCTCTTTTCTCCAGTTTATCTTCTACTAATTTTACTGTCAGAAACTTTTTTATTGATCTATAATGTTTCGGTCAATTGTTTTTCTCCTTCCCAATAGCTGTTCGTAAAAGACGCCATGGAAAAAAACGTCAGCAATCTTCATGTTCTGATTCGGCTGCTTTGCCAAGTTCAGATTCATCAAGCAAATACGAAACTCCGACATATTCATCAAATTCAGCAGATGTATTTTTAACTCCATCTAAAACACATTCTAATGATGAAATTACGCTTAACTCCTATGAAATGCCAATAAGATCATCCAATCTTCAGTCATCAGCATTATCATCATCATTACCTCCTACCACTAACCTTACCTTAACATCAAATAATAGTTTAACTAAAGAAGATCAGCAAACTCTAGATAAATTCGATCATTTTTTAGGTTACTGTAAGGATCAAGCTATCAAATATCAGACAAATAATTGGAATATTTCTAAATCTGACTATTATAGCCTATCGGGATCTTTATCAAGACATTTATCACCTATAAAAGTATGTATAATCTAGAATTTTCAGTATTTCTAAACTACTTCTTTATACAGTTTGGTAACTAATCCACCAAGCCACATCTGCTTTCAAAAAAGGTCAGCAGTACTTACTACCCAGTTGCCTTAATCTAAGTGAGAAGAGTAGGGTTTAAACCATCGACCTAATAGCTGGATTCTCTAATTACTATACTGCTTTAATTATAGTCCCACCAACAAGTGATGATTAAATAAGTAATGAATGTAATGGATTGTAATCAATGGATCTTGGATAACTCACCTACACTACTTCAGCACAGCAAGATGAATACCAAGGTAATAGTGTTCATATAAAAGATTAAACATAGCACGACTTGAGAAAAAAGCACCAATTATTAGAGTGAAAGGTATAGAGTAGAGTTTAAAAAATGTCACGAACTCCAGCTAAACAATTTGCTACAAGCCTCATAGCAACACTCAGTGGATCCACTAACTGGTCTCATTTCTAGGTTTGAGAGCTACTAGTTTCCGAATTATTCCTACTTCGGCTTTCATTACACTTCAAGGTAGGGCGTGATTGAGCATGCATAATGTGTGTCCAAGCCACCTTATACAATAACTAGTAGAGTAATTAATAAAAGTGAGAGGTTAATTCTTTTACATGGGTTATGCAACGCATGTATTTAGTCGTCATTCTTCCTGCCTTTACTCTTTCTGCTGATAGCATGTTTTATATTCGACTATTCTATTTGAGGCACAACACTTTTTGGAATGGGACAGTTTACTCATCAAAGCATCTCTTCAACGATTTTTGTTTTATTCGGATAGATGCAGGTAAGTTAAACTACAAGTAAAGACCTACACGTTTAGATATAGTAACACATCAATAGGATAGTGTTCATACTTTCCACAGCTGTGTTGTACTAATAGATACAAATCGCAATCATATATATATATATATATATATATATATATATATATATATATATAATTATTCTTGTTGCTAACACCTTTTTTCTGCTTCTGTTTATGCTACTATTATTATTATTATTATTTCAATACCCCTTTTTTTAATAGCACAATTCACATGAATTAGGTGAATCATTAAAACTTCTAACAGTCGATGAAATATTTTGCCCTGCTCAGCTTAAATTTACGCATGAATTTGCTTGCCATTTGGAACAGTTCACACGACTTTCTCAACATGATCAAGCCATCCTACTAAGAGATTGTTTGCCTGAACTTGCAGTAAGCTTACGTTCATTCATGCTATATTTTCTGTAACATCCCTTATAATTTTAATTTCAGCTGCTTTCCTTTTCATTCAATAACAGTAAATAAATTAATAATTTTATGTTCCTTACCTGATCATTAAGAATAATTTTCGGTGAATTAAACTGTGATAGATATCCTCGAGAGTAATCCATTTTTTGTTTTGATAGATGAAAAATGACGAAAAATAGGTGTAATGTCTAAACGATCTAACATCAGTGAAAATGTCGTACTTTGTAAAACAGTAAAGTACTGAGAGGATAGATAATATCACGTGAAGAAAGCATTGAGTCAATATAAGGTAGGGTTTCAAAAGCGTTAGTACTAAAGGATTAATTAATAGTGCACTAAACGTTTTTCTAAGGCAAGTAAATCGGACAGATGTATTACTATTGTTGTCATTTTAATTCTAATAAGTCCGCTATACAGAAAAGATGGTTGTTTATGTTTTTCTTGTGACTATTTAAAACCGGATAAATGGCCGAATCACATTGCCCGTAATTATATTGTTTGCTAATTACTAGAAACGATGCAACACCTCTGTTCACAGACTGTGAATCCCTTTCATTCCATAACGGTACGTGTTCATGAGTATGCAAGAATAAATCCCCACTAATTGAATTCGTGTAGTTTGGAGACTGGTGATGTAGTTCATTCGCCAAGTATAGATTCATTTACTCAGCTTTGGGTCACAGTTTATTTGTGAGGGCTAGTGTTACTACTCGATTTCTTAAGGCTAAACAGGTAAGGTGAGGCTCGTATATCCAAGCAGGTGGTTATATGTTAGATGTTGCTGTTTCTTTGGTTACCATCTTAAAGCGCTACAGGCTTAGATTTTAAGTAGATCATTTGGTTCATCATTCTCGAATTGTTGTGCCAAAAAACATAACCACTCAAACTTTCGAGTTTTCCATTTCTAGTGTTTTGAAATTCAGGAAATAGGATGTATTACTAACCTTCAGAACTATGATTTAACTCATTTTCTAGGTACAAATTCATATTGGTTAGAATTAATTAATTTTTCTAAATCCAATTTATTCGCGATATGTAAGCATGATATTATCCATTGTCACTGGTTAGTAGCTGCCCCACATCCGATATAGTTGAGCTCTACTGGTCACGTTTCTCCACTAGGATCCGAGGAATTGCCTCCTGAATGTATTAGGCTGATGTTAATTAGTGTAATTAATAATAATTTATTTCTTGATATCAGGTGCGAGCGATTTTTACAGGCAGTACCAACAAATATGACAGATCATCACAGGCTTAACTCTTATATAAATGGATTGGACTGCGGTGAATAACTATTTTGAAGTTACAACGCATAATAATGCAATGAATCGTCCTAATATGTAGGTGCTTGTCAGAAGTGAACAGTAATTTGTATATATTTGGGCAAAGTAATTGGATGTTACAGAATTGTTGGGAGCATACAAATCATTCGCACAGATTTCAATATATCTCAAAAAGGATATGACCGTTGAGGTACACATTGTCTAAGAGGGGCATATTAATAGTTAATGAACGCTGCTCACATAAAGTCGACCTTATCTAGTGAGCTTTTTGTAGTGAGTTCTGGTGACCTATTTTCTGCATAATTCTCCGTAAAATCTGAATCTGTATGTATGTACAACATAGAACATGGCATATATGCATCTGTCCACGTTGCCACACCTCAGCAGCACATCATAATAGACGCCAAATTAGTAGAGGTGGTAGTTACCTCATTAGTAGTAAGAACAATAGTATGGATATATGGAATATGGCCCAGGGAGGAAGGATTAATTCGTGGAAATGTATAAAATAATTTTAAGCCTACAATTTAAATGTAAACAAAGAGTGAATTCACATTCCCCACTGTGTCTGATTCCGAGACTTCTCACTTAGTAAATCTATTATGAAATTAAGCAGGAATGGTAATAGTGGCTAGCCTTGACAGACACCTATGGCTACAAGTTCATATGACTTCTCCATAAGCTCTGACTTGGCTAGTGACGATCGAACAAAGTACCTTCATATTATTTATTTTTCTTTAGAGATATCTTTCAATAACATAACCATTCGGTCTACATGGTTAAATACTGCTTTCGAGTCAAGCAAACCACCATTGTCGGACGTCGAAAAGTATGTCTTTGTTCTGAAACCTGACAATTAGTGAATATTTAGTCGATACAACCAGGTCTGAAATCAGCCTGGTTCTCTCGCATTTACATTTCACGAGTTGTAGTAAAGTGTCTGATAATTATGTAAATATATGCTCAACTCTGTTGCCAGTTTTATATTCAGGGATGCTGAAAATGGAAATGAATGAAAGATTAGTAATAGGGAAATGATTATTGTTGTAAGATTAGATATTAAGAAATATGTTTAGTGTACTGTGGTGTTTTAATTCATTAGTCAATTAATCGAATAGCCAAATTGCTATTAGTAGATGTACTATCGCACATGAACACTGAACTATCTACGAAGGTGAATGGAAACTAATGTTGAAGTGTTATTAATAGGGATAGATTCGAACCAATGTAACGTTCGTAAAGATAATAAACAGAGTAGAAGTTTAAAGTGTAATATTAAGAAATATAATTGATTTGATACAAAAGTTATTCTTCCAGGTATTTTAAATATTCGTTATTCTCATTTTAGTCAAGACGTACAGGCGTCTGAGTATACATGCATTAAGTAGCTTTTTCAAGGAACATCAAATTAGGGTTGTACATAAGAGTCATACAGAAGTACGAAGACCAAATAGTTTCTTACACATATTTAAATTTCTTCTTTTTGGGGTTCAAAGTATGAATATGATTGATTTATATATTATATATCGTTTGTTTATTTAAGAACACAGTGTTTGGTGCGTTTAGCGCTTATTTTTGTTCTGTAGTGCCAAATGGACTTCTCTTAGTAATTTTATTTTCTGAGCGCTAGACATACATGTTTCTGATTGTTTTCGGGTTTTCTAGATCGTCACTGATTGGATATGGTGGTTATTATTTTATAACTGTTTAGTTTTCTTTTTCGCCCGTCTCTATACTATCCTACAGTTCCAAATTATGTCGATTTTAATTCAATCTTAATTTTTGTGTTTTTCATCTTGTAGATATTAATGTTATGCCTTGAAAATCGAAATAAGTTACCCATGAACTCTTCATCTACATTTTCATCAATAAATCACCAATTGAATTGTTTATTTAGTCCATGGTTTCCAAATGCAGTGGTTACAGACTCCTCTTTGGATTGCTTACATATGACTTGTGATAGTATAACTGCCCAAAGTATTTTTCAGTTTGCATCACGACTTCAACGATTACATTTAACAAATATGGAATTTGGGCCACTTATTGGTGTGATACTTTTTACTCCGGGTAAGCAGATGTTACCTTATATATACAAGATATTTTTATTTTAGTATAATAAGTGCAAGTTGTTTTTGCATCACTCTCTTGAAATAAATTCAGATTACTGGAAGAAATTTTATCTACTAAACTGTGTTTATTATTATCGCATTTACTAGGTACAGGTTCATACGCTTATCTTCATGCTACACTATAAGGACAGGTGATACTACTTGTGTATTTAAATCGAAGTGGGTCAAATGAGTTCGAACCTGCAACCTAGTGACTGGACGCTTACTGATCAGTTTTCTTTTCATTCCTTACCTTCATCGCTGCGAAATATGACAAATGAATTCCTTGATATTTTTCGTTTGTTTTTCGCTAAAACCACATTCGTATGAATACTACATATATATATGATGTTACTAGCGCATGTACTTAGAGTTTACTTATTAAGTCGGATGAAACAAAATATAATGACGAATATGGTGATAAAAAGGTTTGTAGTTGGTATTTATAGGAATATATCTTATAGCCTAAAAAATTAAAGTACAATTAGTACATTAGCAAAATGTGGGATTGTAAATGCCACTTTTAAGTAGTACTGAAAGTGAGTATATGAAATTGTACTTGATAAAATAGGTACACTTAAATTGATTTATTTTGTTTAGCGATTTCAAACTGGACGACTACGTGAAATCAGTAGGTGTAGAGCATATTTTGATGTCTTCAATGTAATTATCGATTGACAGTAGTTAGAAATCCAAATAAAGAATCCTTACAAGAATTCTTATTCAACGACTTAGTTGCAAGTTAGACCAAAAAGCTAAGTTCCTTAGTTTACATACCTCAAGTTGTAATTTGCCAGGCCTCCCCATTATGATATCAGTGTCTCCCTCAAACAAATGAGTATGAAGAAATTATTATGCACGCTTTAAATCAAAACAGTACGTGGGTCCATCAAAAGATCGGAACTAGGAGCAGTTAGCAAGAATAAATTAAGAGCTATTTTTCCAAACTAGGCGGTTTCTTCATGTTTGGTGCCAACGAAATATGTCAACTAAGTGTGTAGTCTAAACCTTGGTCTGCTATGCTTACTGCAAAACTCACTTCCCCTTATTAAAATCCACTCAGAAAATGCGAGGTGATAGCTGATCTACCATTTTTTAGTGTACCGGTTATATGACTTGAAGCAAAAGAATATATCGATGAAATAACAGATCACAATGTTGATTTTTTCTAAAATTTCTATTAAGTATTTTACAGATGTAACCGTTTAATCTAATTATATCCAAATTGCTTTTTCTTTGTTCAACAAACATCGTGTTCTAGAACGTTCCGATTTATTGGATATTGACTTCGTTAATCGTACACAAAACTTATGGGCTGAATTATTACGTCGATATTGTGAAAGCAATGGATCCCAAACACGTTGTGCACATTTAATTATGATTTTATCTACACTGCGTGAACTTGCTTCTAAAATAACGCATAATTTAAGTGGATGGTATAAATTATCAAAAACTCCAATATCGAATTGCCTTAAAGAATTTCTCTATTCATCTGGTTTTAACTCAGTCGATGATTGTTTTTAATTGTGTAATTTACTTTTTCTCACTCTCTCTTATATTTCGGTAAGACTCTTATTTATGTATGCATTTTGCTCTGGATGCTCTTAAATATGCGCACAATTACTCAAGTCACTTATTAGTCTACAAATGAGCTTTCTTTGTATACAGATACATTATGCGCACAATGACCGTTTCATTTGTTGGACAAATTGTCGACCTGTCACTACGTATATGGATAGTTATAAAATGGAAGTGTAGGGTGGGAATGATCTATGACGAGAACTTAGAGTTGAAGTTTGTGTAAAATAAACTATATCCTCTCGAGTTTCATTTTTATTATTTATTATTGCTTTTTCGCTGTCGTGTTTGTTACCGGTTACTGTTGATGCAATTGACAAGGATCTCCTATTTTCTAAAATTCAAATACATGCGCACAATTATTATTATTATCAATTTCAGTAATCATATTGCTAATAATAACCTAGTGATTTTTGGCATACCATGACTAGTACGATTATTATTTCGAATTATTATGCGCCTTATTATTTTGTTTACAGTTACATTATAAAGCGAAAAGGTTGATAAGGATGCATCCATTTTCTTCATCTTCCTTTTCATATCTTCCTGGTCTCTTCCTCAATGTAAATTATATTTACAAACTTATGTTCTCGTACGCACACACGCATATCTTATGTTTTAAAAAATTGTAACACGTATTTTTCTGTTTCTTGTCTTTGATTTTCTTTCTCATTACTAGTGATATAATTCTTATAGTCCGTCTTCCGATTTATGAAACATGAAGTGCACTTTCATGACATTAAATATATCTGTATATTGCTGTCATTTATTAATGTTTTAGTATATCAGTTAATAAGATACGAACATAACGCTCAACTAAACTAGTTAACTCTTTCAATCACTAGTCGTTCAGATCAAGACATATCCCAATAACTGATGCATATATAATCCTTTTTTAAGAGTCGAAAATACTCTCGCTTCATTCCAGTTTGGTAAAAAACGTTCTAGGGATGCTACTCAACATTTCAGTTCTGTAAACAGACCTTCGCCTCCTTTCTTCTTTTTGAAGTACCACAAAGTTATTGTCTATTTTTGGCAAGCATGAACTTTAATCATAAAGCGATATATCGTCTGACATGGCGACCTCTTCACTGACTCGAATAGACCATGTTGTCATCAGGCTCAGAAGAACACTGCCGCTCTTACTAGAGTACGTGTTTAAACTAATCATGCTCTATTGTGTGGATGCTCTTGCCTGCATTTTACTGGACGCAAAAAGTCACCACATGAAGGTTCATTAGAGTTCAGCGGAGATGAGAAAGTTAAGAATAAATCCCAGGAACTACTAGAGATGCACTTAGGCGGTTATCGTAATGAAGTCCATCTGGATGTAGCTTGTCAAGTCTTCCAGACGGCTGATATCAATTAGTGACGAGTCAAATGGTTAAGAAAAATCAGTGAATTTCTATAAAGTCTATGGAATTGATGGACTCAGAAATTCATCCCATAACGTTCAAGGTACAATGAACATTGAATACAGTTTTGACCTAGAATGATAAAGAGAGACGATCATTATCATAGGTCAGTAAAGCAACAAAAAATATTGAAAGGCTAGTAGTTATGTGGGACACTAGACAGCCCTTCAGGTATATATAAATGAAACTGAAAATTCTCTTGTCTGCAGGACAGTTTTCTAGGAATACAGGACTTCTGTTTCACAGTGTAAATGTTTTCAACAATGAACGAAAGACTGAAGAATAGTTTGCCTGGCCTCCATCTACTTTACAGCTATCCGCTATTCCAAAACCTAAGTGGAAGTTCGTTATAGACCTTCCAACTTGTCGAAGCTATAGCTAACCTGATGGATTTGTGTCAGACGAAGTCTTGGCGTCGATTCGAAAATCTCTTGGATTTTGTCACTGTTGTATATGAGATATCTGTCTACTATTGGGAAGACAAATGTGCTACGCAGTCCGCCAAGTTTTACTTCATTGATGAATATTAGGAGTTTATGATATTCGTAGGTTATTGGGACTCAGTCATAGATGCCTTCAAAATATCATTTGCGTCCAACGGGACCATCAAGTAAATAATAATGAGGCTGGATTGAAGTTACTAGGAAAAGACCGTAAATCAGTTAGTGCAATTATGAATCTCACTAACTGATTGGGACATATGTTAGGTATGCCTAAATACCGTTTACCTGAGTGTGCAGTGATGACTGGCATAGGAGTAGGTTGGAAAAATACGGTCAGGCAAACCAGAAAGTGTTCTCCGTTACATCATTAATTGTTGGTTTAAACTCTTGGTCGATAAGGACTACTTGGTTGTGGTTTACACGATTGTCGTAAGCAGTGGTTGTTAATTCCATGTGATGGTTTCGGACAGGTCAGTGTTATTGTCTTCCTTTAGATCCCTAGGTTAAATTTTTTCAATACCTTTCCATAAAATTGTGTCTATTCCGTTTACCACCACTAGTGTTACTACTAATTTTCTCCTTTACTTATCTTGCTACCCTGTGATAATTGCCAATCTGGTCAGATCCACATATGTACCATGTTTCACGTTGTGCATGGTTGATTGGTTCTGTCCTTGACAGAACTGCGAGGTAGGTTGTTTTTTCTTCGACGGCATATGATGCTTCTAAATTGCTTATGGTATACCACTTCATTAGACCGATCATGGGTCACAAGCTATTCTAATCATCGCTGAGTCAATAGAACAGTGTTTCTGGAAGTTCCTGGCCTACAGTTAAGACCAGCTTTCTAATAGGCTGACTTTTTAACTTGAACCTAGCTTGGTTCGAAATTTCTTTGAAACTGGGATCGCTATCACTCATTGTATCAGTTTCTTTATAATGACAATTTTGTAAGCAACCAGAAAAACTTTTGCTTACATCAAAATACGATTATCTACGTTGAATTTCTCGGAAATCGGTGCAAGTTATAGAAGCTTTCGTGCTACTGTTGCCCACTTAATTGGCTCTGCTCGTAGATACTTAACCTTTACATTCAGCTCCCTAACAACCGTCAGTGTTCGTTGTACGCGTCTTATTGAGATCATTTAAATGATGACAGGATCTGTCGTTTATAGTATTTGGACTGCGATTTGTCGGCTTGTAGGCGTTCTTTTGTGAAAAAGCACAGCTCTTCACTTCAGTTTCTCACTGTATGGTAAATGACTGTTAACATAGTTTCTATTAATTAGTTAAGCATGCCTCTGAGTTTCTTAGTATAACTGACGCCACTAACCGGGTTTCAGTGTTGTAAGTTCCTCTTATAGACATGCGTAGAACGAAGTTTCCAAACTAACAGACGGGGAATGGGTTTGCGGTTCATTACTAGAATCTTGAATACGGGTCTGCATTATACATAGACATCACTAGTAATATTGACTAATAGCACTCAGATAACTTATTACTCAACGACGTGGAACTGTCGGGATGAACTGTCATCAAAAACGAACTTCTGTATGGGTTAAATTATGAACTAATTCTACAAACCCTTAGCCGTATGGAGGAATTTTTAGTAAAAGGGGAAATTTTCTTCATCGTTAAAGGATATTTGGCGTGTTGAATGTCAAGTGCTGTAGTATTATTAATATTCGAATTCATCGACATTTTGTAGAAGTCAGGGAAGTGTTGAAAATACTTTGAATAATTAGCGCCTCTTGAATACTTCTAAGGAAAATTTAAATAACGACAAATTATGCTTCCGTTGTCCCAATTGGACAGTTACCGAATCTCTTATCAATTTTAGTATACCTCCCATAAATATTTAGAATCTCGAGGTTACACAGTTACATAAGTACCTGCGAATCACAACTTCTTGATGTTTAAGATTAAGAAACTACTGGTGGCTAAGTGCTGGATGTATCAAATGTCGATTGAGTGACTTACGACTCAACCATATCACTTACTAGTCACGATTATTATTATCGGGATATTATATAATTTTCAAGTTTAATGATGGATAGATCTTTTCAATAAACATTCATAAAAGTGCTGTCGATGAAACGACACATTATTCCAGACATGTTAATAACACATTAGTCCTGAGGAATATTCATTAACGATACGCACACAGACATTCAGTTTACTATAGCAATTGAAGATGATAATAAGTTTCATTTTCTTCATAATGCTATGCAACAAAAAGATGGTTCTATTCATAGAAATAGCACATAAAATGGATCATACTCGAACTTTAATGGCTTCTGTCCAGTATACTACCAAAAGGCACTGGTGAAAGGATTGTTTTACAGGTAAAAGTGTTATGTACTGATGATAAATTGGATGAAGAACTAGTGAACTTCAAAGGTTGCCTAAGAAAAAGCAGATATTCTTTAAATTTCATTAAAAATAGTTCAAAAAAAGTAAAAACCAGTTGCCTAAAAATCCACTGCTATCAAAAGCTAGTATTTATTCATATTGATTTCCCATGGTATGATGCTATAATAACAATCGGACGGGAACTGAATACGACGATGACGAGAACATATCTTGAAACAAAATAGATTACAAAGTACAGATTTGCATGCTTTTTCAAACAATCCAAGGTCGGCAGATCTCCTTCTCACGTTACCACTAACTGTCCACACACATTTTCGTGTCTCTCTCAAAGTAGTTAGATTGGTGTAGCTAAAAGAAGGTCCTACCTTAAATTCAGCGGACATGCTACGAAGAATCTTCGTTTAAACGTTTTGAGAACTTTTAGCAGGGATATCTTCCATTAGCGACACTGGATATTAAGTAGATATACTAAAGTCCTTCAGGGTGTTTCGTAGGCAAACAACATACACTTTTTTAAAAATTCATTGAGGCTATTCCTATCAACAACTCAAAACCGGATTTATGGGTTCAAAAGAAAACAGTCGTTACTCTTTCTTTACAATAGTAACTTGTCTTTGATTTTATTACATCGGTTAAGACAATTAATTGACTCAATTATATAATTTTCAAGTTTAATGATGGATAGATCTTTTCAATAAACATTCATAAAAGTGCTGTCGATGAAACGACACATTATTCCAGACATGTTAATAACACATTAGTCCTGAGGAATATTCATTAACGATACGCACACAGACATTCAGTTTACTATAGCAATTGAAGATGATAATAAGTTTCATTTTCTTCATAATGCTATGCAACAAAAAGATGGTTCTATTCATAGAAATAGCACATAAAATGGATCATACTCGAACTTTAATGGCTTCTGTCCAGTATACTACCAAAAGGCACTGGTGAAAGGATTGTTTTACAGGTAAAAGTGTTATGTACTGATGATAAATTGGATGAAGAACTAGTGAACTTCAAAGGTTGCCTAAGAAAAAGCAGATATTCTTTAAATTTCATTAAAAATAGTTCAAAAAAAGTAAAAACCAGTTGCCTAAAAATCCACTGCTATCAAAAGCTAGTATTTATTCATATTGATTTCCCATGGTATGATGCTATAATAACAATCGGACGGGAACTGAATACGACGATGACGAGAACATATCTTGAAACAAAATAGATTACAAAGTACAGATTTGCATGCTTTTTCAAACAATCCAAGGTCGGCAGATCTCCTTCTCACGTTACCACTAACTGTCCACACACATTTTCGTGTCTCTCTCAAAGTAGTTAGATTGGTGTAGCTAAAAGAAGGTCCTACCTTAAATTCAGCGGACATGCTACGAAGAATCTTCGTTTAAACGTTTTGAGAACTTTTAGCAGGGATATCTTCCATTAGCGACACTGGATATTAAGTAGATATACTAAAGTCCTTCAGGGTGTTTCGTAGGCAAACAACATACACTTTTTTAAAAATTCATTGAGGCTATTCCTATCAACAACTCAAAACCGGATTTATGGGTTCAAAAGAAAACAGTCGTTACTCTTTCTTTACAATAGTAACTTGTCTTTGATTTTATTACATCGGTTAAGACAATTAATTGACTCAATTATATAATTTCTTTCATTTCTAAAATCTTGACTAGTTCATTGCATCATTTCTTTTACACATAAAATTGGATTCATTCTATTGCATCATCATACCACGTTTTAGATTTAGCTTAACTCATGCTATATCAATTTGCCTTCCAATTTTTCATAACTTAATCACTTAGTCTCTGTTTCGTAATTTTTCGTTACTATATTGATCGATTTCCTAACAATCCTCTTTTATATCTTCTACATATTTATAAAATTTTTTGATTCTTTTAAACTTTATTTAGACATAATTTTGTAATTGCGTTGTTGAGACTGTTGAATTTTAAGTTGACATCATGATTCAGTATGACTTAGACAACCATTGCAAACCAGGGGTCATTGAACATTTGTCTCGTGTTGGACGCCTTAGCAGTGTACATCCAAAACCCACAGTGGAGTCGAACGCAGGACCTCCATGCTATTCGTCGAATGCTTAACCGTTAGACCACTGAGATGGCTGACATTTCCAGCTCAGTTAATGAGCAATGGACTTACTTCACACAGTGCCGTCGGTAGGTAACTGCCCCACACTTGATATGGTTGAATTCCATTGTCACATTTCACTATACCTCCAGGAATTACTTCCAAAACTTAGCCACCAGTGAAGTGATATTGACTGTAACTGGACTTTGTGGAGATTGTTGAATCTTAATTTGACGTCAATCACGGGAGGCCGACTCAGTGGTCAGACAGTTAAGAGTTTGTCACAAAATCTGATGGTCCTAGGTTTGGTTGTCTGGTGGGTCGTGGATATACGATGATGAAAAGCCTCATACTTAATCGAAATAGCTGCCCAATGCTCTCTGATTCTCAATGATTGGTTTAAATTTTAATTTTTTAAAATTATGGGTTGCGCGCAGCTGACGAGAACCAAGCGAAATGAAATGAACCCAACTTAATATGTTCAGCTAGTTGTTCTTTTTAAGTACAGGTTTAGTATAGTGTCTGTAAATTTGAAGTGTCTTATTCCAAATAAATGGCTTACATTCATTAGATTTTCATATATTACCAGATAGTAGCGTTACTTCTCCTTTTATAAAGACTATGAGAATACCATCACTTAGCATTATTGTGACTAGCGTTCATCCATCATTTTTATAGAGCTGCTTTCTTATTGTTGAGTGGATTCAGTCGACAATGTCGTTAACTGAGACTAAATTAACTACTTATTAATTATTTAGTAGTATAATGTAATTAAGTTTATTGAATTTCATAGTTTGTTATAAAATGGGTATATTGGTTTAAAGCTTTACAGTTAGATGTATTGCTCATTACCCGATACCACCTGGTAAACTCATCCAAAATGCAAAAAATCCATTCTTAATATGCACACCTAGACACGTTTTACGATTAACCTGAATGACGTGTTAATATCATGATCAGACTTATTTGTTTTTGCTAAGCATTTGATCTGATTTTTGGCTGGTGTTATCCGTTACTGTTTCCTGTGGATACAGTTATTTTAGTGTAGCCCAACAAGTCAGACGATAAAAACAAAAATAATAAAAGTTGATGCATGAAATGGAACTTTTAATGAGAATGGTACTTTACCATGCACTTAATCGATAAATGAATGATAAAATATGTGAAAGTGCTGTGTGCGGCACGTTTCGTGAGTATGAAAGCGTGGGTAATCTCTACCTGGCGTGTTCTATTTCAGGTTGAATGGTTTCAAAAAAATGATTTATTATTTAGAGAAGAAAATTTCACCAAGTTGTGAGTTATCATGAATTCAATCTTATTCACTGTGAAGTTGCAAAAAATTATTAGTAGTTTGTGATAATATATTTTACAGACTAATATTGTAGTCCGTAACAATACAGTTAAGAAGAACAAATTTCTAAGAATGTCCTTCATTCTATTTTATGATGATAAGTGATCTAGATAAGTGCTAAACAGCTATCCAGCTTTTATTGATTTGGAATTATTTTCTAATTACCTTTTGGCTACAATGGAAACCAGTCTTAAAATAAAACAGTCATCATATAACACACAACGAATAAATAATTGGCTTGTCACTAAATTCTAAGAACTGCACAAATGTTAAGCAAACTCGTTGACATGTATACCACGTGTATGTAAACAAAAAAAGTGACAAGTAAACAATCTATGGTACACTCAAACAAATAGCATATCATTTTTATATAACATTTCCCCCCTCCCTGCTTAATTGTTGACAAATAGGTGACAAATAAACAAACGGAATAAAACCCGGTGTTGTTGATTTTATGTGTTGGATGATATTCTTTCTGAGGAAGTTTACATAGCATGAGACGGAAAAGAACACTAATATTATGCAATTATATATACTCTAAAGTGTGAATCCTTTCCTTTTTCTTCTCTAAGTGTAAGTGTTCAATGTATATTATCTCATTATGTATTGTTTTGAAGGATTGTATGTCGACAAAACCTCTGACATAATACTCGGATAAATTTATTGTATAAACGTGAAACAAACAAGTGTTGTTATTTTACATTTCCTTGAATAACGCAGTATTTTTGTTATTGTGCAATCATTTGCATAATTTCATATCTTATTTGAATATAAAATGTTAAGTGTATTGCATCAATTTTTAGAAGTACTCGAACTTTGTTATTATTAATACTAACATTTTTCTACTAATTAGTTACTGAGTTAGGAGCATCTGTATGCTCACGATTGGTGGAAAACTTTCCAGACACGTAATAATTAGCGCGAAACTTAATTTATGAGTGTCCAGTCAACAACCTACAGTTACCTAACATCACTAATATTTTTACTAAATAAATGTTAAGTAAGTTAGTAAAGAATCTTAGGCTTAGTTTCAGTGAGCATATAAAATTAATGAAGGTGAATAGGCACTTAATATTCGGCTATTATGAATTCACATATACGATGATCATTAATAAAAAAGTAGCGATAGGATTTGGAACTATGTGTTTTCACATTTGTATATACCTTATTTCATTGATGTAACGATAGCTATAATGAAATTCTACAATATGATAGTTGGTAGATGTTTAAGTGATATTATTCCATCTTGTTGGTTTTAGCCGTAACAACTCCAAAGGTAATTTGTTAAATATGTGTACGATAATAGTGCTAAAATTAAGTAGTAGTGTACAATATATATATATATATATATATATATATATACATATATATATATATATATATATATGTATATATATATATATATATATATATAAAATTGAGTAAGCGTAACACTGACTATAAACATTTTATCAACATATCTATTCTGGTAGCTTAAATCGCGCATTTTTAAATCTATGCATGCAAACTTTAGAAAAACTTTGATGGACAGAACCTTCAAATGCACTACATTCTGTATATGTGTTGCTCATTTATCTATGTGTAGTAACGATATTGGAGTGGTCATTTTACTCAAAAGATGTCCACGTTTTCAGCTGATCATTCCTAACGATTTGGGAAGTATATGCTGAAGAACGTTGTAATGACCATGAAAAATATAGTGTGTAGGTCAGTCATGCGATTGACGTTAAATTGTCGTGGATCATTGTCTTTTTAAGTTCATTCGTATATGTATCAAATAGATTACAGTGATCATTGGTTAAGAGAAATCATTAACTGAATGAACTTTACACAAATTAACATGAGTGAGCACTTTACAAAACTGAATATAAAATCACATCGTATAAATACGACTAACTGTTATAATATTTACACAGATATTACTCACATTAAATTAAATAATGTGATAAAAGTTAAGCAAAATCAAACTTTCAAAAACTCAATACATTATCATATGTATGACTTTTGAATAACAGAATTATATGGGATTTTGATTCCAAAACAAACATATTAAGTAAATGCAATTAAAGTATAAACATGTAGGCAATACCCAGTGTCGAATGAACACAACTCTCTAGTCTAGTAACTATAACTGAATATTTCAATGCATTGAGTAACCTGTTATCGCCAGGAATTTGAATGTAATCTATTCATACAAAATAACCCATAATAAAATACATTATGCCTGCACAAAAGAAGAGATATGTATTGTGAAATAAACTACAATACTTTTAGTTTATCACTGTAGTTCCAAGACCTCTAAGATGTCATCTGAAAAACATGATTAGGAAAAATCAGGACTAGTATTCTCATTAATCTTTTATCATAGGGGTAGAGTTTACAGAAACTTTTGAGTTTGTACTTCCGAAATCTCATCTTATAACAAACTTCTTAGAGTAAATCCTTGAATCTTAGTAAGAAGATATGATGAGCGGAGTTCATCTGCTTCGATTGTACGTCAAAGATTACCTAAAACTGATAGACGTTGGTCACGCATTATTGAGACTGAAGTTAAAAAAATAAACCATTGAGTCCAAACACAATGGTCTGTAGTCAAATATTCACATCGTTGTTGAAAGAACATGGGTTTGACCTCTGATGCGGTTATGGATACTAACTACCTAAATTTTCCATCCTAGTATGAACTATCCATCTGATGCCTCCTAGTCGCCGATTGTCATCTAGTCACTGTCAATTCGTAATGAAGAATTTGTATATGTTTGTATATCAGAGGAAGTTAATGTAGATTTTATTGGAAAAAATTCGCAAGCTACTTTCAAGGAGAAAAGATTTTTTCATATTTTCATTCATTCACCACATTTTACTTACAATTATATAGACATAAACGAAGTCGAATAACTACGTATTAAATAAATTTGTCATAGTTTATTCAATATAAGTGATACATACTTTCTCATAATTGAGGTAGGAGCTAACACCATTTACTACATAAATTATTTGGTTAAAAAAGCCTTCCGAAATAAAAATAGTCACAATGATAATATTAAAGACCGTTACTATGGCATCCGATTTCAAAAGAATTAGTAAAATAAACGACTACAAACTACAGACTGTAGATGCTGAACGAATGTCTATTAATAGTTCAACTCTATTTGATTCGATTACCATAGTATGGTTGCCTAACTTAGATGGACATACGCCAAAGGTAAACCATCCAGTGACTCAGGATCTTGGCCCACCCTAACTAATCGTAGGCAGGCTTTCCTATTTATAAGAATATATATAAGAATGCATATATAAGAAGACCGATGAAAAATTACATAATATGGATTGCCACCACGTTACACCAAATGCCATGTCCACTTCAAATTTTGACTGTGAGTGAATGATATTGACCTTGACTGGTTGGAATAATCTACTCAACATCCAGCGACTAATACGAATGATGTAACTTTTTTAGGGTTTAGTGTATTCACACTAACCTCATAGATTAGTGTGAAAAACCCTGAAGAAGATGTGGAATGAATGTTTTCTTGTCAATGAGTTCAATCTTGATCAATCTCATTTAACATAATCAGTCACTGATTTTGATGCACCTAGAATAAACGGAATTTAGACCAACAGTCAATGACTGATACTATAACTTGCTTAATTTGTTTATTTTGCTGATTTTATAAAATTTTCATTCAATTCATTGTTTCAGTTATTAACTTTTTATTGTGTTATGAATAAATTTATCTGAAATTTATTCACCAATTTCATTTGTTCAAAGTTCATTGTTGTATGTAAAGTTGGTGCATTTAAAATTATCTTAGTGATTACGCAATTTTAACTAGAATAACTACAGCTTAGTGAATTGTAATCCGTTTGGATATGCAAATAGAAAGTAACACATATAATCACTTTATCAGTTGGTATCTAAAGTGCAATATTTGAACATTCATATAAATGCGTAAAAATAATTGAGACACACCCTTTTTTAAACATAAGAATACCACAAATGTGCTGATATATACCAATAAACAAACATAATTGTTGTTATGGTGACTAGAAATGTAAACCAATCTAGCTAATAATTAAGTTGGATAGTGGTTATTAGGGGGGGATTCAGTAAGTAAGTTCAAGGACTATTCACTCAAAGGCTCAAAGTCAGTCCACTTACGTCAAACAATACCTGGTTATCCACTGAACTACTGAGTTCAGATAGCCAAATATAAGTGCAATGAGTATAAACTATCTGGGGTCTTAGTGTGAACATCAATATTGTAATTAGGTGCATCCAATGATGAGTTCTAAATAGGATTCAATGTACTTAATGGACTCTACTGTCGGACACTATATAATTTCATAAAACTTATGACTTAAAACGTTATCGAGGTATTTGTTTCTGGAGGTACATATGGCATCAGAGACTCATCAGTCAGAAAATTCAGGATACTTAATGCAATAATTACACTTATTTGCATATTACATTAAATTGCAACTGGTAGGTAATTTATATGACCTAGAGAACTAACTACGATAATTGAAACGTATTTGCAGTGATAATATATATGTTGATTGTAAATATCACTTCCGCCTACAGAACCGCATATCTCAGTGAGCAACGGAATATCAAAAGACTAAGCTTGACCTTTGACTGAGATGACTTGATTAATATATGGAGTTTTAGACAACATAAAAAATAAATAAATGTTTAGTGCTGAACTCATTTAACAATAGGATAGATTGAAATGAGGTGGTTTGTAGAAACAAGTATTAAGTTTTATTTGATTGAATTCGTCACAGACTGATGCCAGTAGGGTGACAGGAGCACTAGACAGCTGTTTTGTCCTAGTATGAGACTCCTGCATCACAAATTGATAAAAGTAGGAATTTTACCGTTAGAGGCCGGCTCGGTGGTATTAAGGGTTAGTTGTTCGCCAACATAGAACTCCAGGGATGGAATCTAGGATGTATGTTGTTGAGGAGTCCTATATTGAGACGAAACAACTGTCCAGTACTTCTTGGTTTACGATGGCACCCTACTAACATCAGTCTGTGACGAACTCAATCAACAGACCAAATATTTTAATAAAGTTATTCGGACCACATGACTGTGGAATGGTAACATTTCTTTCTTACTGTCCACAATGATGTTGAATGCTAATTTTTACTTCAATCATTTCCTATTAGTAATTGATTGAAATGTGAAAGTAATAAACAGAAAAAAAAATTCAATTGGGATGGTTATTTTTGAGTATATTGATATTTTTGGTTGATTTAATAAGTCACAGATTGATGTTGTCAGAGTACCATTAAAAACTATGAAACACTGTCATCAAATTGTAGCCCCTGGTGCGGAATTTAGGATGCGCACTGGTGAGAAACATCTGTCTAATGTTCCCTGGTTTTTACTAGTACCCTACCAACATAAATCTGTAACGTACTCAATCAACGAGAAGAATAATTTTAGTTAAAAGAGATAACAAGTAAAACTAGTCAATTTATGTTATGGATTCGTAATCCCCGAAAATACAATGGTTAATTAGATCAAGCCAGAGAAGTCGTATTGATTATTTGTAAGCTTGACTTGTAAACTCATTACATTAATTTAAAATTATTGAGTTTTACTCCTAATAACATTCAATTGTATTTGTAAAAGGCTTATGAAATTTCTTGATGACGCATCACTGTAGATTATATATATATATATATATATATATATATATATATATATATATATAATATAATCGGAATCTGATTCCGATCTGTCTGGTTCGTCTATTGTCTTATTCTTCTATCTCCGGCTTGGGACCTGGTGGGCATAGGGCAGTAGCGCATTATCAACTAGGCACATCTCAATAAGCGGCCGCGCAACAACGATTCAATTTTCTTCGCGACATAACAATTTAATGGTAAAGTATTTATTAGAAATAAAGATCTCGCTGTCATATTCATCTACTGAACTATAGACTAGTGCATTGTAACTCATTGTTCTGAGTTAGGCTGAATGAAGTAACATGACAGTTCATTGTCGGTCAAAAAATTAAAACAAATGCTCATTTCCTATTGGTTCGTTTTTTTCTTTTGTCCGACACTCGACAGGATAATGTAGATTATGGTCATCACTAATTACTTAGGATACAAAACAACGCAGGACATTCTAACTCATTAGTCAGATATAGATTATGTATTCAGCTTTGATTCGAATACTACCTGTCTTCTAAAACCAAAGTAGATGGGATGGGCCTCTACCCTGCGGTTGATAATAAAGGATTCTTACCATTGAATCACCACTTCGGTTTAGTTACTATTCAGTGATCGATCAATGTAACCATTTCAATTCTTCAAGAAGTTAGCAACTAATCGAAAAAACATATAATAACTTCACAGACTTAGAAACTGAATAACCCTGATTCGAATCCCTACACTTATCAGTAGTTTTCTTAAGATGTTGAATACTAATGGCCACAAACGAAAACTAGCACGAAACTTAGGTTGATCAGAGTTTCCTGTCAGCCATCTAATATTCTTTGTCTGATTATGGAAATTACATTTTCTAAACTAGTAATTTTGGGTATACCTTTTAATAATTAACTGACGGGTAAAATGAAACTGAAACTATTACATGTGTGTTATGTAATATTTTTTATTAGTAAAACATCTAAACAGAATGTTTCCACAATTTTCTTTTATAGCAAAACAAAAAAATTGATTAGAAACTATGCTGAAATGATATATACAAAAATATTTTGTACAATAATATGATAAGTAAAAAGTATTGGTTACAAAAATATGTACTATTGAAATGTAGTGAAATATTATATTTTCGAATCGTTTTTCTTTCTGAAAGGCTGATTTACAGATTTATTTTGCACCTGATGAAGATGACACGATTCGAAACATATCCCTAATCAAATTGTTTGGTTATCCTGTTACACTATTAATTTTTAACAGTTTACTTACTAATTAATATATCATGTGTTTTACGATGTTTACTTAAATGATCACTACGCATGAAACGTTTATTACATATACCACAAGTGAAACGTTTTTCACCAGTATGTGTACGTATATGACGTTGTAATTCATCAGATCTAGTAAACGCTTTATTACATAATTGATAAATACATCGGAAAGGTCGTTCATCATTATGCCATCTTAAATGTGCTTTTAAATGACTTGTTTTGCTGTATGTTTTACCACATAAACTACATAAATGTACTTTATGTAGTAATTTTCCAACACTGGTGTCTTTATTATTGTTATTACTACTGTTACTGACGGAGTTTAGATTATGCAATGACTGACAATTATAACATGCACATTTTTGACATTTCCTAGTGATATTTGATCTTCTTAGTTTTTTCTCATGATTTAATGTAGAAGTTGTAGTGGTAGGAATAGTTTTAGTTGTTGAATCAGATAGTGACTTACTTTGATAAGTTTCATTTTCATCAATATCATTACCATTAATTTGAGAAATATTTGATGGAATATTCTGTGATGTTATTTTGTTCAAATAGTCAATAGTAGAATTGAATATAGTTCTTTTTAGAGGATTGTGGAATTGTTCAAGTGTATTTGAAGAGTGTAAGTAAAAATCTGGAGTTGTTTGGTTGACATGATATTGTTTAGAATATATTACACTTGATTGTGAAACTAGTGATTGAGATGAACATGTATACAATAGGTGAATTTGTGACTGCTTGCATGAATTAATTAGTTCTGTATTCGACTGTCTTGTATGTGTATTCATTATGGTGGGATGGGCATCAATATATCTAGGAGGTATCCGTCTCTTTGGAACTAGACGAAATGCACTCGGCTTCGACTGTTTACAATGTTGCAAATCCATGTAGTTATAGAGACATTTGGAATCTGATTGAATTGAATTAACTTTAGACTTTTGGATTGTTAACATTTGGTCAGCTTCAAATGTCGTTGTTGTTGTTACTACTGTTTTATTCATCATCGGTAACTTGTTAAATTCATTTTTAGCATTATTTACTAATGAAGATGCATTACTTACCGTTTTAATTCGATTTAAATGTTCTTGAAGACGAAGCTTTAAAACTTGCATTTCTCGACTACTCCAAAAGTTCTCCGTTTTTTCCATACTACTAATATTTGAAAATTTTTCAAATTGACTTGTTAAATTTATAATATTTCGCTGTTCATTACTATGATTGGAACCTATTAAATCTATTTGTTTATTATCACATGTTGTTGAGCATTTTGAACATTGAACCAATTGATTAATGCTAAATTTATTTTGTTTTATTTGATTTTTATTAAATGAAATTTGAAGATTTAACACTTCATTAGGAGAAGATGGATAATAACGATAATCTGATTCAGATGTATTCATTTCTATGGACTTAGGTAATTATAGAAACAAACAAAAAATAATCATAATTAACTTTAAGGAGAGTGTAACTAATTGTAAATGAAAATATTATGTGTATATCTTGACTAGACAACGAGGTAAATGCCACTTTTATTTCAGCATCGAGATATAAGCCAAGGTAAATGTATGTAAAACTCTAACGTCAGTGTTATTAATGTATTAGAATTTCATTTGGATATTTTACAAAAAAACAAATGTACAGGTAATTTGTTATGGTTTAAGAATTTTATACAAAACCAGAAATGTTCCATTTATGAATTTAAACAAAACAAGTAAAACGAATGAATGTCACATTTACGCTATAGTTGATGTAAACTGTCAAAAGTCAATCGGATTCTTGTAACTCCATGCAGAAATTTCATCAGACATTAATGTAACTAGGCCGTTAATGAAGTAATTAAAGAGAAATGATTATAGTAGAATAATATAAATTTATTTATTTATTAGGTTCTCTTTAGGTCATTATGAGGTAGCGTGTATGGGAGAACTATGAAATTTCAGAAAAATGTTGGATATTTCTATGTTAAATAATGTTAAACTACAAGAAAAATAAACTAAATCCTATGGATACAAACTGCCAAGAATTGGTGTAAAAGTTATTGAATAACGTTTTTCATGTAAAATGGAATAATTTAGTGGCATGACCACAATTTACTATACTAACGATTTATACAATATCAAATAATGACAATCAGAATATGCTGAAGAGTTACTGACTATCGTAGGTGATTCCAGATCTCTGACGAATAAATATGTTTATTGGAGTTCAGTAATACTGTGAGTGAGACAGTTACTCAACACTAACAATGAATGGCAGAAATTAAAACTGTAAACCATATGATGATGGCCCAGTGGTCTAGAGAATAAATGTTATCCATGAAGCCTTAATGTTGTAAGTTCGGTCTCTGCTAGATTTGAGGATGTAAAGTGCATGACGAAGAGGCTCTTCAGTGCATTTTAGTTTTTGAAGGTCAATTCACGATTCGAAATATAATTGACTTTTTTTAATATTCTTTGTTAACATAAATAATAACTACCCTTAAACCTATTCGTTCCCACAATTTACTAGAAAACAATGATAAAACAAAGGTGTGACCGAATATACTTAAAATCATGAACTGCAGATCATAAGATGTGATATATATATATAACCATATTTCAATAATTCTACGAAGGATTAACAAGGGTCCAGAAAAAATAATGATCTAAGGTTAGATTAATCACTATTTACTAGTTTCATGGGAATTTTCAATGGAATATTAGCATGTGTTATTTTCATATAGATGATATACGGGTAAACAATGTGGTCAACACAATAACCTATTGATAGATAATCAAATTTGGTGATTAACATGAGTAAATTAGGTAAAAATATAAGTTACAAAGTTTACTGTCAACAGGTTCATTAATATACGTTTTAACTATTTTTATAGGCGCAATTTTTATAATACTGTAAGCCGACTAATTTTACACATTGGGTACTTTAAATCATCACATTTAAGCGACCATGATATGAACCTTTGTTAAGATGCTTATGTTTTTGATGTATGAAATTCGGAATAAAGTGGCCGAATACAAATTCGTATGTTAAATTACTAAAAATTACCAAGTAATTCACTCACTATATCCCGAATGACTAAGAGATTTCAGGTTCTTGACTAAATAAAACTAATCATTAAATGCATATGAAATGTTATTCACTGTACTACTATGGTGTATTGAGATGGATAATCAAAAAATTTGGTGAGAATGTGAAAGTATGCATTATTCAAGCACTCATACCACCGTTAGCATAGGTATGTCAACCAGTAAATGAAGTGATAGGCGTATGGTAAATATGTGGTTATCTTATGTTTACTCAGGGTGTATCTACAACAGAATAAACAAATACTTAGTATAAACATTAATTTACTGATTATTTGTGTCATTTGTATAGACAAATTCACTCTCTAACCTCATCTAAATCTTGAATTCTATTGTTATTTTCTGCACATCTTTACTTTACTCTTCCCTCTTGTATTCTGTCTATACGTTACCTCAATATTCTCGTAGTGCTATTGTGGTATGGCAACTTGAACCTACAGGCGTTTGTGCCCGGTTCTACGTTGATGATGATGATGATGATGATGATAGACAAATTCAAGCTAAAAATAGGAATTATACTATATAGTCATGATACAAGCTGGCCAGTAAGATCTTATTTACTATTCAGTAAGTGATAATTATCATATTATTTTGAATTGGTATATTTTCTGGAATATGAGATAAATGTTTAATAACTAAGTTCTTTTCTCAAGATGAACTAGTTTTATTTGACCAAAAAGGTATTGCATAAAACCACTGACAAACAAATAATGATAATTAAAGTCCTTAAGAATTAATACAAGAGCATTTATAGTCTATGAAAACAGTATAGCACATTTGTTGTTATCTTGATATGTTACTTATACTTTTATTAGTTGGTTATGGTTCGTATATTCCTGTTGTTGACATTAAGGGTGCAGATGATCAGTGATCGTTGCCATGCTTCAAACTTACCTACTGCAAAAATACGATTATCTGGAGTTAGTAGTTCAGTGGATGACCCACTGGTGTTAAAGTAAACGAACCTCGTTTTAGTCCTAATCTGAATATTACCACTGATCTGCAGGTGTATCCATTTGACAAATCCCTAATAGGAAGGAACTTTCTTCCTTCACTCTACATGCGATCCACAATCCACTGTTAATAAAACGTATTACGTATATTGCTTAAACGTTATACTATCTAATTTATCTATCGAACCTATATTTCTTTAATTAGTTTCTTACTCCAAATTTATGGCTCAGATTTGTGTGCAATCAGATCTGTTCCATGAAATTCTGTTAGCGTCTACCGTAGTATTGCATCGATGAATGCGTTTATGAATATAATTATATATACATTCTTAGTGAATAGATTCATGATATTTTCCTTAAAGTTCTAGTGCAGGTGTTACGTGCAGGTGTTATACGTGATGCAGTTACCCACTGACTGCAACGAATCGTAGACACACTGTGTTGTGAACTGACTCAAAAAGAAATAATCTCACCACGGAATTTTAGCTGAAATTATTTTCCTATTTACCTGACTTGGGGAACTTGAAGGATCTAATTTTACGAAATGATGTAGTTTTCCATTAGTTAAGAAATCCAAGAAATAATAGTGGTGTTAATCACTCACGGTTATTTAAAATCAATCAGTGCTCATGTTAATAAAAACACTCAATATTTTATAATATTTCACATTATGTGATAACCAAATAGTGATCAATAACATGTGCATCTGATCCTGTTTAGTGTTAATTAAATTCTATTGGTCAAGTTGGAACGAAGCAACTCGACATCATGTATGCTATGTTTCCTTATTAGATGGTTGAAAGTAGTCAACAAGAAATCTTGAACCTACGTTTTACAGAAGGTACCTCTGTCTATGATTCCCATACTAGGACGAAACAACTTTCCACTGCTCCCTGGCTTTTAGTGGTAATTAACTAACATTAATCTGTAGTGAAAGGAATGTGACTTAAGATTTTATTCAAATTAGAAAAAGAGACTGTATACACTATAATGTGTAACTGACACTATCTTTGTAAAAAAGATATTCACTTATCGTAATTTAATATGAATTAACTAGTGAAATCTACTCAAACTCAGTATTTTTATTGTATTTTATAATAAAACTACTAAGAATACTTTAGAATGTAAATTAAAACACAACATTTGTGAAAGTGTTTTTGAATTATTTACAGCAAAATGACATTAACCAGAAAGTTGTTATCAACCTGAGGACTAATACATAACTGTTTTATTTTATTTTATTTTAAGACTTTAGCAGATCTCACTTAAGATTTCATACTTAACGGAACATAGAGACATCAAGATTCTTCAAATAGTATAGATTATACTCTGACTAAAGAGTTGTGAATAAAATTTATCAAGATAGGGAGCAGCAAGCTTGGATGTACAACCACAAAAATTCCGTTATCATGTGACTCATTTTAAAAGGCGAGACTAAGTACTTCTATAATTAGTAATATATTTTCATCTGCAATCATCATTAATTGGTTATACAACAAACGTAATCAGCATTCGTTTTGATTTTTCTTGTTCTTGCTTCATACCGACTAAACAGAAAGCAAATCGATGCTAGAGATATCTGTTTAGGGTAATGACTTTATTTAGGTAATCATGGAAAACCACGATATATGTTTTTTTGCTATTATGTGCATATATATAGTTCCACTGAAAATGGAACCTAAAACCATAAGACCTTGCAACAAAAACCTGACATTGAGCGATTATTATCCAATGCCGTTGGTGGTTAACTACCTCACTCCCAAAATGGTTGGGCATCACTAGAAGTTAGATAATTACCTCTTAAAATTAGTCCTTTGTATGTTCAGTGATCATTATTACTACTGATTGTTATGGAGATTCACGTCACTAATTATAAGCAAAATCGCAAAAACAAAGAAATATGAGCTTTGTTAGTGAAAGAACTCTGATGTTCACTATGTTTTTTATTTAATAGGAGAAAAGAGTTAGAATGATGCAATCATACAAAAAGGTGAAATTATTGAAATTTACCCTGATGGATATGGTGGAACAGTAATCACTGTTCGTTTGCATCAACGTCAATCGATTCGAGTCTCTGTGACTAACAACACTAGGATAAAAGTACATCTAACATAGTAATTTCACACTAGACAATGCGCTTGTCCTGGATTCCATTGTCACCCACATTTCAAATGTACTAAAACTTGGAACTAGAAGATGATATTAAAGAAGTCCATATAAGACTTACATATGCCAACAAAGAATGGTCAGTTTCAATCTTAAATGTTAATAATCAGAAAATATAAACCCTAACAAAAGGATGGCAGGATGGCATGAATTACATATTTATCAAAAATTAAACTCTAAATGATCTCATCCTATTACTAAAATTACTAGTTTCACTTTCATTCTTAGACATAACTGAGCTCACCACTTTCAAATCTCATCGTAAAAACTCTATCATTCAACTAATTTAATGGTTGATGACGTCATTTTAGTTAAACAGAACATGCAATGGAAAAGATACGAACATTTTAACAAAACAGAAAGTACATTTTTATAATAAATATTAAACTTACTGGCCATTCAGTTATTATATGCCTATTATACTCCCGTAAATTGTAGGCATCTAATAATCCCACTACTGTTTTCCTTATGTTAAAATTGATTTTTAGGAAAAACAATATAAAAGAATGAATGCTTTATTATCTTTTTAATGGTTATAGTTTGTCTGATCTTGAGTACAAAGGATCATTGCATTTTATTAGTTGTTGTAATTGCTTTAATCTAATGAAAATATTCTTCAAACCAAACTCATACCAATTCTACTTGAGGAAAAATACTTGAGTTATGATTGGATAAAATATTAAGGAGATAAGCATAACTTCTTTGTTCCACCAATCATAAATTAATGCTTTCGACTTAGTGAGTAGTGATAATAATAATATTATCCCAGTAAATTTTTATTGGTTCTAAGGTAACTATGCCTATGTTTGCATACACTGAAAATGTCAAATGATGAACAAATGAAAAATATCATTCATTTCATATACATCATTTAAGATTATGTAAATTCATATGTTTGTAAATTGTACCCAAAGACAACAAAGTTATCAGGTGAAAATTGCTGATAGTTTATCTACAAGTATAAAATAATCAACAATAGTAAATGATTTAATTAAGATACATAGAGATAATATTTAAGTATTTATCATTGATGTATATATGACATTGTCAATAGTTGAATTCGAAGGGAGACTATAGCAGAGTGATTAGACTAGCTGAACAACTAAGCCCCCCATGAAACAGTGTAATTTGCAATTATAAATAAGTACACTAATAAAATTTAGTAATAATAGAATGTCAATTTGCTTGTGATTCCTCCCTTTCACTTAAATACATCCGTTTATGTAGATGTGCTTGTATTATGCAAAAAATATAGAGAATCTGCTGAAAGTATTTCCATGACTTGATTATCATCTATTTCAGTATAGTCCGCATGATAGGAGAAATCGAAAGATTATTGAGTGCTCTGTAACTTTTGTTTTCAGTACTAATTTGTTAACAGACAAAGTCCTGATAATCTGTGTTCATATTTTACAAATAAGAATAATACATGTAATTGTTTGATATTTGTTCTCATTCTATGCCCAATAAATATATGAAATGAGCTAAAACTTTAGTGAAGCTTGGATAAAACGTTCAAGAAGTTTAAAAAATATTTGAGGATATTTATGACGAGAACTAATTGAAGGAAATAGCTATTTCTACGGTAACCAAGCGTCTCATTGATAGATAGGAAAGCAATAACGATGATACAATGACAGAATGATCCTCGACCCTCTGTTTTAATGAAAACTTTGGACGTGTACATCTTCTTTTACTTTCCAGTTACCAGTTCATAGATCGGATGATTATTGGTAAACTTATGAGTTCATATGATCTTATCAAAATGTAGAAAGATAAGTCAGCTGAAGAACTTAACTCTTGAAATCTTTCAAGGATATTTCCAACAATACAGATGCAGATAGTATAATTATTCTCTCATAAATAGGAAGTATAAAGAAGAGTATACAACTGAAGCATCATAAATTTTAGAACTCATTACAAGTAATTATGAGATCCAGTAGTATATTTCGTTCGTTTACCATCTTCTAAAGATTACAGGGCCATACTTCTTTGACTGCTTTCATCAGCAAAGTCTCAAACCGATTTTTTAAGCTTTTCTGGTAATTTATCGAATCAGCTGAAGTGTTATGATGTGTACAAATTCATGTACTCAGCTTGGAGACACTTATTTCTTAAGTATTCGTAATACAACTTATACGAAGTCAATCTTAGTGGGGTTTTAGCCTGTATCTTAAACCACTGCGATTTATCTTCATTTCTGGGAAATAATAATACAGTAATTATCAATTGATGGGATTGTCTAATCTCATATTTTTCACTAATTACATTGAATCGAAAATAGATGATGACATTGTATTATTAAAATACGAAAATTTCGAAATAGTTCCATTTTATTTATCAACTCTATATAAGGTCATTACTATTTCACTAGTAATAATAAACAAAGGATATTACCATTAGTCATACAGAATAGAACATCGATTGAACACCCCAATTGCGTTCCCCACCCCTCAATCCGATTCACATATGCCTTCTTCACTTTCCTTTTCAAAATAATTATTCTCTAATCTCATCAATAAATGCCTAGGAACTTAGCCACTATGACTTTACATTTATGTATTTACTTTATTTATATTCTTAATTCATTTACATTACATCTGGGCGGTACGAGGAAAATATTTTTATGTTTGGTCATAAAAAGTTCACGTCTGGTGCAATTTTTTCATTAAAATACACTCTTTTTTTGTAGTTTTTGTTTATGTGACTAAGTACGCTTATTCATATACTTCAAAGTGAAGCACCAAATTAATTGCTGAATAATGTCTTTAATTAAAACACCACCTTCATACACAAACATGGATGCTTGGGAAATTTCTTAACAAAATTTTGTGGTTGGAAGCAATCAGAGTTTAGAACGTGTCGATAAAGCAAACTATAGAGACAGAATGTTTAGATTGAACTGTTTGGTCTTTATTCTCATCATTTGGATAGGTATCGTGCAATTTTATAGGAGCTGTATCGTGGTTGGTAGTAGGATTCACGAAGCAACATTTAGATATCGAGGTGATCCACGTAGGATGGTGAGAGGTTGCCATGATAATTTGAAGTCCTTAACACCAAAAAAATTAAGCACAACCCCATCAAATAAAATTCACACCTACTGAACAAGTTGGAAGTCATATTAATCAACAACCTAATCTATATCACGTTTGCGTTTGAAGTGATGAATACTAAGCTCGAGTCCCGGTGATAATATCATCTCTGAGAGGTGCATCAGGTCGATGAGTCCTCATAAAATATAAAATGCTGTCATTAGTTCCGCTTGTAGTCAGACCCTGAATGTACTTAAACTTACAACACAACTTTATTGCGTAGAAATCTGCCCAAGGTCCACATATGCTAATAAAGATTGATTAATCACAGTCCTTAACATCAACATCTTAAATACAAATACTTGCTAGCAAGTTTCATCCAGAGGTTAGAAGTTGAACGATTCGTAATAGTGGTTTAAACGGAAATATATTTTTTTCACTTTAATTCCATCTATGACCTACGATCTTTGAAAGCATAATAAAAACAGTTTATGAAATCCTGCCGAAGAGAGTCAAGTTAGGATTCCTGTGAAATAGACTGTAAGAACTCTGTTAATGATTTGTTTAAAAACAAAAAAGGCTGTTTCCACACTAAAATACTTAAAACAAGAATTAACACATCGGTTAATTGATTTGTTATTCTTATTACTTAAGACTAACTATTGTAATGTTGATAATTACTCCTTCAATTTTAGTTTTGTTGGCTACCAGTTAAAAAGTCCCAACTGTTTACTTTTATCATTTAGTTGATCTGAACTGAGTTTATATTCACTATTTTAATAGTTATGAAAGCAGCATCCTATCCAACTGGTGTCTTAAAGTCACTGACAATTATTTTTCTGCATTACTGATTAGCATGCGTTACTTAACTTTACATGAATCATGTATTATCCAAACAACAATTACATAATTTCATATAACCGTCTCCATTGTATGTCAGGTAAATAACTACTCCTGTCATTATAAAAAACATCCACTTAACGAATTATTTCAATTATTTGTATTTCTTATTCATCTATGAATTTGTCAAGGAGAACGGTGAATAGATGTCAGGATGCCACAAATTAATCCCAACAGTGATACAAATATTAATGATAATAGTAAGGATTTAGTCATTAAGGTATATATATATATATATATATATATATATATATATATATATATATATATACAAATGTTCTGAGTTTAAAATGTGGGAAATATTCCATTTAAAAGGATAGCAAAAAGGCATAAAAGAAACAGACTAAAATCTGTTAACACTCACTCTGTCTCAGAATACACAACTAACAAAAGTAGAATAATTAAATTGAAGTTAATAGCTTTCTATACTGAAATGTGACTGGTTAACCGGCATTTTTCCAAACTCTGTGATTGGCTAACTCCTTGTTAACTGCCTAACCGTCTGTAAATTATTTGTTCCGTAAGTAATTAACAATGACAGAAGAAAAAAATAATACAGGAGGCAGAATCAAAAAAGAGAAAGGAGAGGGGGTATGTTGGAGGGAATTGAAAAGTAAGGACTATCAGAAGGGGGGCTGAAAAACAAAACAAGGATACAAAAGAAAACTTTGTTTTAATTTATAGCCACATTTATATAACAAAACTATTTATTGAAAGGTAAAGTAATAAGTAATGTCTTTTTATAAAATGTAAGATTAGAAAATTTTAACAATAGATCAGTTTAATTAATATAAAAAGAAACAAATATTTGACAGTATTGTCGATTGTTTTAAACATTCAATAAATTAAGATTTAATTTAGCTGCTTTATTTTTGTCATTGAAGCTTATTTCATTGTAACGCTATCAAAATCTAGACAAAGTGATTATGACTTTAATTTTTCATCTTTAGTCATATATTTTTTAATGACAAAACTAATTTAATGTAAAAATGAAGCATTAGATGCTGACTAAGTGATCTAAGGGTTAAACACTTGCCATTAAGCCAGAAGTCGCTGGGCTAGATCTCTGATAAGGTATGTGTGAACATTTCTGAGGAGTCCCATTCTTGGACGAAACAACTGTTCAGCGCTTTCCGGTTTTCAATGGTTTTCTAATCTGGATCATTGTGTGATAAGAAGTTGGAATGTAACAATATTAATAACACAATTAAAATTTGATTGTCGTTCTAAACTATACTATAAACATATACTTCAGAAGGGAATATTCTACTAGAATTAGGAAACGTAACTTTTCCACCACTAGAATTTATTTTCAGGTAATTAGTGACTAATCTTATTGACAAGAAATTTAGTTATTTGGTTATTATTTACTCGTTTATAATCGTAATATCTGGGATGATAAAAAGGCTTTCATCATGGAGTTTATTGAATATAATGCCTACAAAGTTCATCCGTTGAGTTATTAATATTTTTCTCTGGACTAATAACTGTTATTTGATAACATTATATCCAGCTTGGCTATGCTATTCACATGAACGGGTACATTATTACAAAATAAGCTTCAGCTAAATTCAAACTTCATCCTCGATATTTCTGTGATCCAATATCCTAACAATTAAAAAGATAACTACAACTTTAAATAATTAATAAATATTTATAGGAAATTTGGGGTTCCTCTTGAAAGTAACCCGCTGAAAAAACTAGTTTAGCGGCAAAAGAGTTGAACTTAACAAAATTGCGTCTAAAATGTGTCAAAATAGCGTTTGATTCACTGTTTCACTGACTGATTATCTGATCGAAGTTATTAAAAATAGTATGTCCCTCAATACACAGAAATTTGGACTATTGTAACGACTTTAACCCAATTTCGTTCCACTTTGCCGATTACAAACATAAATAACTAGATTCAGGCCAAGTAAAATGATAGATAGGTAAATATAGGAATAGATTTGAAGAGCAACGTTCTAGAACAAGCGTGTTTGGATTGAAACGGAAGCTACTAACTGCATTGGATAGTAGTTACAATATATCAATACATACTTGAAGTTGGAATCGTGTGATGCTTTGGGGTCAACCTATTGATTTTATTGGTTAAGCGACAACAATGAGAGTCGAAGGTTTTGAGTTTTATCCTCCGTAAGACCGTCTGAGGAGATCTATACTGAATCGGAACGTCTGTTCAATGGTACCTAAACTGTAATCAATCTATGAAGAATATCACTTGCAGATAAAGTTAGTTTTCACAAAATCTATTTTTTATGTCAGAGTTGACTGTACTACTAGGCAGTTTAATCAACGAGTTAACATGCGTCTACAGTTATAGTTTGGAATGGGTCCAGCTAAATCGATACATAGTTCCATTCTATTGCACTTCATAGATGGTTGGCTATCAATAAATATAACTAAGACATTCAGAATAGTGTATCTTACATCATCACGTTTTCAGTATTGATTTCGGTCTCGTCTCCTCCGTGTAGTTGATGTCGTAGGATTGGCACTAGTAACCCAATTTTATGTGTTTAGAAGAAATGTGTAACATCCTTCTCATGTCACCTCTCCGTAATTTATTTATTTAGACTGACTATTTACACGATGCCTAATTTCGACGATTATTATTAGTGTCCCCATTATTGTTTTGATAAGCTTTATTTTCCAAGTTTTGACCTACTTCCTATGTTCATTCAAGTTACTTAGATTTAGGTAGTTTTGTATCCATGTATTTGTTAAAATTGTTATTAATTGGCCGTGGGATAAATTTTCTCTGACTAAACTTATTTTCACAAAGCATACACATTAGTTAACGCTAGCAAGCTTATTTCACGAGGAATGCCAGTTGCAATTTGGTTTTAAAATGGAAATGTTTTTAAAGTTTCCCAGCGCATTGTGGCTAAATGTCACAGCTGATTAATGACGACTTCAACAAACATCTTGATAATACTTGAGGATGAACAGAAACATCTTATAGAATACTTGCAGCAACATATATATTGTTGACGTATATATTGTTATTATTTATTTACGAGCGTTCAACTGAAATTGCGACTTCTGAAATAGAGAGATACTTAGCTGTCAGCTATTATCTGTAACCTATTTGGAATTCATCAGTGGATGTGCCTGTATCCTAGTCATTTAGATCAAGAAGCACATATGGCAACAGGGACTGATCAATTTAAGTTTATAACACGATCAAGTGGAGTATACAATCACTTCCAAATTGTATTTACCTACCATTTGTAAAATTGCTGCTGGTCGGACTTAGTGACTTAATAGTGAACGCGGAGGCGTTTAGCACTGTAGGACTGAGTTCAAGTTTCTGTGTGAACATCAACAATTAAATGTGGTATATCCAGCTGATGCGTCCTATATTGGGCGAAACGCCTCTTTCGCGGATTCCCTTCTCCAAGCGCAATCAAAATTTAACCATAATTGTACTGTTGTTTGACAGTTTACTTGGCAAGCATGACTTATAGCTCCTACAAATGAGCTTAAAATTGTGACCCTGAAATAAGCAGCCCATCGTTTTGATGCATAGAGAAGTGACTGATTCTCATGTGAAAGTAAATTTGATTGTAACATATACAGTGCCCTAATGAAATTAATAAACTATGTGTATTAACAGTAAGACGGAAATCGTAGTGGTTGTATCATAATTCACACTTGTATCATGAACCTAATCCTAAGCAACTCCTAATATGCTCCTAACCGTAACCATGATTCCCAACTTACTCGGATTTTCTAACCTACTCCTAACCTTAAACGTAAAATAATCCTAACCACATTCCATATGAATAATACATAACCCACTCCTATATTCCATAACTTATTAGGAACATTAATCCTAGAAGTGTTAACTTAGAACAACAAATAAATGGCTCAGTTCTCATAGATTTCTTATTTCAATAAATGTTACAACGAATTACCTCACCATCTCCCTTTATTAGTATTTTTGAACAGCTAGTTCATTGACACAATCACAAGCAAGTAACATACAAAAATCACACATCCTGCAAATATGTAAGGCACCCCATAGTTCTTTCAAAAAAAAATTACACAACCGGCCTAGAGTGACAATATCATTTGCAACGACTTCCATTCTTCATGCGACTATGCGTAATAACCTTGAAAGGAATAACTCGCCTATCATTTGTCAAGACTTCAACGTTCATTCGCCTGGATTTTAAGTCATGTTAACAGTTTGTTTGGCTGTATTTACCTCCTCAAAAACTGTACCTACAGCATACTTCATATATATATATATATATATATATATATATATATATATATTCTCCACTGTTCATCTAAACATTTACATACAATTAGAAGAAATATGTATCGTATTAATTTACTGATAAGAAAATAGTAAGTGGATTAGATAATCCTTGTTATAATTTTAAGTTTTCCTTCATAAAACGATACATTAAAAGTGTCGTTTCCTTTACACGCATGACGTTCTTAAAATGTACAGCAGATTATATATGACCTGGAGTATCCATAGGCTTTCAGGCATATCATGTCTTTCTACCTCAGTCGCATTTAATGCCGTTCACATTTTTAACAGTCAAAACAAATGAATAGAAGAAACCACTTGAATAGTTAATCTAGACGAAATTGTTTTAATATGTCACAGTAAAATTTAATGAATTCGTTGGGTCCAAATAACATTCCCGTCATACTATGATAGGTAGAGGGAAGAGAGAGAGGAGCGAATGACCTTTAAAACAACAATTTCAAGTTCTTTCTTCGTTCATTTTGGTCCATGCTTATCCACAAGGTTTTCAGAGGTCAATAAGCGTGCTGTATCCAACATTTTCAATTACTTTTACCTTCGTTTTGTGTAAGCTTGATGAATATTAATGTAGGATTTTCATTAAGGGTTTAATTTCACGTTCTAACATTTACTATACTTGTGCTTTAAATTCAACATACTAGATTGCTCTACAATGTTGTGTTCATATCAAGAAGATGTAGGTAACTACAGATAATTGAAGTAATATCATTTAGTGATACTTTAATGGTCAGTATTCATCCATTGAATAGTGCAACATAGTGCACAATGAAAACGTTTGGGATAATCTATTTCGTGCATTCAAGACTAAAATGTTACTTTATTCTACTGAAGAAAAACCAATTAATGAAAATAATTTGAGTATTATTTTTTACTCTGGGGTGTTAATTTTAAACAAGTTGATAGTCTCATTTATCACTGGATTACAACATTAACTTATCATGTTTATACATATTTTTAAGAAATTAGTTTTATGGTATCCGTTTAATTCTGAATAATTATTAAGAGTAACTAATAGTTCATACTGTCTGTTATATGGTACTAATAATATTCTATGAATGAGAGTTCGTAAAAAATTTTGAGTTTGATAGTCTTAAATAATACTTTGACCTTAGTTATCGGACATGAAATATACTATCAATCGTGATGAGTGGTGGTCATGAAATTTCTCCAAGTGACTGAAGTTATAAGTATAGGCCATTAGATACGAACTCGACGGTCTGATAATCGAATGCATGAATTAGATCCATAACAGTATCATGGATGCGTATTATTAAGTTTTATACTGGAAGGGGATAGCCGTCTGGAACTTCATGGTTTTCATTGGGTGTGTAATTAAAGTAATTTCAAGATGTAAAACGATGAAATCCAACAGACTCTACAACCGCCCATATTCAAACAGCACATTTACTTAGTAACTCTTAACTCTATGACATTTATAGAATTTTCCACAATAAATTACATTTACATACTTTTTTGTGTAGTCATTGTTGTTTCCCAATAGTATTACAGTTTCCATAGTTTTCATTTATTAAAACAGCAGTAGGGTTTTAAAGTACCAAATATTAAGTCGTGAATACATATTTTTAAGAAATTAGTTTTATGGTATCCGTTTAATTCTGAATAATTATTAAGAGTAACTAATAGTTCATACTGTCTGTTATATGGTACTAATAATATTCTATGAATGAGAGTTCGTAAAAAATTTTGAGTTTGATAGTCTTAAATAATACTTTGACCTTAGTTATCGGACATGAAATATACTATCAATCGTGATGAGTGGTGGTCATGAAATTTCTCCAAGTGACTGAAGTTATAAGTATAGGCCATTAGATACGAACTCGACGGTCTGATAATCGAATGCATGAATTAGATCCATAACAGTATCATGGATGCGTATTATTAAGTTTTATACTGGAAGGGGATAGCCGTCTGGAACTTCATGGTTTTCATTGGGTGTGTAATTAAAGTAATTTCAAGATGTAAAACGATGAAATCCAACAGACTCTACAACCGCCCATATTCAAACAGCACATTTACTTAGTAACTCTTAACTCTATGACATTTATAGAATTTTCCACAATAAATTACATTTACATACTTTTTTGTGTAGTCATTGTTGTTTCCCAATAGTATTACAGTTTCCATAGTTTTCATTTATTAAAACAGCAGTAGGGTTTTAAAGTACCAAATATTAAGTCGTGAATACATATTTTATCTGTGGAAAACAACTGAAGAGTAAAGCCAAATGTTGTATGGTCCATTTTTGTCTTTTTTATTTAAAGTATTCAACTTACTTCATATTTAGTAAATTCATGTTGGTTGCATAATATTAATTTTAAGTTTACTCAACTTTTCATGATGTTACTTGAATATAAAAGACTGTTAATTATTGTCTTACTTTTACAAATCATTCTTGATGAATGAACAGAAAGCCTAATTGGACACTCCAACTGTCAACATTCTTGTATTTTAAGACAAAAGACAATAGTATACTACAATATATGGATTACTAGAAGACTCGGTTTTGGAGAGTTTCACTGAAAGTGACTTCTACCATTTAGTCATTCGGGCTGCGACTGAGCCCCTGAAGGACTGAGATGTGTATATTGGCTGATCACTATGTATAGACAAATTTGATGTTTGTTAAACCGATTACAGTGCCGATCGAATTCCATATATCCAGCTGTAAGGTGGCTACTAGTCTAAGTGACTAAATATCAGTGTCACTGTGTGGAGACGGAAGCTTGTATAGAAGGGGGGGGCAGTTGGTATACAAGGAGATTGGTTGTGGACCCAGTAACTCAGTGATAACAGTTGTAGACTGTGAAACTGGACGACCAGGGATCGAGTCCTTTCGGGAAACATAAGTTCCTTCACAGATTTCAGGCACTTCTTACTGACAAGTTTTACAAATCATGAAGCCTCTGTCCAGAATTTCCTGTCAACTTCCTCTCAAACAACCCACAGCTTTTATATCTACTTTTTATCTTCAAAGTTGTCCACAGTATCATGTGTAACGTATTGAAATCTCTCAAAATTCAAGTCTATGTATTCAGAAACCCTTTTATCATCGGTTACAATAACTAAAATAATCTTCGTATTTATTGTTATATGTTAATCAATAATTGTCAATATATTTTGAAGTTGAATTATGGCTGTTAGTGGAATCCAGAACTCGTTAGCAAAATGTGCCTGTATCACATTGTTGATAAACACAGTGAAGCTCTAGTCCATTACCTTTCGCTTCCAATACATTGACGCCCACTTAGCGATTGAGTCCAGATAGTCACTGGTTCCGTGAGTATGAATTAAGTTTAAGTGTATGTATTTATGTATGATCAATTTCTGTTGACAAGCGTACATCTTCAACGTATACATAGCCATACAAACCCTTTAGAATAAAAAAAACATCAGTATTATTATTAATATTTCATTAACATCCACTTATCTTTCCTAGCTTTGAATAAAATTTGGAAGTTCAGAAGGATACACACTAGTTCCAAATTCTAATGCCGGTCTATCATCATATTTGCTTAATGCATCCAACCAGATTTCTTCCTTTATCGAATTTTAATTTTGTTCCAGACTTATTTTGTCACTATAAACCCCAACAAATTGTTGTAGCTAAAATAAATAATCAACATTTTGTTAGATGACATGATGACAAAATTCTTATCTGGTAAAGAAACTTGACTCTTAATATGTGGTTCAGTGACATTGAAAGTTAAGAGAACTGTAAAGGGAGCGTTTAATATAGGATGTTTGTACTGTGCAGTAGTTAGATCTATGTTACTTAATGGTAGTGAAACCTGACTACTGTGTGTGTGAGTATGAAGGGGGGGATATAAGGTATTCGTTTTTAATTATAAATATTTCCTCTGTATTGTTAGTGAGTTGTTACACCAATGAGTTAAAAATCTAATGTTAAGTATTAGGTAAAAATGACAAACTACTTAATAAAATTATGGACCTTCTATAATGTAATTGATTGAGTTATGTGTGTTTGTTATACATGCTCACTCGCCAACTTCTTTCAAGTTTCTTGGATGTCGTTTGAAATTCTGAATTCATAATTCTTACGGGGTTCTAGCGCCGACCATCAGTCTGATCTCATGTAAACTAATATCGACGACTTTATCAGCTCTTAACTTTTGATTTTTTTTTTCACAAACTGATTACTGTTGATCTAGTCACCATGCCTATGACCCCACTGAAAACTGGTCAGTCGAAGTCTGTCATCGTTAATGAATTGGCAAGCCTGCATTAGTTGCTGATAAGTTACCATTCTATGTACAGACATGAATATAGATTAATGCACGTATAGTTTAATAATAAAACCTCTGCTGATGTGGAATGATATAGGCTCTAATTCCAAAGAAGTACATTGTTTTAGGCATATCATACTGGATAATGTTAACTTGTGCAAAATCTAGATTCAAGGGTTCTTGTTAACTGTCTTAACTGGATATTTGAATAAAATGTATTTTTGTCATCACCAGTTTTTAAAATGGCGTAAATTAAAGCACATGTAGTGGGTTTCTTGGAGCATCTTATTTGATGTTCATCAGTTATTTAAAATCGGTCATATCTATTGGAGGAGTAAACTATTATTAATGTAACAGGATGACTTGAGAGTGGGGATGCGATCATGTGTACACTACGTCCCAGCAATTCAAGTATGAAAATAAATCGCTATTTTATGCTCCTTGATTTCGAATTAATGGTATCTAACTCATCAAATTTGCCTAACTAAATTGTGGACATTATTATGCTTAGTGATATAAATACGCAAAGAATGCATAATGATGCTCAATTATTTTTCAATGTGATTTATACCTATCATGAATACTCTTTTGTTTTCATTGCAAGTGTTTTTGTCTGTTCAACTGATTTTTATTACTTTTGGTCTTTTGCACTTATTCAATCGTTTTCTCTACCTCCCTCTGTGATCTTTATCAAAAAAGACCACTATTCACTATCCACTTGATCTCATTGCAAAGCTATTCTATCTAACTAAACAAAATTTATGTTAACTTGAACATGAAAGTAGATTCTTAACATTATAAAAGGTGTTATCTCGTACCCGACCTTTTTTGTATTTTAATAACCTCAACGTATGGTTTAACATGTAGATTACATACTCACCTACACAATTTATTCGTATGTTATTAGTTAGTAAATAGGTAGTAATGACCTTTATTGTCTAACTAGTATTGTTGGCTTTTTCTACCTAAGTTTCACGTGACTTTTTCTTGAATAAGAAATGAATGTCAGAAAAACCGGATACGAATAACGATTAGGTAAACAGCAAAAAGAAAAAATAAACATAAGCTAACGTTAAATCCGTCATGTAGAATTGAGGAGTAGTATAATTTTAAAACACTTTTACTCTCAAAAAGTCGAGAGAAGAGATTAGATTGACCTTTGTATGTAATAAACGTTAGTAATAATTTATAGGTAGATAGAGAAATAGATAGGTAGGCATGTAAACAGACAGATATCTGAATAAATTCCCTTTTTTTTTCTTTTATCAATTTGTTTATTCTATTAAATAGTTAAACTTCTGTAGAAATGAAATGTTATACCAAGAAAACAATCATTTATCTTGTAGTGGTTGGATTCAATACATAAATATGTTCATGTATTATTGAATTTCTTTAGAAAAAGAGGTCACCTTTATACTTGAACTGAATGGGAACATTTTTAGGATTCTATGCAGTCATAAATTATTCTGATTAGAAACAAATACATAAATCATTATTGCATTGTATTTCTATCATTTAATCATTACAATAAGAAAAAAATAATTTCTAAAGATAAATTCTATTTTAAGTAAATTAATTTATTATGATGTTGATTTTATCAAAAATAATTATTGATTTAATTGAGATGGTGATTTTTGTGGAGATTGGTATTTTAATTAATTAAATATGTCACAGATTAATGTTGGCAGGGTACTATTGAAAATCATGGGGGCACTAGACAGTTGTTTCGTTCTAGTATGGAATTCCTCGGCAGTGTGCACCCAAGATTCCGCACCAAGGGCTTCGTAGTTTTTGTATAGAATGATTATGTAACAAGGTGTTAATCAACGAAGAAAACAACCTCAAGACTAAAAGACAGACGAAGGTAATATCAATAATGGAGGATTTTAACCAACAATGATACAGTCTTATTCAAGTCACTGACATAAAACAAATATGTTCCCATGAATAATTTAGCAGATAGAAAAGAATAAATGCACAAAGAAGTATGGGTAATGTAGATTGAAGTAAGTAAATATGGGATGAATTTTGAGCCATATGAAAATCAAGGGTATCCCAAAACTATGGTAAGGTGATTCGTACTTCTTTGTACGGATATGAGTAGAACTAAGGTATTCTTATCGAAAATAACTTTGTTAATTGTAACTGCTTTGTTCTTCTTATTAAAAGTGTAGTAATCGAAAATATCTTGTTAGCAATTTATAGTAATTCACTATAATCATAGTTGAATAGAAATGCATATTTACATACAATTCCGAACCGATGGGTAACATTTATTACCAATTGTCTGCGTAATAAGTAAACGCTCAATAAATTACTAAAATATCCTATCATCGGAATTAACATTATAAAGGCCAAATGTTTTGTATTTGTAAGAAAAGGTCTGGATTATCCTGTTGTAGATATTTATGTCTACAATTTGACCAGTCTTTGTTTGCAAATGCATACTTTAGCGAATTGCAGAGATGTATCCGTTTTATGATACGCTTATATAATATGTTGATTTTGACCAGCAGTGGGAACATGAACTTGGTTTTTGTTCAATTCGGGATTATCTAAAACATACGGATAGCAAGTAAATTATTCGACTGTGGTATTCCGCATTATTTGTAAAGGTCAGTATTATCCAATTGTTGATAATCTGGATAGAATGTTTTTACGAAACGGGTATATGAAGGTATTCTGCTAAGGATGGATATGTACCAACAAAGACTGACCGAAATTTCACTTTGAATACCAACAATGAGATAAGAATGTAAATCATAATATTCGTTCGACAAAGTACCGGTTTTCTATAATGAGTAGTAAATGGTTAGAGCTTAAAGTATTAGTTACTGGACTGGAGTCTCAGTCAGTTAACAAGCCCTAAAGAGGACGAGAAACGCATTATGGACTGCATTATTTGTCACAGATTAGATATTCTAAAAATGAATTAGTTGTTTTATTACGTTTATTTGAGAATAAACTGACCTGTAGTGAATCAGTTCAACCTTAGAACTATACCTTCTACAGTAGAATTACATCATAAATAAAAATAAATTTTTTCGATGATAAATATTTTGACATTCAGATTTTTAAATGTCGAAATATATTATTCAAAGTTGTCATTCCGTCAAAATTACGTAAATATTGAGTTGTTTCAACCTCATGCACAATAAGCAGGCGTCATTTGTAACTATTAGATGATACGATTCGACTGATGTACATATAATCGTTTCTTTTGCATTTTCATAGTTTTATTCTACTTATAGTTATATTCTATTTAGCTTTGCACTACTGATAATAACTCTAATAACACACAGAATTTACCCTGTATTCACTCTGTCTGAATATTTCATGTCATTATATACATTATACAATGTTCGGCCATGCATTTAATCTGATTAATTACTGCATTATCATTTCTCCCTCCTTATTCTACCTAAATTCTTTCTGCAGTTTCATTTATCCTGCAGACTTATTTGAATCAGTGTTGTTTGTCACTTCAACATAATACTAACTGCCAAATCACTCCCAAGTCTGTAAATAGCTTCTCTTCATGAACCCTGACGAAAGAAAACAAATAGGGAAATGTGTGGTGAACTGAGTTTGAGTACCATTGTGAATATCAATACTGGGATGCAGGTAAATCTGACTGACGAGCCCCAAAGAGGACGAATCGCGCTTCCTGATTTCCACTTTCCTACCATAATCCCAATTAAAAGTAATGAACCTATAAAGGGTGCTACTGCTTGGTTACCTCCTCAAACTGTGTGATTCGCAATGACTCTATGATGTATTTACGAAGATAATTGTGAACCTGACAATTGTTTCAACGTTACGTAAAAAATCAAATTCACAGTTAGTGTTCATCTTAGAGTGATGGCACTTCGAAAACTTCTACAGGTGGGAGTCACTGACACATCTCCTTTATCTTAGCTCAAGACTTTACAACTCAGACATGACGGAAGTGAGACATCTAATTATCGACACTAGACAAAAACAGTCATGTCGTATCACAAAGTTCTGACCAGTGGACTAATCGATTATCTTACTCGTTAACAGACCTAAAAGTTCCAGAGTTTAAGAACGTGTAAATGGAAAGCAGATTGAAACAATTATCTAGTGCTCCTTCTCTATCTAATATTACTTCGTGATGGAAGTCAACTTCAAACTCAATAATCCCAACAAACCATTAGAAAATGAACCTGTCAGTTTATCATTTAAAAACCGAATTCAAAGTAAAACCAGAAACGGTCAAGTTTACGAGCAGTCCTCCTATCCATTCTTGAATTTGGCAAAATTTCTTTCTGGAAGTTAAGCGACTTTAAAATAACTAACGAATCTCATTGCATTGGAATGCGTTTGGCAACTCTACCCCTGACGTTTACAATACTTAATAATTAATATACCTTTATTTCTAGTAATATTTCTTAACATGTTTTATGTGTAACAACATTTTCAATTTCTTCTAACATATTTTCTTCAAAATAAGCGTAAACGGTTATCAATCCAAATGAAAATAAATTCATTATAAGAACTATTTTTAGTAATATAGTTCAATTATCCAATAAAGTCACTATTCAATACTCTCTAAGAAATTATAACTTTTTCATAGGATGATATAAATGAATTATGATGATGATAATAACAATAATAATAATAGGTTGATGACGTTAGCAAGAGGAACAACAATAATGTAAATAACAATAAGAAGGTTTTGTAATTATAATAACCGTAGTAGGAAGAAGTAAGCCATATTTATTTTAGTTGTTACTAATTGGATTGTATACATTATATTGTGAATCGTTAAATCATCACCGATGTCATATGTTCTTCCCAGAGTTTTATTAATAAAAAGAGCTTCAAAGAAAATATTGTCTGTGTGTAAGTATCTATTTAAGTATGCATTATGTGGTAAGGTCAAGTTGTTAACGCAAACAACATATGTGCGTACTTACACAGAGATCTGATAATTCTCAAATGCATGCTAAAGCGAGAACTCATTCTTCCCTCATTCATTTCACGTATTGAAGTTATACACTTTTAGACAGAGACACACTAGCAGCCATGCATAAATTGTCAAGTTTATCCAGTATACAATTTATTAAGAACAAATATTAACAAAATAAACGTGAATAAGTATGGGAATAAACGGATACATTCCATTCGCTACCCTCATATTTAGAAGTTCTAATAATAAAATTATAAAAACATAGTATAGATATCTGATTCATTGAAATATATTTGTCAGTGCGTGCAAGTGTTAGTGGATTTCTATTTTATCCTTCTATTACGAAAACATGTACAGCTGTTACATAATAACCTTACGGCATAATTTTATGTTTTAGTAGCAATACAGACTAACTGTAGAATTTTTATGGATCACCTCTACATCATTAAAACAAGACAACAACAAAACATATCTTGAAGGAGAATTCAACGTGTAGAGTATATAAAGTACTGTTTATAGTCAATGCAGAATAACTACTACGAAGTCCATTGGCTAAAATACTGACAGGAACTGATTCATTTTGAACAACAAATCGCTTAACACCTATTAGTGAATATATGAGATATTTCTGCACTAATTAACATCTTAAAACTAGGTTGCAGTTTACCCGAAATCATCGAGCTTAGGTTAAACATATTGGTCTACCCACTCAGTCATAGGGAAAGTATAAGATGGCACATATATCTATAGGACCAAATTATCACAGAACATAAGGGACGCAAGATGAAGTTATCATGTCGATTACTACAATAGTAATAGTATGAACTTCCAATGATCGCACGTAAACTTTCCGGTTATGAAAAAATCATGTATCTGTCTAACTTAAACCAAATAGTCGGGATTTTTCAACTTCATTAAGTTACTTACTGGTGAAAGACGTTGAAAGAATCTCCTTTGTTTGTAAGAAGCTTATAGTTTGAATTATTATAAGAAAGGGCCAAATTAGTAGAAAAATTGTTTAACGGTACATATTACTGGTGAATCCTTCTTATGGAGCCGATCTAGTTCTGACCAGTAATAGGCAGTTGTAGAACCTCGATGGTACTAATTGTTAAACAGGATAACTGCAGTTGTAACTCATATTATCACTGATATGAATATGGTTGATTCTAAACCTTGATGAGATAATCCAATTTTTGATTAAGTAAAGTTACTATCAATCCATAGAGATGATGACACGTCTGAGTAAAACACTGATCAAAAAGATTTCTATACTGTTCGTCAGTTTAGTGTTTAATATAGACAACGTGTAGTGTATTAAGCTGACATTAAAAATACAATTAATGTATAAACTACTTACGAGTAGTTTCAATTTACGTAAAATCAAATTTTTAATACGCTGGAGTAATTGGGGCCAATTAAACCGAAGCATATGAACATTCTGTGTCGTGATGGTTCATCATTTATTAACATGCCCTTGTCTGAACTGATAAGGGTGACCTAAGACAATATGACTGATTAATCGATGCTCATAAACCTGCTGTGACGTCGCTAGTCTGCAACCAGTAGGGAAGAACACAAGATAATTGAGTCAACCGCCAATCTATATTTCAAACATCCATTTCTATACATGTAAAACCTGACCACACGTCACACCACTTGGAAAAGTAACATACGTACGAAACAAAGGCAGCAATAACAGGAAACTAGAATGACTGGTACATAAGTAATCAGTTATATTCGGTGAATGAAAAGTCAGTAAATGGGTCAAATGGGTAGTTAGGGAGTAGGGTACAAATAATAATATAGACAAAATGTTTATGTGTAATTAGAATAAATAAAATTTCATGAAAAACTGCTCTGAAGTTAGTCACTCTTCATATTGACTAGCTGCATGTGTCCGAACTAAACAGAGGAACTACCATCACCGCAATTAGAATCCTTTTAAATCTTCTCTCCGGAATTATTTATTTCGATAAACTATGGAAATTTCGTACAATCTGAGGATGATTTGAATCATCAACTAGCAATAACTCAAAAACCTTTATAAGACAGTGTTTGGATTTAGTGAATTTCACTGTCGCCATTACTTTTAAAAGAGTGTTAGAACTGACTGACGGCTCTAAAAGAATGCACATACTTTAGTACTATAAAGTCAAAATAAACAAACGGCGCTTTGTCAAGCTTTAAATAGTTAAACAACTGCATTAATTCAATGGAATAAAACTATTTTACATTCACTTCCGTGTGGGTGACTCTGTTATTGTGTCTGTGGGTTCGGTTGAGTTCTGATTGATGAATTCTCACTAGTCAATAAACACAAAACTTGGTAAGCAACTGAAATATGTACGACTTCACCATTAAGCTGTATAAGCAACTTGCTGTCAGTGTGATTCCAACGGTAACCACGATGGTGATGTCAATCGGCCAGTAATAAAAAACATTCGTTATTTAAGTGCATTAGTTTATATATCAATAAAATTACCATGATTATTAGTTAAATAAGATCAACTGAATAAATGTCACAAAATAATGATGTGAATGATCATTTCACTGAATAAATTATTGTGATTAGGTGTTGCGGAACTTTGCTTTGGAGTACAACTCACTTTAGATTGAGGTAGTTGTACCGAGATAGATATTGAGTTCTATTGTTTGTATTCATCACAGATAGATATCGATTGGGTACCAACAAAAACTAGGAGGTACCAGTTTTCAGTGATACCCAACCAACGTCACATTAGATTAATTTAGTGTGATATGGCACGTTTCCAAAAACTTCAGTACAAAGTCGTGTTTTTAGGGAGTTTGAATTCCTCATCATATATGTTAAACGTATAAAGGTGTGTATTTATTTCATTTCCGTATCTATAGTTCAAATTACTAGACATAATTATGTTCGTGTTCTATATAGAGACAGAATTAGCGCAGTTTATCAGGATGGCTGTTTAGTTTGCATTCTAGGAAGAATAATAAGAAAAAACTTTGAATGAAAGTAGTTACAATTCGAAGAACCTGGGATCAAAGGAAAATAGAGGCATATTAGTTTGTATTGAAAGGACAATCGATCTTATATTACATCATCTTCAGTATCTACAAGATTTGGTCGATAAATTTCGAAATGGTTCTACATAATGATGTGTTGCTTCATATAATTAAAATAATTTATTGGGACTTGAGGTATATGTCTTTCTAAAACTATTAAGTTACAATAATTGGTCCAACAGCCACAATAGAAGCTGGTCAATAAAATTCTGTCAGAACCAAGTATTGAAAAACATGACGATGATTACTCTCAAATGTTCAGCTTTTGTTTAGCATCAATACTAATATAGCATCTCTTTTAGGTGACATAAGTAGAACCGCCCTCCATATGGCCACATATACGTCACGATAACTAATGTTAATATACACAAGGCAAAATAATTAACATTTTTCAACAGTAGGATCATGAGATATTTTTAAAATGAACTGAATGGAACCATATTTGCCAATTACTGAACTGACAACATTAAATAACCTTACTCCTTTTTTATTCAAGACAAAGAAAAATAACAAATTTATCTAATTGGCAATAACTACTAATTTTCAAGCAAACTGTATTTACTGTAAGTTGAAGGATGCGACTGATATGACATTTCATGTGTCTACTCCTAATGTGATTTCTGGCATCATAGTGGTTTATTTATCTGCAAAATCACTAACTGGGCTCAAACTCGCTGGTTTCGGACATTAAAATGATCAACTCGACGCATCACATTTTGCTCACGCTGTAGGCATCAATAGGTCATTCAAGACATTGATCAATATAGTGTACTTACAAGATAATGAAAAGTCGTAATCGAAACAGAGGAACTGAAGACAAGTATACCAACTTTACGTATGAGTACAAATAAAGCTGGAAAGTTTGCTTTGCTGTATGATGGTGATTCATATGTTATTACAGAATAATATGAAACGTTTTTTGAACTTCAGTAAAATTATTTCGACAAGTATTATTTAAAAAAATACCGAACAGACATACAGCTTGTAATAGTAAGTGATTTCCGCATTTTAAATAGTTTATCAGTAGCATAAGAAAATAATTTTTATGTGAATGGGATACTGCAAATTCAATAGCAACAGTAGCCATAAGTAATAATGATTAAGAAACTCAAACAACTGGAAAATTTATTGTTCTTGTCTCCGATAAACAAACGATCGAATTAAGGAAGAGGAAAGCTAGTAAAAGCATAGACTTGCTTCAGATGAATTGTGTTCCTTAATCATCAACTATCAAAGTATGCTAGTGTTTAAAAAACAGTCGAATGTCTTTAAAGTAACTTTCGTAGGTTTATATAAGCGGTTCCATGCAACAGTCTTGGGACAAATAATAATAGGTCAACGGAGTAAGGTTGTCCATTTCTGATAGCAGTAATAAAGCTGCAGCTAATCATCGAAAAGAACGCCCCATTTCTGTACTGAAAGACATAAGCTTGGGAATCTATAAATCTGTGTTTTCGATCCAATCAAATGTAGAGCAGTTAAAAAACAGACTAGTCACACTTCAAATGCGATTTCTAAGCCAATTTAACTTTTGCTTACCAATTGATGTACTAAATTTTGAGATGCTTATTTGGCTCTTAAAAACAAAATATTTGTTACGCCTTAAGAAAGTGTTATGAATTCGTTGTATATTCGCCACATGAACTCTCATTATCTATTGAGCTTGGTTTTCAGTAACTTATATTTCTAAGTACGTATATGTTAATAATACTACAAGAATTGCATTCCTGTTACTAGAATCCACCTATCAACTGGCCAACAAGTTTTGAATGACACAAAGTAAAGTCTGTGATATTAATTGCGTATGTTGATTTTAGGGTACTAAATAAGGTAATGGTGCAACGACGTTGACTCTTCATCAGCAAAGTCCAAGTCAACGACTTCAAATATATCCGCCATTATGATGTATCATAAGCTGTTGGTTGGTCTAGGAATGGTGTACTAAGCTATTAAAGCTTATGCAGATGATCCAATAGTTTAGCTTTTGTTGTTAACACAGTCATTTATTTGTAAATAATTTAGCATTGTAGTTAGGGGGTCTATGTGCCAATTTTAAGTTATTTATATGGATCTGTAGTACAAGCATCACCATACTTGTGCTTCGCACTAAAAAGTTTTATACTCTTTAGTCTAAATTTGTTAGAGACCAACTAAATGTTCTGTGGATAAAATAATCAATGTGTACAATGTATCCAACTTTAACACTATACATGTAAAATAATTGGCTTGTTATAAGAAAGCAAAGGACATTACTGGTTATGTTATTTGGGTCTTAATATAGGGGGCACTTCAATGCTTTTGGACCACTTACGATAATAGATATACTCTGAAAGCAAATGTGAAATTTTTCGCAATCAAGGATTTGCCACTTTTAAATAACTTACAATTTGGATGAGAAGGCTCTCATTAGTTTAGATAAAAATAGATAAGCGGAATGTTATTGTCAGTTCTGTTAGTTATTAGGATTTCCATAACTTTGAGTATTTCCAGAAACCAATTAGGGCATCTGAAGTGTATGGGTATCAAAGCGTTCAAGTAGAAAGACAACAAGTAACAGTCACACATTTTACATAGATTAAACACGACCCTTAATTCATATGTGACAGAATATAGTTTGCTAATAATTACTCGAAAAACCTTAGTCATTGTAAATGTTTAAAAATCTGCTCTCATTCATGCTGTTTTCGAGCAGCATTCAGGTGAAATTGTAACCCTTAAATGAAAACAGTATGATCCCTAGAGTTAAAAAATGTACAAAGTGAGATAAGCTATATTAAAGTTGGTAAACGTTTATACTTATAGTATTGTAAGCATTTGAAGTTTACACGTCAAAAAAGGATACAGACTACAAACAATGTTTTTCAATATGGAGGTGATCAAAGGAGAAGTTATGGACATGGAGAAAGCGTATTGGTAAGCGACATCATCGAACAACTTTCGAGTGAGTCACGGAAACAAGGTGACAAAAAATCGAAAGTGTTGACTTTCATACTTAAGGTCATAAAAGAAAAATAAACAAAATGGTCACCAAAATATAAAAAGGCTCTTGTTTTTGAGTAGTTTAAAACATGTATTCTCTCATTTGATTGAAGAGTGGATTTCAAATTTTTGGCGGTACATCTGATTTGACGTCAAAACGCGCTACTAATGAGAAGGGCCAGAAGAGGAGGCCCTGGTGGACGAAGCCACCCGTGGTTAAACCTCTGTAGAAACAATTCAGAATTAAGGAAGTTGCTTCCAGTTTATTTTTCGAACATTGCTCACAATCACATTTTAATGCCTTCGGAATGTAGTGAAAATTGTACGAGTGACATTAAACTGAGTAAAGTATGCAGTTCATCTCAAAATCAACAGGTAATTTTTTTCTTTTCTATTCATTACTCTGAAGGGAGCTTTAAAAGAAATCGGCAATAGTTCAGCTGCTTCGAAAGTAAGAAAGGATCGTCCTGGTGCACATAGTTCACTATTTCACATTGACGAGGATGCTACAGCAAAACTGCATCAGCTTATAAACTTTTCTCTGATATCTAAATCCTTGAATCTAAGCCCTATACACTGGAAGTCTGTTCCACAGCTTTATGGAATCAAAGACAAGCACAATTCCGCTATTTGTGGTGTTGTGATAAAAAAGAAGCGAAATAAAAAATCTTCCCGAGTTCCTGCATCTGAAAACGCATCGCTGTAAGTTGGTTTTATCGTCATGTGTAATTGTCAAACCAGTTATTATTTCACCTGCACTGCATTAACTGACTTTCTAAGCTTCATTGCGTCTGTCGACTTCCTGTGCATCGAAAACGCTATTTTAATCTTTTATACCACTAAGAGGTTTTAAGCTGCTTCGAAATTACTTACTAAGCTCCGTTTATCCTTATGTTTCTTGTTCATAACATGAACATAGTGCGAAGCCTTTTTATTCAAAACTAGTAATTTGGTTATAGTTGGTTCACATCTAATATACATTGAGCTAAATTATACTGTTTCCTATTAGCTTTTATGTAGAACTATTGGATATCATATTCTGGAGAGTTTCGAAATATGATACTTATAAGTTCTGCTAAACAGTCGTAGTTTACGTATGATATGATGCAAATGTCAGCCTACAGTTTTGTGCAACTATCGTTTCACAACCTACTGATTTGCATAAGTAGATCTTCAATAAAAGGTAGAAGTAAACGTGACAACTAATATGGTGTCTAGTTTTTCATGTCGAATTCAAAGTAAACATGAAACTGGTGTAGACTAAAAACTCAAGTTTTTAGTCCTTCCAGTGTAGACATCCGAAAAGTGATAGCCTCCCTCATACCTCTAACATCACTCGAAATCGCTTTGTTACGTTCAAACCCTTTCTCCCTATGTTTCTAGTACTTTTACTTCTTTCCATCAACTTCCACCACCTTTACTTTGCGTGTCATTAGTACTTGTTATTCGAGTGCTATCAAAAGTTTCCTGAAATCACGCTCTAGACTTCATGTTAAAGCTTTTAATATGCAAACATTTTGTCGAATCGGTAGAAATGCTTCGTTAGCTAAAGTCATAGAATCTTTTGTAATTGATGTATGCTGTTTCTCTAAAACACGATTTATTTTTCGTTTATCTGGAGGCCCGATTCGTGGCTTTGCTTGCGTTGACGAACAGAACAAGGACTTCTCGGTGGATTTCTGTAGACAGTCGTTAATGTGCTGTTCATCTAAATGGTACAATAAAGACTCGGAAAGGTAAGGATACATACCGATGTCTTTTCGTTGCTCCTCCTTATGTCCATCTTACTGACTGCCGCACAGGTGAATTAAAAGATCAGTTGTTCTCTAGCCTCCTTCAGAAAGAAATCATAGGACAGAATTTTAATGCCAAAGTTAGCAGGCTAAATCTGGCTGAAAAACGTAAGTGGCTTACTCGACATCCCTCCTAAACAAACAGGTGATGGAGACCGTCCGATGCAATTACATTCAAACTACTGTTTGTTTTTAGCAAGCACACACTTTAAGCAGAAGTAGGGACATTGTTTAACTTGGAGAGCAACATCAACATAACAATGGACACAAATTGACCACCCCAGCATCAGCTATCGTTGGAGTAGCTCTATGGAGAGCCGCTACTGATTATGGGGAACGTGTTTCGATTCTAACCACGCCGTAGTGACAACACGTATTTCCGTGCGTTGTACTGGGCGTAGAGAGATTACAACGGAAGAACCCCTTAAGTGTCATTTCGAGACTGTGAAGGCCGTTAATACATTTAGAGGAGGTTTAGCTAAGAACTTAGTAGTTCATAGACAACAGATTCATCTCGAGGAAGCTTAAAACGATTTTAAAGCATCTGCATCCAATCTAAATCCAAAGGTTATGAAAGACTGATAGATCTCTGAAACTTCTAGTGAACCGATGGAGGTTTGAGAATCCATTGTGGTGGTCTCTGAGGATGATCGAAAGCGACAACAACTGAAACGTAGACTAACAAAGAGTCTGCACACAGTAATATTTGTCAACGTCTGACAATAGTGGTGTTCCTTGACTTAAAAGCATCTTTCGATTTCGTAGGTCTAGAAGTTCTGTGCCAATGTTTGTCATTGAACTTCGCCCGGAGCCCCCTTATGGTTGCTACCGGTCCCAACCTCGGATAAAAGAGCAGGGTTGAGCATGAGGTCAGCAACCACATCCCGTAAAACAAAAACCTTGTTAAATAAATGCTAACCAGTAAAGACCTTTATAACCATTTTAACTCTGCCCTGGGAGTTGGAAGGCCCGATATGACGCCTCATGGTGAAAGCCGAGTTTCTTCGGAAGACATGAGGCCGATGCCCCTTTTGACAACTGGAGCAACAATTAATATAGGTGACCGAACTCAAACAGTTATCCCCTTGGCACTGGGGTTACACCCTCGGGTCATCAAGACATCCCCTAATCCACTTTCTTTTTCAGGTTCCTCAAGGAAAACGCTTCCACGGTGTGGGCAACTGGGAAGTGATAACCACCCTCATATCTCTAACAGCATTCGAGGTCACTTTGTTCACGATCAAACGTTCTCCTTCTCTTGTTTCTACTATTTGCACTTCTACATTTATGCGCGCCACTTTTACTGGTTGCTCGAGTTCCCGAAATGTCACACCAGGTCTCCTGAAACCTAACTCTAAACTTCGTGTTGGAGCTTTTAATGTACGTACGCTGTGTGAAATCGGTCAAAAAGTTGCCTTAGCTAAAACACTACAATCTCTTGCAATTGATGTACCAAGTTCTACGTTGTAACTGTCTGTCTGTCTGATGTATGCTGTGTCCCCGAAACACGCATACAAGACCCCAGCATAGTCACCCGTTTGACCTCACCTAGTCAATGCAGCGGCAGCGGCGGGCAATAGTAGACAGCTGTTCCAGCTTATCAAGGACACTGGTATTAAGAAGTCGGCGATTAGTAAAATTATCTCAGAAAAAGATGGGTCTATGATTCACTCTCAGTCTAGAAGATTAGAGCGAGGAGCGGAACACTTTCAGGAATAGCTCCATCGGTCGCCAGGTACTCTCAGCTTACCTTCTATCCCCAAGCTATCTGAATGGAGAACTGACACAGGTCCCCCAACTCTCAGTGAGGTTGAAAAGGCTGTAAGTAAATTGAAACGAGGGAAAGCAGCAGGACCTGATATGTCGTCTACCCATATCTTTAAGGATGGTGGTCTAGTATTAGCTGGCAGGTTGACTGATATATTAAGCGACGTCTGGGAACTGAACATCATCATATTATCTGACTAGTCTCGTTCTCTGATCGTTCTAGTCTGCAAAAAGGGACAGAAATCATCCCATAGAGGAACCAATTTGACTAATGTAGTATCTGAAATATTATCCTCTATAATCACTCGGCGTTTATCCAACACTAAAGAACAGCAGATTCTGGAAAACCAGGCTGGTTTCGGACCTGGACGTGGTTGCATTGATCAATTATTCACCCTGCGCCAGATTCTCGAACATAGACATATGTACCAACGTCCTACTATAGTTGTATTTCTTGATTTGAAAGGAGCTTTCGACTCTGTAGATCGTGAAGTCTTGTGGCAGTGTTTGTCATTAAAAGGTGTACATAAACCTTATAAAGGCTCTCTACTCGATCACCACCGGTCGAGTCAGAGCATATAGCGAACTATCACGAAAAATTTCATCCTCAAGTGGGGTTTGTCAGGGTTGCCCCTTATCCCCTTTTTTTATTTAATTTTATCATAGATGTACTCTTAGAAATCTCATACACTTCTTTTAACTCCTGAAGAATTAATTTTCTTCCAGGAGGTCCTCTCGTCGACTTAGAATACGCAGACATAAGAAGTCGGCGATTAGTAAAATTATCTCAGAAAAAGATGGGTCTATGATTCACTCTCAGTCTAGAAGATTAGAGCGAGGAGCGGAACACTTTCAGGAATAGCTCCATCGGTCGCCAGGTACTCTCAGCTTACCTTCTATCCCCAAGCTATCTGAATGGAGAACTGACACAGGTCCCCCAACTCTCAGTGAGGTTGAAAAGGCTGTAAGTAAATTGAAACGAGGGAAAGCAGCAGGACCTGATATGTCGTCTACCCATATCTTTAAGGATGGTGGTCTAGTATTAGCTGGCAGGTTGACTGATATATTAAGCGACGTCTGGGAACTGAACATCATCATATTATCTGACTAGTCTCGTTCTCTGATCGTTCTAGTCTGCAAAAAGGGACAGAAATCATCCCATAGAGGAACCAATTTGACTAATGTAGTATCTGAAATATTATCCTCTATAATCACTCGGCGTTTATCCAACACTAAAGAACAGCAGATTCTGGAAAACCAGGCTGGTTTCGGACCTGGACGTGGTTGCATTGATCAATTATTCACCCTGCGCCAGATTCTCGAACATAGACATATGTACCAACGTCCTACTATAGTTGTATTTCTTGATTTGAAAGGAGCTTTCGACTCTGTAGATCGTGAAGTCTTGTGGCAGTGTTTGTCATTAAAAGGTGTACATAAACCTTATAAAGGCTCTCTACTCGATCACCACCGGTCGAGTCAGAGCATATAGCGAACTATCACGAAAAATTTCATCCTCAAGTGGGGTTTGTCAGGGTTGCCCCTTATCCCCTTTTTTATTTAATTTTATCATAGATGTACTCTTAGAAATCTCATACACTTCTTTTAACTCCTGAAGAATTAATTTTCTTCCAGGAGGTCCTCTCGTCGACTTAGAATACGCAGACGATATAGTCCTATTTGGTGAAGACGCGGACAATATGCAGTCTCCTGAACATCTTGAGTAACAATGCAAGCATATTTGGGATGCGCTTCACCCCTTCCAAATGCAAAATGTTACCCTAGGACTGGCTTGCTTCTCCTAAATTAGTTATAGAGAGTGAAGTGACTGAATGCGTTGACCGCCTCACTTATCTCGCAAGTTTCATCACCCTTGGTGGGTCGGTGTCTGACGAAATCTCAGCACGGATTCAGAAAGCCCGATCGGCATTTGCCAATCTACGGCACTTGTGGCACACATGAGATATCCGTGTCTCAACTAAAGGCCGGATGTACTGCGCAGTTTTAACATGTTGCGAAACGTGGGCCATGAAAACACAAAATATGCGTCAACTTCAGGTATTTGACCATAGGAATCTTCGTAGCATCGCTCGTATATCATGAAACAGTCAAATAAGTAATATGAAGGTTAGACAAAAGGTTCTTGAGAAATACGGTAAATCAGTCGAAGAGGTCATTAACCTTGATTGACTGAGATGGTTGGGACATGTGTTGCGCATGCCCGACCACCATCTACCTAATCGCGCTATGTTGGCTAGAGTTGAATTAGGATGGAAGAAGAGTAGGGGCGGCCAAACCAAAACATGGCATCAGTCCATGAAGTCCTTGACTGTTGGTCTGAGCCATGTTGGTAGATGCAGATTACCTGGTTGGGGTCCGCGTGATGATCGCAACAAATGGCTGGAGACACTCGGCGATATGGCTCAGAATCGGTCACAGTGGCGCAAGTGTATTCACTCTTTAACCTCATCTAGATCTTGAATTCTATTGTTATTTTCTGGACATCTTTGCTTACTCTTCTCTCTTGTATTCTGTCTATACGTTACCTCAATAATCTCGTAGTGCTAGTGTGGTATGGCAACTTGAACCTACGGAGTTTGTTCCCGGTTCTACGTTGCTGCTGTTGCTGATGACGAAATGTAACAATACTATGTTACCAAGTGATGGTCGCTCACGCACTTCAAAAACTCATATACCTTATATATAGTATCTACTTAAATAAGACTGGTCGAGTTGGAGCTTGTGGTGAGTTGCCACTAGAATTATCAACCCCATCAGAAGTTAAGGTTGTCTTTTATCTCCCCTTCTATTTAATTACATCAAAGAAGTCTCACTTTCTTCATTTAACTCATCAGGAATCGATTCCTTTCCAGTAAACCCACTCGTCGACATTGTATACGTAGATGGTATAGTCCTATTCGGTGTAGACTCTGATAATATAAAGCCCCCTGAACACATTGAGTACCAATATAAACATATTTGGGATTCGTTTCTTTCCATGCAAATACTAAATGCTACTCCAGGACTGATCTGAATCGTCACTTAGATTGGTTATAGGGAGTGAAGTAGTTTGGCGCGCTGACTACTTTACATATCTCGGAAGTCTCACCAACCCATGTGGGTCAGTGTCTGACGAAATCCCAGCGCGGTTTCAGAAAGCTCACTTGGATTTTGCCAGTTTACGTTACTTGTGGCGTGGCGAGATATCCGTCTCCCAACGAAAGGCCGAGTGTACCGCGCAGTAATCTACTGTGTTTTAACCTATGGTTGCGAAACATGGTCCATGAAAATAGAAGATATGTGTAGGCTTCAGGTATTTGATCGTAGAAGTCTTCGTAGTATCCCTCGTATATGATTGAATGATCGAATAAATAATATTGGTGTTAGACACAGAATACCAGAAAAACATGACAAATCAGGTGAAGAGGACGTAGACTTTCATCATCTGAGGTGGTTGGGACATGTGTTGCGTATTCTCTACCACTGTCTACCTCTCTGTGTGATGTTGGCTGGGGTGGGAGTAGGGTGAAAGTTAAATGTAGACAAACCAACACATGGTATCATTCGGGAAAGTCTTTGACTGTTTGTGTGAACCGTGTTGGTAGATACAGAATATCTGATTGGAGTCCGCATGATAATCACAATCAATGGCTGGAGACAGACAGACAGACAGACAGTTACAACGTAGAACTTAATACATGCGTACGTCAGTTCAAGTTGCCATGCCATTACCAGATAGAGATTAAATTGTCGAATCAAATCCCAGAGTGGGGAAGGTAGTAGCAGAGTTAGTATTCATGGAAGGGAATAGAGACCGAGAACATTTAAGAAAATATGATTCAGTAAAGAGAAAATTATGATAAGTTCAGAAGCTTAGGATTTGGAGGAAGACAGGGAATGGATGCACTTGCGCCATTGCCAACGATTTTGAGCCATATCACCCAAGGTCTCTAGCCATTTATTACGAGCGTCACGCGGACCCCAACCAGGTAGTCTGCACCTATTAACATGGCTCAGCCCAAATGTCAATGACTTCATGGACTGGTGCCATGTTTTTGTTTGGCCGCCCCTAGCTTTCTTCCACCCTGCTCCTACACCAGACAGCATTGCTCGTCGAGGTAGACGGTGGTCAGGCATACGTAACACATGTCCTAACCACTTTTGCTGATGAAGATTTACTACTTCATCAATAGACTTACCGTATCTACCTAGTACTCTATTCCTAACCCACGTATTGCTTACTCGGTGGTCCCAGAAAACACGAGGAATGCTTCGAAGACATCTATGATCGAATACCAGGAGCCTACGAATATCCTCTATCCTTAATGGCCATGTTTCGCATCCATAAAGTAAGACGGACCGAACTACTGCGCAGTAAACGCGTCCTTTGGTCAGTAGTCGGATGTCCCGCCTACGCCACAGATGACGCGAATTCCCAAATGCTAATCGTGCCTTATGTATACGCGCAGAGACTTCAGCAGACACCAGACCGTCAGGGCTGATGAGGCTGCCAAGATAAGTGAAGCGGTCAACACATTCAACTGCCTCACTCCCTATCACTAACTTCGGTGCCGAATCAAGCCAATCCTGAAATAACATTTTGCATTTGGGTGGAGAGAATCGCATCCCAAACATCCTTACATTCTTGTTCAAGTTAGTCAGAAGATTCTGCATTTTATCAGCATCTTCACTCAAGAGAACTATATCATCTGCATATTGTAAGTCAGCTAGTTTATCATCTGGAAGGAGGTCAACCCCGCCGAAGTCAGACGATGAAAATGTCAACTCTAAAAGTATATCAATGATAAAATTAAATAAAAATGGGGAAAGCGGACAACCTTGACGAACACCACTGAAGGTAATCAGTTCTGATGAAAATCTGCCATAAGCTTTCACTCGATATGTGGTGTTCAAGTAGAGAGCTTGTATAAGGTTAATGTACTTCTCTGGTACGCCTTTCATTGCCACATAACCTTACGATCCGCCATAAGATCTAACTTGACATTTGGTATTCTAGTTGAGAGCTTGTGTAAGGTTAATGTACTTCTGTGGTACGCCTTACAATGACAGACATTGCCACATAACCTTACGATCGATAGAGTCAAATGCCGCCTTAAGGTCAAGGAATACAACTATTGTTGGGCGTCTAAAAGTGTGTCTATGTTCTAGAACCTGCCGAAGTGTGAATAGGTGGTCTATGCAGCCACGTCCAGGTCTGAAACCACCTTGGTTCTCTCTAGTCTGCTCTTCACGAGCTTTAGTTAGGCGTCGAAGTATGATTGAGGCTAATATTTTGGACACTATATTCGTTAAGCTGATTCCTCGGTAATTGTCACAGGAGGACTTCTGTCCTTTCTTATAGATTGGAACGATTAGTGTTTGAGACCAGTCAGATGGGATTACGCCCAATTCCCAGATTCTAGACAGCATCCCGGCTAATCTCGCTGCTAAAACCGGACCACCATCCCTAAATATCTCAGGGATCAACCCATTGGGTCCTGCTGCTCTCCTTCGCTTTAGGTTACCTATAGCCTTCTCAACCTCACTAAGACTTGGGGGACCAATATTAACTTGCCATTCAGATTGCTTGGGAATGGTGGGCAACTGGGATGACGCCGAGGGCCAGTTGAACTGTTCCCTAAAGTGTTCTTCCTATCGGTCCAACCTTCTGGATTGACAGTGAATAGTGCTCCCATCTTTTTCTGCGATAGTTTCACTTACAGTTGGATTTTTGATGCCCGTTTCCTTGATAAGTCTGAACAGTTGCCTACTGTTACCTATTGCCGCTGCCTTTTCCATCTCTTTAGCTTTCGCCACCCACCACTGCTCACGATCATTTCGTAAGCTTTTAACCAGTTTGCGTTTAAGTTGCCTTCGCTCCTCATCGTATTTAGGACTAGACGGGATGTGTTGCCGAGCATCTATCAGTTCAGTAGATGCAGCTTAAATCCACTGAGTTTTCCTAACTTTTTGGTTTAGTTTGCTAGTAGATGTTACTGCTGTTTCAACAGCTTTTTGGATATCGTTCCAAGCTGACTCGGGGTGGGTATCGTTTATACAGTTGACTAGTTGGTTTTTAAGTTGTTCCTGAAATATATTCTTGACTTTTTCATCATTAAGTTGGACTCTTATGGGGATCTTTGCCGTGGGTCTTTTACGTCCAGTGAGACGCAGACTAATACGCGCTCGTATTAAAGCGTGGTCTGAGTCTAAACATGTGCTCCAAAATGAGCGGCAGTCTCCTATCGAGCCTCTCCAACGGTGGCTGATAGCAATGTGGTCTATTTGAGACCAACGTTGAGTTGACTGTGGAGGCCGCCATGTCAACTTATGTCTTTCTTTATGTTTAAAGTTAGTGCTTGCGAGAAATAGACGATTATCTGAGCATAGTTGTAACAAACGGTCGCCATTATCTGTTCGTTGGGCCTCGACACCATAGGATCCACCTAGGTGCCTTTCGGTTTCGTCTAATCCACCTACTTGGGCATTAAAGTCACCAGCCATAATCATTACATCAGTACGCTTAGCTTTACGAAGGAGGTCTGAAAGCTTTCTGTAAAATTCATCTTTTACTTCATCAGAGCTGCAATCAGTGGGAGCGTAGGCAGAGACAACAAAGAGGCAACGGCATGTGTCCCTATCTTTCCGAGTTCTTACCGTCCCGTTTAGACGGACAGCGCATAACCGACTGTCTATGGGAATCCAGTCAAGCAGAGCCTGTTTTAGCTTTTGAACTTAGTGCTATACCTACACCAGCAAGGCCTCGAGTGGTGGCGGAGGGGTCTCCTGAAACACGAAGGGTGAACTGGACCGGTTCTTTGTTTTCACAAGGTGAGGTCAGGTGAATGATTGTACTTGGATCCTGTATACGCGTTTCAGAGACACAACAGACATCGATGGAACGAGAATTAAGGGTCATGGCTATGGAGGCCTGTTGTCCTATTTGGCCTAAAGTTCGAACGTTAAAAGCTCCGATATGTAGTTTAGTGCGAGGTTTCAGGAGACCAGGAATAACGTTTTGTGAACTCAAACCATTAGCGTTAGAGGCGTTAGGTGATAAGGTTAGGCTCGTCGGGTTAATCGTGGGAATAAGGAAGTTATTGAGAGTTGAGGGTGGGATTTTACCTCGAGCAAAATGATCGCTTGTGCTGTTAGAGGTATGAGGGCGGTTATTTCTTCCCGGTTGCCCACACCGTGGAAGGGTCATTCTTGAGGAACCTGAAATCGAAAGAGGATAAGAAGAGGTCGTGATGACCTGAGAGTGTGACCGCAGTGTCCAGGAGACAGCTGTTTGAGGTCGGTCGAGTACATTAATTGTTGCTCTGGTTGTCAGAAGGGGGGGCATCGGCCTCATGGCTTCCGAAGGAACTCAGCTTTCACCATGAAGCGTCATATTGGTCCTTCCAATTCCCAGGGCAGAGTTAGAATGGTTATATAGGTTTTTACTCGTGAACTGTTTTTTAGCATGATAGTTGTTTTACAGGATGGGGTTGCTAATCGCATGCCCAACCCTCCTCCTTTATCCGGGCTCGGGACCGGCAGCAATGGCTGGAGACATTGGGCGAAACGGCTCAGAATCGGCCACAGTGGTGCAGGTATATTCACTCTTTATTTTCGTCTAGATCTTAGTTTCTACTATTCTTTTATACACATCTTTGCTCCAACCGTTATTTTTGTGTCCTATTGTCGTGTTATTCTTGTAAATTTGATCTCTTCGTACTAATGTGGGGTGACAACTTGTGCTAGGTTTTTCTTTATTAATAACTGACTGACTTATTGCTATAGTAATGACTGCTTCGATTTTAAGCGAAGCTATATGTTGATTGCTAATATTCCATTAAGCTTTTTGCTAAGTGACATTTGAGTGATGAGTTGACGACAATGATTTCTTTATTTGTTCTCCTTATTGTTCATTGAAATTGTGTGATTCAGTTTTATGATAGTGAAATGTAACATATCTCAGCCCTATTTTTAGCCCCTTTTTGACAATACAAGTTTAGCAATATGTTGGTTAATCCAGCAGTGTTAATTAAATACTTTCGTTATTATTTTTAAATCATCTTAATCTCAGGGATAAATGTAAAACGAAAAAGAAGCTTGCTAAACTTGAGGAGGCCACAATAATGCCTCAATTAGTTGGTACGCGCAGAAGCACTTCTAAACAATCGACTGGAGTCCGAAATCTCGGTAAGTCTTTCTCATTTATTTAGAAATTATCCAAGCTTATATGTTGCCTTTTCGTAAGGAATTAACAGTTCAGTGTTTCATATGAGCGACTCTAGTTAATCTTTTTTTTTCAAGTCTAGAGGACTTTTCGTCCGAATGATTTATCTCTGTGCTTACATCCTGAACCTCATTTATAACTACGCCGTCTGTAGAACACGCTTTGATAAAATGACCGTGCAACCTTTCTTTACAGTCCGACCCAAATCTGTTGTCTTATGAGCAGAAATGACGCAGACATCGTTTCCCTAACCAGTTTTTATTATTTTGACCTCACTTTCTAGCATTTAATCATATAATCAACCAACGGGAGTTTAATCGACTGTTGATACTTGTCTGTGGTAATACACTTTTAGCTTATTAGTTGTTATTTCCGAAGTATTTTGTTTTTTACTTAAGATTATAGGCAACCAAGCAAGAGCAGGTTTTTTTTCAATAGAAATCATGCCTAACCAAGCTTTTGATCATTCATTGAAGCTATTCTTATTGTTGATAATAAGAGTAAATCCGTATATCGTAACAAGAGTTTTCCACTTTAGCGTATATTTGCTTTTTAAATCTTACATGATTTACATAGACTTAAAGACTTGTAGCAGCCTTTCCCCGTTATAAGATCACTATCTGTGCACTAAAAATAACTTAGAATTCATTTAATTAGTACTACATTTACTTTATGTATATAAAAAAACTGTTACTCGGTTATGTCGTCCAAGTAGCCGCAATTCACATCGATGAAGGGAAAAGTAAGTGAACGAATTGAATAATGTCAATAGTGCGGTTAAATACAAATGTAACGGACATCGCGTAAAATAAACAAACTAATGAATGTTAGAATCACTGAGTGATATAATGTTAATTTCAGATTTAAAATACTTGGCAGAAGCTGTAGTTTCGAGTTCCTCATGTACATATCATCTTACTCCTTGTGCTAACATGTAACTTTATTTATCAGTGAAAAGCAACAGTTTAGAACGATTTTCTGCATGTGGTTGTCAGATTGTGGGATTTTATTATTTGGAATGCTCCAACTATTTGTTTGTAGGTAACAATGATATTGTCAGTAATCTCCGGAAATATTACCAGTAGTTTTCACACAGTCACTTTCGTACATTCTTTGACGCTCATTTTTCATGACATTCTGATATCATTCCTAAACCTTATTAAATAAGGATTATACATTAGCATCTTTTCTAGTTCGAAGTAAACCACAACCCACATTTTCACCCATGCATCCATCCCAACTCTCATGCTACTTGTCTTCACTTAAGGTAACCAGTAGTCCTTTCATTAACTAATGACCTTTGTATTAGCGATATTTAATAGTTATCTATGTTTATCAGTTTTTCTTAGCTCTTACATATCACCACTGTTTTGTAAGGTTTTGATAGTTATGTTTCGTCAAGCTTTGGAGATCTGTTTGTTCAAGATTTGTTGACAGGCTATGTTACTGAAGTTTTTGTACTAGTTTTGTTACAGTATATTTCGGGATGCATATTATCCTAAAGTGAAACGATAGAAGAAAATAATTATCAACACTAAGATAAAAAGTTATCGACTATTCTTCGAATAATTTTGGACACAGCATCAGATGCCTACCATGCGGAAGCATATGTCCACTGTTTTCGGTTGACCTTCTAAAAGTGAAATGACAGTTACATTTAGCAAAGAATGCTAGTAGGTCACAACAAAACGTCACATTGGTCCATAAAATCAAAGACTACTGGTTTGAGCTATATCGATAGTTGAAAACTACATGGTTGAGGGTCCACGTGACCACCTTGATAAATGGCTGGACACGTTGGTTGATGTGGATACAAATTATTGTCAATTACGCAGTTGCATTCACTCTCTCTCTTTCCTTAGATCCCGAGTTTCAGGATTAACCTTTACTCCATATCCGTCTAATTCACTCTTCCTTTATACATAATATTTCGTACTATCACTAATACTAACACTACAGCTTTTACTACTTTGGTTTCCATCTAGTTGTTCTGATGCCATGTGACTACTGATGTACATTTTTACCAGGTTTTGCATTACTTTCGGTTTGACTTGATGGTATCGACCACGGAGCGTACCATTTGTCTGTAATCAAATTTTGTTAATCAGAAGCAACCCCTCTACACTTTCTAAAGTTCATCTTCTGATAATTCTGTCAAACTTGAAGGTACGACGTGTGCTTGGGTGTGGGGGGGGGTGGTATACAAATCATTGTGAGAATATGGAGATGCGAAGTATGAAATAAAAACGTGGACCGACGACTCAGTAACTCGAGGATTTGATTTGTATATCCTGCGATCGTAGTACCTATGACAGTGTTCTGTACAGTAATTTGTTTGATATTGAGTTTCTCTATTAATATTGGTGACTGGGTTACCATCAGGGCAGTAAAGCTAAGCATAAGAAAAGTAAGATATAAAACTAGTTTGTCAGCTCACTAACTATTAATTTGAGCTATGTAAGGAAGTGTGTTGGTAAGATAAGATCCTGGTAATGTGAATCCAGTATGAGCTAAATGATTTTCTCGAGCTTCTACACAAAAAGAATGTGTATTTGTTTTCTGTTGTAGAATCAAAGAACGAGAATCATCAGTTACCAACTGTCATTGAAGACAATAATTCTCAGGACCTGGTATCCTCTTCGGTCGGGAAGCGCCAACGACGTCTCACAGTCAAAGCTGCTGAAGCCATAGCACAAGCAACTCTGAAAAAGCAGCGTAGATCTTCCTCAGGAAATTCATTTAATAAAGTTAAAATCCTTTCAGATGACGAACAACCAGGATCAGAAAATGAGAAAACTATGGATGCATCCAAGACTACTACTAGGGAGATAGTAGCCACCATTGTGGTTCCTAATAAACAGATTGATCTTACCGTCACGAGTCCATACACTCATTCCCTATTACCAAGTGTAGAAAAGGCCGACCTGAAAACGGAAACGGATTCTATGAACGTTCCCAACCTAAATGGTTCCTCTCTTATATCTACAACGATAGGTGGACAGCCTTTTACATCGGAAAGCTCATCTAATGAAGCCTTGATTTTATCTGATTCATTGCCTCACATAAACACTGATTCCCCGAAAACATTACAAAATGAGAGTTTTAGTGAGATTACAACTGTTGAAGCTACTACGGAGGATCAACTTGATGTTGTAGTGACAAGTTCGTCATATGAAAACAAATCTTTGTCTGATGCCCATAAATCGGAAAATGAAAACGAGTCGTTGGGTATTCTTGATAACTTGATTAATGAAACTCTGACTGTTTCAGAACGTAGTCCTGTTAGACAACAGGGAATATGTGTGACTAAAAGCCCACATATCGGGCCTCTTTCTAACTCATTAGTGACACAAGAAAATGAAGTTTCAAATAACGTCCCTGATGAATTAACCAACGAAATAACATCATTCCAAAGTGAAACATCGATTCAAACTGATCTTATTGCCAACAACCAGTTGAATCTGCCTAAAGAAAAAGAGTCTGGAGTTTTGTGTAAAGAGAACACAGGCCTTGAAAATAAGGCAAACAAGCAGTTTGATGAAGCTTCGTTATCAGTTTATAATAATCAAGAACAATTCAAAATGAGTGATGAAATTGGCAGAAATATGGGATCAAATTCATTAAACGATTCCTCAGATACACCACCAATGAAATCTGATGTACAGAATCGTACTGTTACCAAGCCTGCTAAATCCAAAGCCCATAAACGTAGTCCATCTCCAACAGATGTGCCTATTATTAGGAGTAAACGTCGTCTAAAAGTTAATGTAAGTTATCACTTTAACTTTTGTGGCTCTCAAGTATATTCATGAGTGTTTTGTTGTATCTCTACATATAATTAGGATAGTTACTCCGCTTCAGTTTCTCAGAAATTCTTCACTGATCTAATCCAGCATTTGACAATATGAACTCCATTAGCACGTATATATTTTTTGTACAGCTAAGTATTGCTTAGCTGCATCGATCAAAGTAGTGTGGAACTTAACTACATTCACTCGTATCATATTAGTTCTTTTTTATTTACCTTTCCTAGTATTCATCCTTAATGCTAAAATGCCTGCCTTCTTTTGAACAGCATCGTTTTCTGGATGACTATGATGGTTATTTAGGCTTCATAAGTGGTGGTCGTCGAAGTAGAGCTTCTTCTGAGGTTAGCAATGGATCTGAAGGGAGTAATGGTCGGAACAATGAACATCCCTCTAGACACACAACTTCATGGTATGAAAGGAAGAATGCAAATGAGAAGATCAAAAGAAACAGTCATGGGAATTTAATCGAAACTTCGACAAAATTATCATCTAAGGAACATAAATCAAATGATAATGAAAATGGTAAACATGGGGACAAAAATGGGAATCGACCAGTTACGGGACTTAGACCACGTGTCAAGCAAGTCAGCAGACCATCTCTTAATCGTGGTAAGTTTTTATTCGGAAGGTATTCTACAGGGAGTTTCTTTCATTTTCTTGCCATTGTTTTCAATATCTTTTTTGGTGATGATAAATGTGTAAATTAGCGTTTGTGTATGAGTTTGCATACTGGACTACATCTATTATATGCTGGCTAGTGCTTAAATCAGTAAACCATACTTCTCTAAACTGTTTTGTATTAGCCGTAGACAGCTTTATTTAATTGGTGTCACCTAGGTTTTTTCGTGTTTAATTAGGAATTTACTTCAAGTGGAAATGGAAGCCACCTAAAACACATTTAGTCAGTTCGGGTCCTGTTTGTAGTTGTATGTGTATGTGAATGTATGTACAACATAGAGGTTGGCATATATGTGTATCTGTGTTACCATACCTCTGTAGGTACTGTATGAACTTTGCACTAACGAAATGTAACAGAATTATAAGATTATACTCTTGATTTGCAAGCCGTTGTGGATAGTTATGAGTATTGTTGTTAGTGTTGCAGGTGCAATAGCTATTCACATAGTGGGTATCTAAAAGACTTCGGAAAATTTAAGACCCAAATTCTATGCATTTATATTGATGAGTTCCTATCATAATGTTGTGCTAAGAAATGGATTTAGTCAATATTTTTTGCAAAGTATCATCATGATAAAAGGAAGTGAATCGATAATGTAGCCGCGCTAGTCACATATGATTCTTCTGTCTTTGGCATGGATATTTAAAGCAAACCAGTGATTTAATTGAGGGGCTCTGGGATCACAGTATGAGAAGGTATTAGCCTGTGATATTTCTTAACTGCTTGTACAAAGGATTGTTTTTCGATTTTGTAGAAATCGCAATAACACATGTCTGAGTTATTTGTCATTCACTTATTCTGTATACTTTTATCGTAAGCTTTCGAATTATGTGCTTGTTCAAATAAGGCATCGATCCAATTATTAAACTTCACTTCTATCTATCATTAGTGTATTCTTTTCATGGAACTGTGGTTTCAAATTGTTTTACATGTAAGTAGTAATATGTTGCTATATTTCTTCTGTGTAATTGTAGAAAATAGTCGTTATTCATCAACTTTATCGGCTATGGTGCATGCTGCTCGTTTAGCTGCTGTTGGTGCTAAGGTTCCTGGAGGTGTAAGTCCTGTGCATGCTGCTTTAGCTGCTTCTGCTGCCCATTCAAATAAAATGAAAGAGAAGCATTTTGCTTCAAAACAAGACAACGCTCATATAACTGGCCATACAGCTGCCCTCCAAAATTTGTCTCATTCTAGTAGACCCACGTCTACTAGTCAACATTCAACACATTTACCAAATCGTTGTGGACAGTGCCCAGCATGTTTAGGTCTTATTCAACCTTGTGGACGTTGTAATGATTGTCGGTAAGTAAAGTGTTAGCTATTCGTAGTTTTGTCGTTCTTGCTCTAAGGCTTATTTAGTTTCTTCTAAAAATTTGACTTCCGTTCTAATCTGTTACTTAGAAGTAGCATATTGTAGGTTTTAATAATAGTCATCGAATTATTCTTAACACAACTTTTGCTATAGTGAGTCTGATTACTCACAAATTATGCACTCTGTAATTATCTAACTTGTCGATATACTAAGAATACCATAATTACAATGATTACTAAGAAATTCTAATTTGTAGGCACAAAAGTTACATATTACTATGTTCCTTGACTTGTTTAAATTCTCAAGTGTGATATTTTGTTGTGACACTGAGGTCGATACGAATTTAGTAAATTGCATTCCCAATGTAGTGCATATTACTGTACTCCTAATTATTGGATAAACTTAAAAAGAAACCATTATTTCTGCTTCGTTTTATTGATATGGTTTCCTTTTTTTGTGTATCATTTACTTAATTGTATAAAGGGTAGAAGCCATTTGTTATTTCACGATCTCTGTAGGCATTCATAACCTCGATTTGGTTTTAACTGTTTGTCTAGTTACGATACTATATTTTTTTATTACTTTTTTTTTTTTAGCTTAGTAGACAGTAATGATCCACGTGGGCAACCCTGCAGGTAAATTTTTTTACATATGTATTGTGTATTCTGAGATGTTCGTTAATTGTGTGTTTTTATGGAGAAGAGTGTGATTTCTTCAGTAGTCTCTGTCCATTTTATATACGGTTAGGAAACGTAAACTGTGTTTGAGTGAAAAATTCAATTACCAGTTGAATATTTGACGCATTGTGAACATTATCCGTCTAATTACGTCTTAATATCAATGGTATTTTGTATTATATGGATTTAAAGACGTACAAGGTGATGATGAAACTCTTATGTACATCAGCTAAATGTTGCTTTCTATATAAGAAAGTCAAGGTGCTCCTATGCAACTCAACTGAATGGTTATTTTACTGCTTATCATAATGCAAACCTCTCACTTCCCTACTCATTCTATCATTTTTTTTTACAGGGAACTCATATGTTTTAGACGCCGCGCTGCTGCAGCTGCTGCTGATCAGAATATGAAGGCAGGTCCAAGGGTAAGTGTGTTCTCCAGTGTACTAAGCCCATGAATTGTTATTTTCTGAAAGTCTTTATTTGCTTTGGTGTATATTTAGCTAAGATGTTGAATATCATTGTGCATTGAATGTATGTACGTACCTACGTACGTACGTAAGTTGGTCAACTGTTAATATAATGTTTGTTTCATTTCGATAGGTGAGTGAGTAATGTTATGATTCAAGTGTAATATACCCATAGTTTGATGATTGCTAGTCAATTTGATCATAGGTGTCTTGTGAGAACTACATGGGTATTTCGGTATCATTGACGAAATAATAATAGAGATTGAAGTGGTAAATCACTTGATGAGATTATTGTTTTTTCATCGATTGTGGTCGATAAATTGTGTTACGCTTGTCCAACTACTGAACTGAGTATAAAATTCATACTTAGTACATGAGTAGATCGTTTCTTAATATTATCACAATACTTTTATTGTTTGTTTATATTCTCAACGATCTGTTTTGGAATATTTGTCCTTGTCTCCCTCTTCCTCTAGGTTAAATTTCCGTCAAATTATCCTTCACCTGGTTCCACTTCAAACTTGCCCATAAGTGGATATAAAGGTGCTTTATCATCACCGAATATTGCCAATCATTATGCAAACAGTAGATCAACTCTAAATAATAAATCTGATGATACTGAACCTGAATCAGTCAGCTTATTGCGAACTATACCTGGATTGGCACAACAGCTAGAATTAGACGCATGGTTACCGTCTAGTAATTCCCGAAAAATCCACTCAAGTGGAGTAAATAATTCATATCGCCGTAAGCAAAGAAATCCCGCAAATAGTCTAAATGTTGGTCCTGAAATTCAAGTAACTCCTGTTCGTGGTGGTGATTTGGGCATGCATTTCAATCCGATTATTGAGGAAAACGATGAAAATGAGGATTTAGATCGTGTTCGTCCAGTTGAGGGGGTAAGATTGTCATTATCCGCTAATTTTGAACCTGGGACTAAGTGGTTAAAGGTCAAATTTCTTAATCACGAAACCACTGCTTATCTACTCAAAGTATAAGGCAGAAGGTATTCTGTCATACTGATACTGTCTAATAACAAATTATATTTTAACACTAGATAAGTATTAGTGTTTTGTCTTTTTTCAACTCTTGCAGTGTTAAGTTTTAACATTGACATTACATTTTAATTCAATTGCATTTATTTTTTCATTATTTATGTTTTATCATTTCCTTATTCAATTTATAGGAAGTAATTGACAACGAGTTGGCATCACAAGGAGGCTATGCAATTGTAACAACATTGGCAGCTGCTCCGCCTAAAGAAATCTGTTATGCTTGTGGAAGCGGTGGGGGTCAGGTCAGTTGAAGAAAAGCACCTATTGCATTTTAATCTCTTAATCTATATTGAATTTTCTTTGCTTTTATATCTCCCTATTTTTCAATTGAGTTTATTTCTCTGTTGTTTGATTGGGGGGGGCACATTTCTTTTTTCACTAATTATCATGTTCGAAAATTTTAGCCTACCTGTTTATACCTTGTCAAAAAACATTAGCCGTCACTAATGACTCCACTATATACTTCAAAACACCAATTCGAAATCATAACTATAATTTAATCATTTCGGATTCACAGGCACGGTTTTTTTTTCACTACTAATGCTTATCTAGAAATAAAGTGATGGCTAACATCTAAGACTCGGAGCGTCCAACCTCTGTTCTCTTATTAGTTCATGAAACGGATTGATTACTATATTGAGTTGTTTTGATAGGTGCAGACTTCCTTGTGAAAATCTGTGAAATAATCCCAATCTATGCTTCCATGCGTTAGGTGATGTGACTGAAAATCTTTCACAGTACCATGTATTTTCATCATCCACTACGTCTTGGAGTTTTTTTCATACCTTTCATATCTAGATTTAATTCATGTTATATGAAGTCAATTCTTTCTATTTAGTTTACTATTACTCTTCTAGTGACTTATTTTTGGTCTTTTTACTTTCCTTTCACTCCACTGATGTAAAGCATGCCATTTGAGACTAATATACATTCCCAGTGTAAACATTAACACTGGGATGCGGGTACATCCAACTGATTAGTCCCAAATAGGACGAAACGCGCGTTCTGAATTCCGCTTGCCAGTCACAATCCAACTTAACCATTACTAAAATACGTTCGTTCTAGATCCTATGTTGCTTACATTTACTTATCTGTAACTTAATTTAATTACACATTTTATAATAGAAGTAATGACAATAATATTAATGATGTACATATTTTAGTTCTATAATGATCTCTTTTTACCTATATGTTGAGTAGCATATGTTTTTGAGAATTAAATTCATCAAATCATTTGTGTAAACGTTCTTTGCTAACATTCGGAAACACATGCATATATAGATCCCACAGTCACTATATTTCCATGTTTATGCTTTTAGTACATATGAATTTTCAATGATAGTAGTATACAGGTCATGCGTTTTTCATATATGGAACTATTTAGCTGAATGTACTTGCATTGTTTTTGTCTCTAGAGACTGGGATTCAGTACTTATGTCTTTAAGCGACAACGCGTTATTCATTGAGTTACTGAGTCTCGAGGGCCATTAACTTTTTGATACTTGCCCATTGTCAATTCTTATCTTTTAGTAAATTTTGAAAAATCTTTCAGTCAAGCTTAAACTGTGAATTAGCTGGGGCTAGATTAAGAAAAAAAAAACTTTGTTCATTGTTCACTGTACTTAGTATTACCAAGGATATGCACCTTAATAACCAAACTAATTGAACTCTAACATTTAGTTGTGTATTATGTTCCAAGCGAATACGCATATGATCATTAATTAAAATGTACTGGGTCAGTTGATTAATATTTGTAATTTCCCGTTTCTTATTTTGGATGCGCAAACAGCACTATGTATAACGTTTCTATGTGTCTACTTTCTCTTTTCAGCTGTTGTTCTGTGTTTCGTGTGCTGAGCCATTTCATTTCTACTGTGTTGAGAGACAATTCAGACCTCGTAGAAAGGAGCATTTTGTATGTCGTAATTGCACTACATGTAAGGTTTGTCGTCGTCCAGCTTCAGATCTACGTTGCATACGATGTTCTACAGGTTATCATCCAGACTGTTTACTTGATTTTCCACCAGCTAAAACTAGTCAGAGAGGATGTTGGGTAAGTCGACTATCTTCATCAAAAAACTTGTTTTATTAGCATTATTTATTTAAAGTTTTCCGTGACATTATTCACATCATAATATGTTAGTGCAAGTCTTATTGAAGAGTATTTTGCCTTGCAAAATCTGGCCTCTTTAAGCTGAGGATGTTCTATGCCTCTCTACATTCGACTATCGTTGAATTGGTTGGAGTTATCGCATTTCATTTGTCTAGCAAGAGTAATCCCAAAGTTGTGAAATTTGTTGTAACATCCGTGGTAGTAGAGAAGGATCGGATATATGGGAATGTAATTCAATAAAAGGATTTAATCCATGGAAAGGAATGTATATACAAATTTCAAAGCTTGAGAATTAGGGAAACACAAGAAATAAATGTATTCGGTCGATCGTGACCTATTCTCAGCTATTTCACTCACTGTCTTCATTAGTTACGATATTTGTACAGACTTCAACCGGGCAGCCTGCACTTACCAACACAACTCAGATCAGCAGTCAACTACTCGAAGGAATGATATCACTTTTTTTAAACCGGCTGTTTAATTGACAGAAACGCTTTCTTATTCATAAATTGTTCGGGATCTTCAAGCCACTTTGTGGTCACTGTTTTCTTTACTCGAGTGATTGTTTTCTTTACTCGAGTGATTTGAAACTAATCTACATGTCCTTGCTTTCCACATTGCTACTTTTCGTTTATCTATCTTAACACTTTGTCTTTGATTTTTACAATTTAGACTTGTCCCGAATGTTCTGTATGTTTGCATTGTGGAGTTAGAGCATGTAAGCCAGCTGAAACAAATGATGGTATGACACCTACTTCAACAGTTCGTGGGAATTATACAGCTTGGTCATATGAAGCAAACAAATGTGCTGCTTGTAGTCAAGCTGAATCTAAGGGGGATGTTTGTCCGGAATGTGATCGAGCTTATTTACCGACTACAAAACAGATGGTTCAATGTGATAGTTGTCAGCTTTGGATGCATCGGACATGCACAAAGTTAACTGGTATGGTATTTATGTAAACGTTTTGTATTCCCAGTTATTTTTAAATCAATTCGGTTTAAACGATTGACTCATGTAATTGTAGTTTTGATGATAGTATTAAATTTATATTGTACTTTTTGTTAACCTCATTGGTTGATATGTGAATGAATTATTATAATGATATTGAAGGTGGATACCTATTGAATGATTAACAGTTATGTGGTTGATATGTACTGAAGAAGCTTTAGTAGGCATTCGATGAATAAATGTTTAATTTTATATTTCGCTCAAAAATTGAGGGACTCAGTATAGAATGTAGGCTCTGCAATAATGAATTTTGTAAAACTGACTTTATATACGATGCATGGGTTTATGTGTCCTGCTACGTATCACTCATTGTCCTCGTGTAAGGCATATTGACTAATACCACCTGATCATCAGAAGTCAAGTAGGTGGAATACTGTTCTTTGTACGTGCAATACCTGCTAGTCGAAAACGGAGTGCTACCGCTTATTACACTTTCTTGTTTAAATGACTTTATATCATCTAATAACAACTGGGTTGCATTATTATTTATCGTAATTTTAGTTTATTTGGAACGATGACTCAGCGGTTATGCTGTCTAGCTTCTGCAGGTTTTTACCTGGCTTCACTTACGTTGATATAAGCAACTGGGTAGTAAGGTCAACGCTCAAAACCAAGTACATGAATTTGTACCTGCTAAATTAGTCTGTGATGATGATGGTTTTGTAATTTGAATCACAGATTACAGCCATCGAAAATGGATAACTGTTTTGTCCTTGTATGAGATTTAGTAGTTCTAATCCACGAGTCTATTAGGGCTCGAATGTAGAACTTCCACGTTTTACGGCAAGCTCTTAAACTTCAGGTCGCCATATAGACATCTTATCGTTTCCATTTCTTACTTAAGTCAATTCGCCATGTTGTGCGACCATCATCCAATTCCTTAAGAAAGTAGCTACCTCTCATCCGACGTGGTTATGCTCGATTAATAATAGCTTATCGCTAGAATTAAGAGAATTCCAGTAATTGATCACAGGTGAAAGCTGGAGTTTTTTCGAGGCTCTTTTTTATGAATACTTCTGAGAAGTTGTGTACGAAGCAGCTGTTCAGTAGTTCTTCCTGGTTACTTAGCTGCAGTCAGTCTGTGATGTGAATTGCAACATTCAACAATTGCCTCAAACTCCTTATACTAATAATTTCCTAGTTTAAAAGTGATTATTGAAAGATTTTAAAACTTGAGTTTATTTTCCCTCCCGTTTTATAGTTGATGAATATGAGTTAATTGCACGAATGCCAGCTGGACAGTTAAGTAAATATGTTGTAACTTGTTCTGTTTGTCAAAAGGAACAAAAATCTCAACAAAATAAGTCAAATACCTCTCGTAATAATAATTCTTCATCTAAACGACAATTAGATATTATAGATCAAACTGGATCAGACGATGAAAGCGAATATAGTGATGAGAATAATGATGAGGTATTGAGTCTGAGCAAACATCCCTTAAATACCAGTACTGCTAATAATAACAGCAGTAATAATGGTGCAAGTCAACTACGAATTTTAGCTCAAGATACATTAATGGAAAGAATGGCCGGTCTGATACAAACATGCCGTAAATCTAATCAAATGGACCAAACTACTACAGCTTCTTCAATGAATTCACCATCATCTTCGTTTTTCTTTCATAGTCCAACAAATACAGTGGCTAGTTCTAGCGGGAAGTCACCCGGTTATTGGAGTAATAACAATGCCAATTATTATAAGGATGAGTCAACAGTGAGACAATACTTACCTCAGGTACATTGATCTTAATTACAGTACTAAGATTATTATTACCATTATTATGCTTTTAAATGTATAATTAGTTTCTTTTGACATTAAGTGGTTAGGGGTAGTCTGCTGAAACTTGTGGATCTAGGTTTTATGCTAGTTGGGACTTGTTAACGTAGCATACCCGCATTATTGATGGCTCAGATACTCTCTTTAGATATAAATGTGTCACTGGGATGCATAGTATATGACATTATCAATGAGCTCTTCTATCTACTATCACTTAACATCAAAGCAGTGCACGCGATGTTGTTACATTTAGATTAGTGACCACATAGCAACCTGATTGACAGAATTCATTCACTACCAAAGACTAAATATATAAGCTCCTCACAGAATACGAAATGTTGTAAGTATTAAAGGATGATTTACTTTCAAGGTTAGTCCAAACACAGAAAACAGGGATATCGACTGATTCATATGCAACCGTGACATTCTTTGCTGTTTTGGAAACATTCTTAAATGAGTCACGAAGTCGGTTATTCCCCAATCAACGTTATGACAATCTTTCTTTCTATACAACTCTGTGAAGTTTTTATTGAATACTTATCGAGCGAAGTATTTCCAACATTCTTCTATCTTCTGGAAGCTTTTTTAAGATATTCTCTAGAGTTACTAGCATTAGTTACTTCGTGTTTATTCTTTTTAAACGGTGTTAAGGGATAGGAGGGAGGGATTTAATTTATTATTTTCGAATAATTGTTGTTATGCATCTCAGTCATAGGTCAATTGTCAGAAATAAGCCTATACTGTAGATAACTTAGCAACATATATGGCCGGGCTTTATTTGTTTTTACTGTTTTATTACATTTTCATACTCACAGTATGATGGAGTTTGTGATTCAGACTCTGGAGATGAATTAACTGCTGCCGTTGAAGCTGCTGCTTCTTTGTGGGATCCGACAGTAGTAGAACATGGTAAATTTAATTCTGTTCCAGACAATTTTTTGTCCATATCCTCAAAGAGCACAAACGATTTGGTCCATCACCCTGATAAATTACCGTGTGAAACGGTGTACAACACTTATAATGATGCTTCTGATATTTCTTTAGTACCTGTTAACATGCCTCATGCAACATCACAACCTTTGGAAACCGACACTTCTTGTATATCAATCAATGTGAATTCTATTAGAAATACATGTAATTCTGTTTCATCTAATGAAATGCCTATCGCGCGAAATCAATATTCATCACCACTTACTATTCATACATCATTGTTGAAAACGGAACCTAGTGTTATACAGTCTAGTGTCCTTCAAGATTCCGCATTACGTGAATGTAATCTTAATCATAATCGTAGACGTTATAGTTCATCTAGCTCATCAAATTCACGTTATCATCAAATTTGTTCGACACCCCCACCAATGAATGCACAATGGCTTGTTGAAAATGAATCAGAGCAAATTTTGACTAGTCCAGTATGTTATTTAGTCTTTTTGATTATGGTAATGCCAAATAATCCTTAAAATTTGATATAACATGTTATATTGTCTGAAATCATATCTTGACTGTTTTCACTCATATAAAACGGTGAATCAGCCAATAATCCGTCTAATTTTCAATCATTTATCTGTGTTACAACAGCACGGTTTATAACCTTTTTACGTGCTTATATTATTGAGTAAAACCCTGTGTCTTAACAAAGTATTCGGGTTTCAGAAACCGATGATTTAAGAACTTTTTACAAAAGGCTTTTCATTATTCTATTTTTGCTAGAGGGGAAAAACTTTGTATTATATTTATACATTCACCTCTTAATAAGTAATTAATGTTGATTAATTAGGATCGAATTATAATTACCACTGTAAATTTTCACCCAAGTGCATAAGTATAGCTGTCTTAACGTGTTATGATTGGTTTTATTAACAAATTTCGTATTGAATCGGTTATTTACTTAAAAGTGATCGTAACTAACGTCTCAAATCGACAGTTTCGAGCAATTCACTGACTGTAATATTTTATCCTCTAACATATTTTCATATAATGATGTAACGAAGTTATTGCCCCTGTTGATGTATTAAGTGCCAATTGACTTTTCATTCATGTATATTTTACTATAATTTATCTTATTATACCTGACTTATTTTGCTGTTTTTTTGCATCTCTTCAGCGCTCATTTCTTTATCGCTTACTTACGAGAATTCTTCATCGTCTATCTGCTCACCCAGTTAGTTCACCAGTAGCTGTTGTACTACGAAGACTTCTTCGTTGGCTTTCTACTATGACAGAAACTCTTTTCCCTTGGCTTAATATAAATGAAATGGCTAGTGATGGTGGGTTAATAGTTTTCTTGCTTGAACTCCCTTGAACACTTTGCTTACTATTATATAAGTTGGGTTGTGACTGTTAAGTGGAATCCAGGACGCGCGTTTCGTCCTATTTGGAACTCATCGGTTGGATGTACCTGCATCCCAATGTTGATGTTCACAGTGGAATTCGAACTCAGGATGCACATATAGCAACAATGACTGACCAGCTTCAGTCTATAACAAATCAACCGGAATATACAAGTTCATCCTAATACTTTGCTTATTGTTTTTGAAGGTTATTAACTAACAAATCCATCATATAATACTCGATAATACTATTACGACAGAATAGAATTGGGAAGAAACTAATGAACTGTAAGTACATCTTCTCAGAACACACTTATGGCAACGGCGACTGACCAATTAAAATTTTGCAGATTGTCGTTCTGAAATCTCAATCTCTTTCTAATGCATCGACTAGCTTACGATGGTTGGCATTTTATAACTGGTAGTAATATTGTGTTAAGGATTTCACTAGAGTCGTTGTTTACCTCTTTATTGAAATTAAATTCTGTTATTTATGTTCACTTGTCTGGTGGGTCTTATCTTACGCTAATAAAATGTACACAATTAGTTTGTAGAAACGTTCTGTGGCAGAGTTTGTCATTGAAAGGCGTATCTCAAATGAGCATATTACTTATATAGAGTATCTACTCGACTGGTCGAGTTAGAACGTGTGGTGAGTTGCCACCGGAATCGTCAACCTCAAGTGGAGTTAAGGTTGTCTTTTATCTCCCCTTCTATTTAATTACATCAAAGAAGTCTCACTTTCTTCATTTAACTCATCAGGAATCGATTCCTTTCCAGTAAACCCACTCGTCGACATTGTATACGTAGATGGTATAGTCCTATTCGGTGTAGACTCTGATAATATAAAGCCCCCTGAACACATTGAGTACCAATATAAACATATTTGGGATTCGTTTCTTTCCATGCAAATACTAAATGCTACTCCAGGACTGATCTGAATCGTCACTTAGATTGGTTATAGGGAGTGAAGTAGTTTGGCGCGCTGACTACTTTACATATCTCGGAAGTCTCACCAACCCATGTGGGTCAGTGTCTGACGAAATCCCAGCGCGGTTTCAGAAAGCTCACTTGGATTTTGCCAGTTTACGTTACTTGTGGCGTGGCGAGATATCCGTCTCCCAACGAAAGGCCGAGTGTACCGCGCAGTAATCTACTGTGTTTTAACCTATGGTTGCGAAACATGGTCCATGAAAATAGAAGATATGTGTAGGCTTCAGGTATTTGATCGTAGAAGTCTTCGTAGTATCCCTCGTATATGATTGAATGATCGAATAAATAATATTGGTGTTAGACACAGAATACCAGAAAAACATGACAAATCAGGTGAAGAGGACGTAGACTTTCATCATCTGAGGTGGTTGGGACATGTGTTGCGTATTCTCTACCACTGTCTACCTCTCTGTGTGATGTTGGCTGGGGTGGGAGTAGGGTGAAAGAAAGTTAAATGTAGACAAACCAAAACATGGTATCATTTGGGAAAGTCTTTGACTGTTTGTGTGAACCGTGTTGGTAGATACAGAATACCTGATTGGAGTCCGCATGATAATCACAATCAATGGCTGGAGACATTGGGCGAAATGGCTCAGAATCGGCCACAGTGGTGCAGGTATATTCACTCTTTATTTTCGTCTAGATCTTAATTTCTATTATTCTTTTATACACATCTTTGCTCCAACCTTTATTTTTGTGTCCTATTGTCGTGTTATTCTTGTAAATTTGATCTCTTCGTACTAATGTGGGGTGACAACTTAAACCTGTATATTTATGTTTTAATTTCGACGTTGTTCGTGACTTAGTTTGTATGTTATTTTACAAATGATCTAATTAGATAATCTATTTAAGAAAACATCATATTTATTTTTTTATTTTTTTCAAGTTCGTGATATTCTTCGCCAGTCTGATGGTAAATTTAGTGATGTTGTTAAACATTTTCATGAACGTTCTTTAATTGAACTTCATGAGTTAATCTGTCCTGTAATCGCTCGCTTGAATGAAAATTGTTCACGTATTCGAAATCCTACTTCGGGTCAAAGTGTGAATAGTGTAACCTCCGTTTCAACATGTTTTCAACATGCCTATGATCATTTAAAAGAATATCATCCAAAATATCAGTTGTCTAAACCACCAGAAATGAATCCTTTAGAATTTGCTAAACAATTTTTACTTATATGTAAACGTTCTCGCTGTCAACGTCCACATGAAATGGAAATGCTTGAACAAATGAAACAAAGTGCTCGTGATGATCGGTGGATTGAACACTGGTCTTCAATTGAGGAAGAACGTTAGTTTTTTCTTTCTTTTTTGTTGTCTTTGCTCTTAGTGACTCATGAATGTTATGTTAACACAATTGACTTTCCGGTTTATTCGAACTGTTGGTAATTTGTTTATGGTAGTATGCTCTAAATCTCAATTAACTTATGCCATAAGCTAAGGTTTATATACTCAACTTTGAGCCACGCTTCAGTTGTGTGAAGGTTAGCGATATTTATTGGTTGCCCAAACTGAAGCAGTGTTGTATCCCGTGACCTATTAAGTGATTTAAACACTAAACTAGAAAAACCGACTAACCAACTTTTGCAATACATATATAACAAGTAGTTGAAGATGGAAATTATATACTAAATAGTATGACTATGTGTATGAAGTTGTTACGTTTTCTGAGCCCTTGCCTTCACTGTATTTATGTTTTCCATCCAACATGACAGCTGTGCTCCATTGGCTTGGTTATTGTAAACAGTTAACAATAACACCCATCGCTTGAAATGAAATCTTTAATTTAAGTTACACTATAATGTGCAGTACTAATCTACTAAATGAATAGAAAAATCAACTAAATGTTCCAAACAAAACGCACTTATTGAACATTGAAAATGCTGCATTCATTTTTGTGATCGTATATTTATGCTATATATTATATGATTGTTTTATTACTATTAAGTTAGATTTCATATTGTGTAGGTTTTGTTGTGGAGGTTTGCTTATTGTAGACTATTATTATTATTATTCATGTCTCACTAATATATATACACCGACTGCAACTGATGAAATTTTTGTTCTACATATTTTTTTACTAATAATTTCACTTTAGTGGTTGTAAAGAAATTTCAAGATCATTTAATCAAGTTGTACAGGAAACGTCTTCATGAATTACCTGTTTCATCATCGTCCCAACAAGTTGAGGGCGACTTAAATAGTAATGGGTGTAAAGCTATTGCATCTCCTGTTCGTAATTTTTCAGAAAATGTAAACGATATGCCGAAATCCAATAGTAATTCTGAATTAGGCCAACTGGATTCAACAGTTGCTGTAGATAACAATATAGAATTATCTAATCAGGAGATTAGAAATGAATTGGATACCAATCCAGAAAATAAAGAGTTAAATCCACAAGATTTTGAATTCCCAGCGGAGTCATCATTACTTATCAAAGAAGGGTATGCTGGTCGTGTAGACAGATTATCTGCACAATCAGCAACCATTGATTATGGACGTTTTTATTTTGCTTTAGACAAATTTTGGACTGAAGATGAGCTTAAGAAACCAATTGTTTTGCCTGGTCATATTCCATCTTTCCGTTTAGTTGATCTTGATGAAGAAGAAGAATTAAATCGTAGAGCTACTGATGATGCTTTACGTAAACAATTACATGACGATCTAGAAGGTGAAGATTCACGACGCTGCTTGTTGTGTGGTTATCATGGAGATGATAATATTGAGGGGCGTTTATTATACACAGGATCAGATACTTGGGTAGGTTGTTGTTTAATTTTTTCATTTATTAGTTGCTAATATTAACTAATATTAATCAAGAAAATCACGTAAAGTCATATTGTTCAAGAACAACATGAAGTATTGCTATAGTACGGTTGCCACTGACTTGAATTCTGACCTGTAACTCGCCATTTGACAGTCGATGTTCATTGTTTATACTTCCATCATAAGGACACTACAGCTGATCTAGGTTTACATTATATTACCAGCCCATCACAACAATGTAGATACCTAATTGTCTTAATTATTTGTGGTAATTAGTTACAAAGGTGTTGGATCCTTAGAAGTAACTTCTACGACTTATCCGTCTTGTAAATCCTTCTATAAATGTTTTTTTTTAACGGTTTCTGCACTGAGTTTTCCCATGTTATAAGTTTTTTGTTCCCACCCAATTGATTTGTTTATACTAGAGTATAGTATTTTGTTACACAGTTTCTAAGGACTTGTTAGTTATATTTATACTCAAGAGTACGTTTAGATCATTTCCTTTGTTTCGTTGTCGATTAAACATTTTGAACGAAGATAGACTTCTGTCTCTAGTCGGGTGGCGAGGAACTTAGAGGGCTGGAATAATCAGTTCCCGGGTTACTGTTTTATGAACAGTCAGTGTCAGGATAAGCAGAAGGATACGTTCAAAACTGTAAGTTACAGACAACCTTGAACTTGGCAGATGTACCTGTAGGTCCAGGTTGCCGTTCTACATTAGCACGACGAGATCAAATTTACAGGAATAACACGACAATAGGACACAAAAATAAAGATTGGAGCAAAGATGTGTATAAAAGAATAATAGAAATTAAGATCTAGACGAAAATAAAGAGTGAATATACCTGCACCACTGTGGCCGATTCTGAGCCATTTCGCCCAATGTCTCCAGCCATTGATTGTGATTATCATGCGGACTCCAACCAGGTATTCCGTATCCACCAACATGGCTTAGACAAATAGTCAAGGACCTCGTGGATTGAAACTATATTTGAATTTAGCCGACCGTCTCCAAAAACTTCGCCTTTCTGTTTATTACAGGTTGATTTAGCCTTCCTATCTGTTAATTACTATTACTTATTATAATTGCTACATCTATGCGCCTAACGTTCTGAAGTAAGTCACTTGACCCCCAATGAAACTCATCTTACACTCCACCACTAGCAGGTAAATTTTTTTTGTAGTTAGGTGTGATGTGCATTTTTAAAGTATCTTTTTTAACCCTACTCTCCGTTAGGGGAAAAGCATCGTCGCTACCATGCTGGTTTTCTGAAGAAAACACCTTACTGCCATCACACCTCTGTATAGTTGGCAGTATGAATTCTCTCTCGTACCTTATATTCTCTGCTTTTAGTTTCATTTTTCCTCAACGGATCTGTTTGTCATGATAGTATCCAAATGAACGATTATTTCAACTGGTATCGCTCGATTTGGTCATGATGACAGGCAAACCTGATCACCACGTCAAGGTTCTGTTATAACGTGATAAAAGGCTATTTTGACGGGGAAGTACGACCACTTATTAGGTATAAGCCTGTGCACACGAAGTTGCATTGACGATCGCCAGTGATAGTGTTTAGCTGGTCCCTGTTTGTCTACCCGAATGACTACTAAATCTCTGGCCACAATAAAGAAAACAGAAGCCAAACAAATCGTATTATATTTCAAACATTCCTTTATATATATATATATATATATATATATATATATATACAAACCAGACTGTGCAGTCAGCCATTTAAAGAATTTACATTAATGCAAAGCGAGGAAGGCAGTCGCAGTGAATTGAAGTAGCGTACACACAATCAACTAACCATGGTTTTTAAATGAGAAATGATATAGTAACAGGTAATGTATAAGACAGGAAAATAGGGCACGAGAGACACAATAGTGATAGGAATTAAAATGTTTGCTTTGGACACAACCGAAAATCTTCGAAAATATAGTTCTGAAAGCTTCTTCATGAGTCGTGCAACATACCAGGCACCTTCATCGGTTAGAAAAGTTTAAATACAAACTGCTATCAGTTTGATAGAAGTATTTCAAACTACTATAAGCTAGTTCACAGTTATTCTCAAATTTTGTGGGTAGCATTCCACTACTGACTTTTCTAAACGTACCAATCGTATATATATTCTATATATTTGTCACCTCTTCGATTTTTGGTTTATTCTGTTATATACATATAGGTGCACGTAAATTGTGCCTTATGGTGTAATGATGTCTATGAAGAGGATTCTGGTGAGCTAATTGGTTTGTCAGATGCTATTCGCCGAGGTCGCTCTAGTAAATGTGCTGATTGTGGCAAATATGGTGCAACTCTTTATTGTTCCAATATGAACACACAGGTTTGTCCTCTGGCTGTGCTAGTGTCCTCCAATAGTTGCGATTTTAATTGCGTTGGTGCTGTACATTTCTCGTGTGCTCTTAGGCGTTGTCCTCCATTACCACGTTGTATTTTTACTGCTGATCGTTCTTGGTTTTGTTCCCCAATCTGCCATCATACAGTTATGAATCAACGTTTAGCGGAAGCTTTACGTTCACTCAAAAAATCATTCAAAGGAAATTCTGATAAAAAATCTAGTTATGCTGAATCATGGAATCAGTCATCCGATGAAGAGTTTTTGATTGATTCATTTAATCCCTCTGATTTCGTTGATCATCCTTCATTTGCATCAACGGAAGAAGCTATTGCTGACGATTTAGAGGTAAGCATATATATATATATATATATATATATATATATATATATATATATATATATATATATATATTAGTTACCTTGATTATATGTTTATTAATATGAAATACAATCTTGTTTTTCTTATGTTTAGCCAATCGGTTTAGGTGATTTGCTTGTTTGTCGTCGTGTGTTTGTCCCATCTGATTGTTTCGCAGCATCAGTTTATCCTCAATCAATTAGTGGAAATATTCTTTCACATAATCTGCTTATGAGTGACAACGAGCACTCTGAATTAATGAGGGCTGCAAAAGAAGCTGTCTCTGCACTTGCAGTTTCACCAAATTCAATTTATTTTCTCCAGAATAATGGACTTTCTGCAAATAATCTTGTCATTACTATAGGATCTTTACGTGTTGACAGATTGGGTGAGGTTCGTGAAGCTTCAGATTCTCTGGCTATGGCTAAATGGATTCCAGGTGCTTTTGAAGAACGTAACACAGTTACACGAAGCAATTATCTGTGTCCTATAAATTATCGGTATGTTGTAAAAAGATTAGTTTCGTACAAGGAGCTTTTAAAATTACTTATTTCACCGAAGTATACAAATAAAATTTTTAGATGTCATGTCATCTCCGTAGTCATTTATTTACTTTACTGTGTATTTTATTTGAATTCTGTTTACTTGTGCTCTATCAAATTAAGGTTACACATTGGAAATCGAGGTATTAATCTGTTAACCACCAGTGATGTAAAACTCGGCACATATGTACATGTTACTGCACCACGTTGCCAACTTACGTCACCAAACATGACTATGTCATCAGCATATTTTAAGTCAATAAGTCGATTTCCTGATAGGAGATGAATTACTGAAAAGTCAGACAATAAGAGTGTAATTTTCAACGGTAAATCGATTATGAAATTAAACAAAAATGGGCATGATGGGCAGCCTGGACCGGCACTACATGTGGTTAAAAGTTCAGATGAAAGTTCGCCATATGCTGTGACACAATCAATAGTGTTTGAGAAATGAACCTTCTCAAGATTAATCTACTTCTAAGGTACGCCATTCAATATTAGTCCACGAGAAGTGACTGTCGAGTCACCAGGTGAGTGAAGAGTGTATCACGTAGGTTCTTCATATTGTCTAGGTGGCGTTAAGTGAATGATCACGCTAGGATCCTGTATGCGTGTTTTGGAGATACAGCATACTCCAATGGTACAGGATTCTAATGTCTTAGCCAAGGAGGTTTGTTGGCCAAAATGACACAGGGCTTGCACATTGAATACACTAATGTGCAGCTTAGAGCGTAGGCTCAGTGGACTTGAGGCATTATTTCGTGGGCTAGAGTCGTTGGCACTGATGCCACACGAGGAGGAAGTGGAAGGTAAGGATTTAGGTTCGAAAGTAGAAATAGGAGAAATTTTAGGAATCAAGGAAGGAATTCAATTAAAATGACGGTGATCTTGGGTGTTGTTAGAGGTATGAGGACGGTTATCACCTCTCGGTTGTCCATATCGTGGGAGGGTTCTTCCTCTTGATGTACCTAAAAAGCAAATTGGGTTAAGGTTGCTCTGAGTGGCCTGGGAGCGTGACCTTAGTGCCCAAGAGACAACTGTTTAAGATTGGTCACATACAGCTTTTGTGATAGCTGTTTTTATTATTGTAGCTTGGTACTTGTTAAGACCTTACTGTAGGAGACGAAAATCCGCGGAGTTGAGGTGAGGTGTGCATTTTTAAAGTATCTTTTTGTAACCCCACTCTCCGTTTGGGGAAAGCATCATCGCTATCATGCTGGTTTTCTAAAGAAAATACCTTACTGCCATCACACCTCTGTATAGTTGGCAGTATGAATTCTCTCTCGGACCTTATATTCTCTGCTTTTAGTTTCATTTTTCCTCAACGGATCTGTTTGTCATGATAGGACCTTAATGAACGATTGTTCCAACCAGACAGACAGACAGTTACAATGTAGAACTTGGAATATGCCTACATCAGTTCAAGTTGCAATGCCTCAATTAGCAGATAATTATTAAATTGTCGGATCAAATCCCTGAGTAGGAGAGGTAGTAACACAGTTAGTATTAATGAAAAGAAATAGAGATCGGAGATAATATTTAAGAAAATATGATTCAGTAAAGAGAAAATTATGATAAGTTCAGAAACTTAGAATTTGGGGGAAGACAAGGAGTGGATGCACCTGCGCCATTGCCAACGATTTTAAGCCATATCATCCCAGGTCTCCAACCATTTATTACGAGCGTCACGCGGACCCCAACCAGGTAGTCTGCACCTATTAACATGGCTCAGCCCAAATGTCAATGACTTCATGGACTAGTGCCATTTTTTTATTTTGACCGCCCCTAGCTTTCTTCCACCTTACTCCTACACCAGACAGCGTTGCTCGTCGAGGTAGGCGGTGGTCAGGCTTACGTGACACATGTCCTAACCGCCTCAGCTGATGGAGATTTACTACTTCATCAATAGACTGATCGTATTTACTTACCTAGTATAGTACTCTATTCCTAACCTACGTTTTGCTTACTCGGTGGTCCCAGAAAACACGAGGAATGCTTCGAATACATCTATGATGGAATACTAGGAGCCTACGAATATCCTCTATTCTTAATGGCCATGTTTCACATCCATGAAGTAGGACGAATCGAAGTGCTGTGCTGTAAACGCTTCCCTTGGTCAATAGTCAAATGTCTCGCATACGCCACAGGTGATGCAAATTCCCAAAAGCTGATCGGGCCTTATTTATACGAGTAGAGATTTCATCAGACACCAGACCGTCAGGACTAATGAATCACCCAGGATAATTGAAGCGGTCAACACATTCTACTACCTCTTTCCCTATCACTAACTTTGGTGTCGAATCTAGCCAATCGTGAAGTAACATTTTGCATTTGGGTGGAGGGAATCGCATCCCAAACATCCTTACATTCATGTTTAAGGTAGTCAAAAGATTCTGCATTTTGTCAGCATCTTCACCTAAGAGAACTATATCATCTGCATATTGTAAGTCAGCTAGTTTATCACCTGGAAGGAGGTAAACTCTGCCGAAGTCAGACGATGAAAGTGTCAACTCTAAGAGTATATCAATGATAAAATTAAATAAAAATGGGGAAAGCGGACAACCTTGACGAACACCACTGAAGGTAATCAGTTCTGATGAAAATCTGCCATAAGCTTTCACTCGACATGTGATGTTCGAATAGAGAGCTTGTATAAGGTTAATGTACTTCTGTGGTACGCCTTACAATGACAGACATTGCCACATAACCTTACGATCGATAGAGTCAAATGCCGCCTTAAGGTCAAGGAATACAACTATTGTTGGGCGTCTAAAAGTGTGTCTATGTTCCAGAACCTGTCGAAGTGTGAATATTTGGTGTATACAACCACGCCAAGGTCTGGAACCACCTTGGTTCTCTCTAGTTTGTTCTTCACGAGCTTTAGTTAGACTTCGAAATATTATTGAAGCTAATATTTTAGACACTATGTTCGTTAAACTGATTCCTTGGTAATTGTCACAAGAGGATTTCTGTCCTTTCTTATAGATTGCGACGATTAGTTCTTGAGACCAGTCAGATGGGATTACGCCCAATTCCCAGATTCTAGACAGCATCCCGGCTAATCTCGCTGCTAAAACTGGACCACCATCCTTAAATATCTCAGGGGTTAGCCCATCAGGCCCTGCTTCTCTCCCTCGCTTTAGATTCTCTATAGCCTTTTCAACCTTACTAAAACTTGGGTGACCAATATTAATTTGCCATTCAGATTGCTTGGGAACGGTGGGCAACTGGGATAAGGCCGAGTGCCAATTAAACTGTTTCCTAGAGTGTTCTGCCCATCGGTCCAACCTTCTGGATTGACAGTGATTAATGCTCCCATCTTTATCTGAGATGATTTCACTCACAGTGGGATTTATGATACCCGTTTCTTTGATAAGTCTGAACAGTTGCCTACTGTTACTGATTGCCGCTGCCTTTTCCATCTCTTTAGCTTTCGCCACCCACTACTGCTCACGATCTTTGCGTAAGCTTTTAACCAGTTTTTTTTATTCGCCTTCGCTCCTCATCATATTCAGAACTAGACGGGATGTGTTGCCGGGCATCTATCAGTTCAGTAGACGCAGCTTAAATCCACTGAGTTTTCCTAACTTTTTTGTTTAGTTTACTAGTAGATGTTACTGCTGTTTCAACAGCTTTTTGGATATCACTGTTCCAACCAGTATCGCCCGATTTGGTCATGACGACAGGCAAACCTGATCACCACATCAAGGTAGCAACAGCGATCAGAGCAGCAAGTGGGGTGGGTTCTCAGACCTTCAACTTAGTGTCTGAGAGTTACTAGTCATTTAACCACTGTTGTATTTTGATTACGTTAATTACTGTGCTTGATTTATCTCTAAAATATTATTATTATTATTATTATTATTATTATTATTATCTAGTGCAAGACGAATATATTGGAGTTGGTCTAAGTTGGATTCTCGTATACCTTACACACTTCAAGTAAAGCAGAATCAAACAGTTCATGCATCTTCTGGTTACATCGAAACACCTATTTCACGTCCATCTCCCAATATGAATGTCAACACTAATAAATCTGCTTTATTGTCTAAATTGCCTGTTGTAAATTTTGGTAGTTTAACCGCAGATCATAAAAATTCTCGTTTAGTCAATGTTGATAGTCGTATACGACTGTTAACTCCCCTGAGCAATAGATCTGCATCTTATGTTTTTACTTCTAATAATACTACTTCTACTACTCATAATTTTACCAATAGTAGTATTGGTAACAATGTTAAAGATATTAGTAATACAATATCTACAGTTCAAGATGCTTCAAAAACGTTAACGGCCATTCTAACTAATACTCCATCCATTGTTTCGTCTCAAACTGCACTTATAACTGGATACGAACCTACTCTTCTTATGAGTCATCCAACTGGTGGTCATTTAGTTAATATCTCACCTTATTCAACTATACCAGTTAGCAGCTTTCAACTTGTCCCGAGTACAATAAACACTCCAATGAATCAAGGACAAATAATTCAATCGTCTACTTTAGCTGGTCAAAATTCATCATTAAAAATACTCAATGCTGGTAAGATTTGTTCTATCTAATTATTGTTTTATGTCCATTATAACTTCACGTCGAATAGTTTTTTTTTAATTTGATAGGACTTGTAATCTGTATTAGGCTTTCTGATTAAAACGATATTTTTAGTAGTCAATTTATCATTTTTTATGGGGGGCATTGCAGCCTTAAATTACATATCGCATGTTGATGTACATCTGTCAGTACATTAGGCATTTGACAGTTTTAGACTATTCCATGTATTACGGTCGGCACAAATATAAAATCCATGATCTAACGCATGTATTTACTAAGTTGTTCAGGTATTCATACATAGTTCTGCCTTTTTCGAAGGTTGAGACCTAGTTCGTACTGAGCATTTGTAGTTTCAACCTATCTGCAGTGTGAAATTATGTAGGTTAAATTGCCGTCCGTTTAGATTATTTATTTAATCGTCTTAAATGGCATTATTCAATTGTATTTATTATAATGTTTAATCAGTTCATTTAAATGATTTATTATTCATCTAGTCAAGGTGATCTCTGGTGCTGTTAGAGTTAGTGAAGTTGTTTATCATTTCTCCGTTTCCTACGTCGTAATAACCTTCCTTATATGGTACCTGAAAAGGAATTTTGCATTCGGAGCAGTCTCGATGACATAGTCGCGTGACCTCAGTGTTCAGCTGAAAACTGCTTGATGTGAATCACCATTCTATTCATTGATTTAAATATGTTTGCTCCGCTTTCGTTAAGGTCTTATCACTAAGGACAAAAGTCTGTAGAGCACGTTGAGGTGTGCATCGTTAAGATCATCCTTTGCTGTTAGCATCTTTCTGTTGTGAGAGAGCAGCATATCGGTTTTGCTGGTTTTCTGAAGGAAACACCTTCACGCCCCAATGTGGTCGGGAGTACTTTTTTACCCTTTGGTTTGGTACCTTCCGTCTCACCACTCCCCAACCAATCTCCCTGGCGTTGCGTGGTTGGACCCAAAAGAGCGAGTTTTTCCAACAACGATAGATAAACCTAACCAGCACGTCAAAGTAGCAGCTGCAATCGTCGGTTTCCCCAGAATGAAAGGAGTATGTATGCAAAGAATACTTAAATTGATCGGCATATGATATAAAATGAAAAAATGAGAAATGTAAGAATATACATACCGTGTGCAATTGCAATAGAGAATTTCTGTCTAAAAATATCAACGACATGCATTGAATTTTTAAATTTAGTTTCAATACGTTAATTATTGGATGTTGTGGAGATTGTTGACTGCTAATTTTGATATCACTTATTGGTCTGTATTGGACGACCATTGATCACCTGGAAGCACTGGACAGCTGTTTCGTCGTAGTGTGGGATTCAGCAGTGTGCGTTCAGGACCCTCTGGCTCTGCGATGAACGTTTCACCATTAAACTACTGAATCGGCTCCTAACGGTCTTATTCAGGCCAATTCGTGATATCAAAATTGACAGTCAACAATCTCCACAACACCCAATTATAACCAATATCAGCACACTAATGACCAACTCTTCGAGGTAATTCCTGGTGTTCTAGTAAGAAGGCGTGACCAATGGAGTTCGACCCTGTTGAGTGTGACGCATTTATCCACCGTTGGTAATGGATGGGGTCGCGCAAACGTACCGTGAATTGACTGAATTAGAATTATCAATCTTTAGGAGCCAGCTTAGTGGTCTAATGGTAGAGAGTTTGCCGCGGAGCCAAGGGGTTTTGTACTAGATCCTCGATGGGGTCGTGGGCGAGCACTTTGAAGAATCCCATACTACGACGATACATGTGTCCAGTGCTTTCAGGTGATTAATGGTTGTCTAATACAAAACAATTCGTGACTTCAAAATTGACATTTATTATTATTATTATTATTATTATTATTATTATTATTATTATTATTATTATTACTATATGAACTCAAGTTCAGTCATGACCAAGATAGTGCTTGAATCAAACGTGCATTAGTTGATGTTACCATATCACATCGTTAGGACAGGATGAAACTAACATGGTGTTAGCACGATGCAGTCCTGATTAGAATGGACTAAACATTGAGAATTCGGTTTGGGAAGACGTTATGAAAAAGTATATATAAAAAGATTATTGGGATTAAGTTTTTAAACATTATAAAGACTGAGCGTATCTACCCTGTAATCGCCACTGATTCTGAGTTTCGAGTAGATCTCAATAATGGCTCAGTCCAATAGTTATTATCTTCGTAGATAGATGTTATATCATGGCTTAGTTGCTTTCATATTTTTTAAAATGGTTACTACTTCAACTATTATTAGTCGTTGAGACGTACGATTATTGGGCATATACGATACATTTCCCAACCATATCAGTTGATGAAACATCACAACCTCATCTACTATACTTGTTGTGAATTTTACCGGATTACTATTCTTAATTGTTTTATTACGCATTTTATTGGATGCTACGATGTATCTTGAAACTAAATTTACACAACCATTTTGATTGTTTATTTTTATGCATACTGTTTATTGGTTTTGCGTTAAAATTTTACCTATGCTTGTTTGTTATGTAATGTATGTATTCTTAACCTTTTCTATGTGGACAGTTTTTCTTCTGGCTTGAAGAAATATTCTATTATTATAATTCGGTTTCACTTATTTATTGCAGTATCACTTTGTACTCCTAAAAAATCACAACTGAATCAACAGATTTTACAACAACGTCAAACAACACAGCAGCAAGTGGTTTCAGTTCAAATTACACCTCAGACACCAGTAAAACTCAATGCCAATCTAGCTACATTTGATAGTGTAAACAATATAATTGGATTTAATTCTGATCTAGGTAAAATTTTATGTATTCAGTTTAGTTGAAATGGTTTCTTATGAAATTGATTTTAAATTTATTATTTGCATTAGACACAGGTTTATCTCGGTTGAACAGCTCTCTCGTCCTAGTGCTGGACTTTCCAGTAGTGCTCATACACACGGCTCCACTAGTGATCGGACCCAGTACTTTCAGGCCTTACAGAGGATATTCAAACATTAATATCACCGAGCCGACTGGTGTCTGATGGTAGGATCTCCACTTCAATCAACTTTCAATATAGTGCGACGATTATCTAATGTCACTAGTGATAGCTGTTTCACTCCCGTCTTGCCAAGGTTCCATCATTCAAGACTTCTCACTAAAAATTCTAGAGTGCTTTTAAACAGATTACTAGTGAGCTGACTATTATAGTCAAGATGAAGAGTTTTTATGAAAACCGGTTATCAAGATTATGATTTAGGAAGTAAGAATAATTTCACTCGATAAAAAAGTATGTGATCATTTTAAGACTCAGGATCTAGAGGAAAGAAACGATAAATTTATCTGCGCCATTATTATCAATTCTGTACCTGGTAACATGATTCAAACCAACAATCATCGAATTGATTTACTGAATCCATGTTTTTAGTTCGGTCGCTCTTAGTGTTCTTCCAATCGCAGGCAAAATAACATATCAAATCATGTGGTGGTTGGGCATACATGTCCTAATCAAAATCTTATAAATTGATTTGTTATTTCTGCCTAGCAATTCGCACCTAATCTCCTCACTGCCCACTCATTGATAGAGGCATATACCTAACAGTGTTTCGAAACACTTGTATATACTAATAATCTCATATTCTTTAATTTCAAAGCCCATGTCGCGTTTTTGGGATACCATCAAACATTAGTTACAGGGTTGTCAAAGTTAACTATGTTTGCTTAAATACATTTTAATAATGTATATATTTAATATATCTTTTCTTGAAATTGTGTTTTTGTATGGAATCCAATTTTTCAACATTTATGTTGCTTTTTTTATAGTAAGAATAACATGATATCATTTTGTGTCACTTTTGTTGTTTTCGTTTTATGTAATAACAGCTAATATATCACAATTTAGTAGAACTAGTGGTTGTAATGTGATTTCTGCTAAACAACACTTATTACAACCACAGCAAACTTGTCGTGTTCAACTGCAAACAGTACAACAACTGCAAAAATCTCACTTGAATCCATATAATGGAAAGACGGTTATCTTACCTGATCAGTGTCAGTCGAATGTTAATAATATTAGTAGTCATTTGTCTGTATCTTCTCCTACAATATTTCCTGTACATCAGCATAATGGTATCGGTATTTCTGTACCACGTCCTATTTGTACTGTCAACCCGATCGCATCGAATACGAATAAAGCATTATCAGTACATAATAATAGACCAACTACTGTTATACGTATACAAAATGTTCATCCTAATCCAAAGACTGGAATACTAACTACACCGACAAAAGATACACAATTAGCGACACAATTAGATGGACTATTCCAAAAGTGAGTCTTTCTAATATTTCATGATTTCTAACAATTTGTCTATCTACATATAGTATTGTTAGAACCTGAATAATATAATGTTGAAGATTCGCAACAAAAGGAATTAATTTGCTGTCGGAAATACATGTTAGGGATGCTTAACGTGTAGACAGTGAACTACTACAGTGCAAAATCATTTTTTCGAGGATAAATTTCCAGTGGTAGGATACGTACCATATCCCATATTCCACGCAGTTCATTAGACTCAAATTCAAAGTAGAAACAGAAGAGGTTAAATAATTACTGTTTATTATTTAAAAATTTACGTAGTTCAAAATTCATTGTAGTAATACATTGTTTTGCACAGTGAATTCTTACTAATTACTCACATTGAAATCTGTTCAAATCACAGAAATCACAATGTAGATTTAAATAATAATGATGTTAGTTCAGTTGTCAGATGTTACCAACTTTTGTTTTATCTATAAAGTAATAATGCAGAACTGTCGCATAGTGATCCTCTTCTGCCTAAACCAATTTACTCAACTATGTAGTATCGCTAGACCTCACACAACTAAAGTATAAATCAAACTGCGCATACAAATTTCTATTTACTTAATGAGTTACAAAAATGTAGTGTTCACATCTTTTAGTATTAATTTTAAAGGTAACATTTTATTTTATATACTATTTTATAGGGTTTTTTGAATAGTTAAACATATTGACAGTAATATTGTTCACTTTTCTACTTTTTCAGTATTGCCACTGTTGGCAGTCAGAACAGACGAGGTGAAGCTACAACGGTAAGCATTTTTTTACATATTCCATTTACTATATTGTGTTGCTTATCGTGAACAGTATATTGTTTCGAGGATTTTTTTATCTCATCATCTTATGATCTATGGTCTGATACAATTATTTGAATAATGCGAAAAACGACAACATTTACAGAATACTTTGAATCCAATATATCTCGTTGCATTCTCATCAGTTACATAAATGCTATTGATCTTAGATAACTCAAATTATTAATATACATGTTGATTTTGTCAATTGAAATGTTTATCAAATAACATTAGATTGTCTAAGTAGTGAAAATGTAAAGAGGTTGAATTTTGAGTATTTATCCAGAGAAGTTACCAAGATGGAATTTTATGAAAATTGCATACAAACTGATTACCATCCTCGACAATTCTTGAAGTTTCTCAGATCTTTCAAACAGAAATCCCCGTCGCATTACAAAATCTCATATCGAATCTAGCAAAACTGTAATCAACGATCCAAGAGCATTCGTCAGCTGAATTAACAAATTAATTGTAGGACTGAATATAGTCTGTCGAATAAAATGCATCAATTTCCTTCAAACATTACAATCGGAATCAGCCAAAAAGTCATACGAGACCTTATCAAAATCTCTAATAAAAGAAATAATAACCAAAGAATTTCTTATAACCCAGAAAAATATCTTTATAACTTATCTGATATGAATCTTAGCAAAATACAGTCCGTAGCTTTATCACTTGGTTTTAAATTCCACATTCCTCAAAAACATAATAACAGAATCGACACAGAAGTTCAATTTGGAAATCATTACCACTTATTATCTGATCTGAAGCCAGCAAGTGGAGATAAGTGTGGCTGGTTCAAATCAAAACTTGTCGATATAGCCAATTAACTTCATATTTCCTCAACCATACGATCCAAAATCATGACTAGAGCTCATTTTGACTCCATAAAACGACTACGAAATGACCAACCTACAGTTAATCAAACCAGATAAAAGTTCTGGAGTATTATTAATGAATAAATCCCAACATATACAGAAAATGCTATCGACTCTGGATGGCACGTAAATTCAAAGCTGAAAAATCAAACAATGACAAAACAGCAGCATTAGAAAATCGAGTAATTGAACATCTTAGTGAACTACTAAAGCAAAAGATAATTGACAGCACAACATACAACGAATTAAAACCATGTAACTTGCACCTACTATTCATGTGTGGGCAAGCCAAACTGCATAAACTTGATGCACTAATGCGACCAATAATCTCCATGATCAATTCACCCTTGCATAAGCTAGCTTGCTAGCTGGCCAACAAATTAGAACCGATTCGCAAAGAACTGTCTGTATTGAGTTTAAAAGATGCATTTGATTTCACTGAACTAGTAAACCAACTAAATATATCTAATAAACTAATGGTATCCTTCGATATATGAGCATTATTTACCAATATTCTCCTGCAAGAGACCATTGACATAATAAGTCAACATTCCGAACAGTTATATATACCAAAAACACTACTTAAACAGCTGATACGGCTATGCACAAAAAACGTTTCAATTCAATAATAAATTATGCTGCCAAGCAGATGGTGTAGCTATGGGAAGCCGTTTAGTACCAGTCCTCGCTGTCATATTTATAGCTAATCTGGAAAAGACAAAGTTAATGCCTGCAATAAATCAAATGACACTCTACAGAAGGTACGTTGGTGATGCATTTATTATATGCAACAACCAAGCGAAAAAAATCACTTCAAATTTTTAATGAAGCTTATCCCAACATCAAATACACAATGGAGTACAAAAAAGAACAATATCTTCCAGTTTCTAGATCTGGGAATTTCACAAGGAGATGACGGAACACGCCAAAGATTGATATTTCGGAAAGATATATGGAATGAACAATACCTCCATTTCCATAGCTTTTGCCCAATCAACTACAAATGTGGTTTAGCCAAGTCACTCTACTATAGAGCTAGACGACTGTGCACTGCTGATAATCTTGACGATGAAATTACAATCATCAAAGAATGTCTTCGACAAAATGGATACCCTGAAACATTGAGAAGTATAGTAACAGTTGTAATCAAAAATTCGAAGCTTAAAAACTAGAAAAGAAAGGGGTATTTATTCAGTTAGTATTTAAACGAGATCAAGTAGCCAGACAATTCAATCAAAGACTTAGAACGACTATCAAACAAACATCCCCTGCTGACGAACTACTGACGCTCTACAAAACACGATGTTTTATTAGTCAAACAAAGGTTGACTAATATCCATCTCATGTCACATCCAATTGTATTTACCAGTTCACATATACTTGCAAGAGCAGGTACATTAGAAGGACAGAAAGACATCTTTTTATGATTTATTGAACATATCCCGAAGAACCTTTGATTAAAAGAAGCAACCACTTTTAGAAGTTCAATTATGCGTCATTTGGTAGACACGAGACATGAGGTAGATATAACAAATGCTTTTGAAATTGTCAATAAGCAACACAAATCGATTCTATTAAAATTTACTGAGACCAATGCAATAAAAGATTAAAACCTAACCTTTGTATTGATAAGGAATCAGTAGTTAATCTTCAATACCCCTGATAGCATTAGATTGATGACCCAATTTCCTCTTCCAGCTATAGATAGCGGGAAGTTGATGAGTTATGCTCTTACCTTTCTATCTTATTCCTTTTGTTCCCATAATCACAACAATAGAGTATTCATAATTACATAATCGAACTCTTTCATCTATTCAATAGAAATTTAATTCTTACTTGACCCTTTGGGTTATTTCTGAACCATTTATATTATTACGTGATTAAACACTAAAATATTCATCTAATGTATTTATAAATACTTTACATTCAACCTCTTTACATATTCACTACTTAGACAATCTAATGTTATTTGATAAACATTTCAATTGACAAAATCAACATGTATATTAATAATTTGAGTTATCTAAGATCAATAGCATTTATGTAACTGATGAGAATGCAACGAGATATATTGGATTCAAAGTATTCTGTAAATGTTGTCGTTCTTGCATTGTTTAAATTTTTGAAGGGAACAAATTGTATGATGCAGTTATGATATATACTTCATAGGAAAGCTTATTTGTGAAAGGCGCATCGACGTTGTTTACCAAAAATCACTAATGTATGTATACACGTTTTGTATTTTTAAACTTTAATAAGTCAATTATTCTGAGACTGTGTTTAGGGTCTTAACCCACTTACTCCAAAAGCATGCTTCCTCTTTAGTTTTCTGCCTCTTTCTAACCTTGAGACGATCTTGATACGCATAGCTTCCGGTTATTTATATTTTTCTGGTCTATATGTAAAGGCAAATATTTGGAAATAAATTATTCTTGGTCAATTCAACTGTCTGAATATGTATATCTACTTAAGCATATTATACAATTATAAGTTACAGCTGGTGGTTTTAAATGTGAAATACAGAATGTATATATTTTCTTCTTTGAACGCGTTCATTATTAGTGTAACAGATTAGCTTATTGTTAATGGCATGTAATGCTTCCTGAACATTTGACCGGAATTGGTCAATATAGGATTTTCATAATAATCAGCACGTTTTGAATTTTATGCGGAGAACTTGAATTCCAGTTAAATGGTATTTTATCGTTTTATTTTCCCCAATTATTTTGCATTTCTTAGTCATTGCTTTGTAGATTTTCTTTCACATAAACTGCTTACTCTCAAATTTCTACTTACATTATTCTTTATAATTTTACACGGAAATTTATTACCTCAGCCTGGACACTTACTTCCTCAATTCGATGGTACTGGTGATGACGATAATGATCCAGACTACAGATTTGGTCACGTTCGTAAATGTTTAAATAGAACTCGATCATCTTCTTCACTTACGTCTTCTGACAGTTCGTCACGTTCTTACATAAGAACTGCTGCTTCAGGACGTAATCAATCACTATTTCCTAATAATTGTTCCCGGAAAAATGAACTATTATGTAGAGCTAATAAGAACTCTCGTGCTGTTGGTGCTCCATCTTCTAAACCATCAGGAAAACGACGTTGGGTCGAAGATCGTATTAAACAACAGGAACTAGCTCATTTAGTATCGAAGGCAAAACAAGCCAACCATGCTCGTCTTTATCAAAATGAAGTTGAAAAACATGTGAGTATTCTAATTTGTAACATTTTGATTAACTAGTTAACTAAACTTCGGACATAAGAACTGTAGTTAACAAAATTTATATGGATATCATTAAACCTAACTCAGAAGTTTCCTTCTGTTCTACGATCTACTTAACTATCATTTACTTTAACTTAACAAAAGAAATTTAGATTTATTTAAGCACTCTCGACTATTTGATTCGTAGTAAATTTACAACTTTTCGATTAACCTCGTAGTTGTTATTCAACCTGCCATTACATTAGATTTGACTTTTATTTTTACACAGGCCTGTATCAGTATATACAGTCATTGTCTGTCGGTTTGAGCCACGTTGATAGGTCCAGGTTACCTAATCTAAAACCGTGTGATAAACATGGTCATTGATCGGAGACGTTGGGTGATATGTACCAGAATCGATCAGTGGAGCACATGCATTCACCTTTATCTTTTCCTAAAATTTACCATTATTTTTTTCATCGTTTTGGTGTTATTCATATGGGGCAGGGAGTTAACCTTGTACCTTAGTAAGTAAAAAACAACTTCGTTGGATATTTTATCTACTTTCTTGGAAGCGGAAGCATTCGTTGTTTATCAGTCCTTGATTTATAATTTTATTCTATCTGGTTCTGGTTGGTGGTTAAAAAAATCTCACGTTATTGTTGTTAGATTAGCATTCTTATAATATTTCAAAAGTAGGATGTGATTATAACAGCTTATCATTGTCAACACGTAGTTATTACATATTTGTAACACCCTTCAATACTATAAACTTTGATGAAGGGATCGATTCACTATCTTTTTTTTTATACACTTATTTTCGTACCTCTATTTAATAGGCTAGATCATTCCGTCTTACCTTTTCGGTCGATGGTATAGTGCGTTCAGCTAATAGTCCTATGGCTGCTTGGCGTGCAGTGATTATGCGTGTTTCAGCTCTACGTGAAAAACAAGGATTAAAGCCGCTTATATGTACAGGTATTTTCCTCTTCTTATTGATCATTTTCTGAATTCATTTGCATGCATGCTGATGAAGTTAATGCTGCTTATAGTTAACTTTAAATTCTTAGCTACTACAGTGTCGTAATTTGGTAGTAATCAATCATGAAGGTTTATCAATAGTATTTCCCTACTACTGGATTATGTAGTCTGTGAAGGTTGTTTTTCGTTCACGTTGTTCTGAATAATCGGATGGTTTACCAATTAAGGGGTTTCCATTTGCTCCACTAACATCTGATTTCTGCATGGCTTGAAAGTGTTAATTAATGTCGACAACACATATTATGTAATGACAAGTGGGATATACAGGATATTAGTCAGTCAGTCAGTTACAACGTAGAACTTAGCACATACGTACATCAGTTCAAATTTCCATGCCTCAAATGGCAGATAGAGATTAAGTTTTCAGATCAAATGCCAGAGTAGGTGAGGTAGTAACAGAGTTAGTGTTAATGGAATTGAATAGAGATCGGAGGTAAGATTTAAGAAAGTATGATTCAGTAGAAAGAAAATTATGATAAGTTCAGAAACTTAAAATTTGGAGGAAGACAAGGAGTGGATGCACCTGTGCCATTGCCAACGATTTTGAGCCACATCACACAAAGTCTCTAACCATTTTTGACGATCATTACTTGGACCCCAACCGGGTAGTCTGCACCTATTAACGTGCATGACTCCGCCCAATTGTCAATGATTTCATGGACTGGTGCCATGTTTTGGTTTGGCCGCCCATGAGATTTCTCCATCCTACTCCTACACCAGACGGTATTGTTCATCGAGGTATGCGGTGGTTGGGCATACGTAACACATGTCCTAACCACCTCAGCAGAGCGATGAGCATTTATTACTTCATCAATAGACTGATCGTATTTACCTAGTATAGTACTCTATTCGTAACCCACATATTGCTTACTCGTTGTTCCCAATAAACATGAGCAGCGCTTCGAATACATCTATGATGGAATACTAGTAGCCTACGAATATCGTGTACCCTTGATGGCCATGTTTTACATCCATAAAGTAAAACGGATCGAAGTGTTGTACTGTAAACGCGTCCTTTGATCGGAAGACGGATGTCTCTCCTACGCCACAAGTGATGCATATTGTCAAAAGCCAATCGGACCTTATGTATACGAGCAGAGATTTCAGCAGACACCAGACCGTCAGGGCCGATGAGGCTCCCAAGATAATTGAAGCGGTTATCACATCTAACTGCTTCATTCCCTATCAATGACGAGGATACTGAGTCAAGCCAATCGTGAAGCAACATTTTGCATTTGGATGGGGAGAATCGCATCCCAAACATGCTTACATTCTTGTTTAAGATAGTGAAAAGATTCTGCATTTTATCAGCATTTTCACCTTAGTGAATTATATCATCTGCATATTGTAAGTCAGCAAGTTTATCTCCAGGATGGAGGTCATCCTGGGAGAAGTCAGACGATGACAATGTTAACTCTAAAAGTATGTTGATGATAAAATAAAATAAAAATGGGGAAGGCGGACAACCTTTACGAACACCACTTAAAGTAATGACTCGGTGTGTGGTGTTCGTGTAGGGAGCTTGTATAAGGTTAACGTACTTCTCTGGTACACCTTTCAATGACAGACATTGCCACAGCCTTACTATCGATGGAGTTAAACGCTGCCTTGATGTCAAGGAATAGAGATATTGTTGTGCGTCTAAAAGTGTGCCTATGTTCCAGAACCTGTCGAAGTGTGAATATTTGGTGTATACAACCACCACGTCTAGGTCTGAAACCACCTTGGTTGACTCGAGTTTGTTTCTTACGATCTCTAGTTAGATGTCGAAATATATTATCGAAGCTAATGTTTTAGACACTGTATTCGTTAAGCCGATTCTTTGGTAATTGTCACATGAGAACTTCTGTCCTTTCTCATAGATTGGGATGATTAGTGTTTGAGACCAGTCAGATTGTATAATGTCCAGTTCCTAGATTCTAGCGAAGATCCCAGTTAATCTCATTTCTGAATCTGGACCACCATCCTTAAATATCTTATGGGTTAATCCATTATATCTTGATGCTTTCCCTCTCGTTAGACTGCTTTTAGCCTTCTGAACGTCACTAAGACTTTGGGTGACCAATATTAATTTGCCATTCTGATTGTTTGAGGTTGATAGGCAACTGAGATGATACAGTAACGTTAGTACAAACTACCATTTCTTAAGCTGTTTTGTCATTTCACTTCTAAGTCTCATCAGTCCTCATTTATCGGTGTCTAATCAAATCTCGTCACAGATTAACCGTCGTATGTCGATAATGCTGTTTATTTCTGAGACAGTCACAATGAAGTCTGGAACCAACCTGGTTTTCCCGCATTTCCAGTTCACAAGTCTTGGGCATCTGATAATTATTGAAACTAGTATATTATACCCTATTAATCAAATTAATTTCTCTATAGTTATTTCAAGAGGATTTATTCATTTTAAAATCTACCACGGAAGATGGACACCTGTTGAGATTCGTCCTGGATTTTTAATTTACATTTGTGCAACGGTGGCATAGAGCGGTTAGCATTCGTCTCTAGGTTATAAGGTTGTAGATGATATTTTTATCAGCTCCCACAGAACATGTCTGGTTCAATGGCGAGTATGTAAACTTGTACCTGAGTTGTGAGCAACTGTGACTACAAACCGAATCTTAGTGTCTAAAATGTTTTCCTCATTTTATTACCTTTTTCTTTCTTTGTAGCTATTGATGGTTGGACCCAGTTCGGCTTAAATCATCGTTATACAATATTTTTAATAGAACAAATGCGTGGAGCACTTCATTGTTATCGTTATAAGTTTCGTTATCATTGGCAAATGATCGATCGATTACGCCAAAAGGTAAACAGTTTTTTTTATTCTTTAATGCTTCACTTATTTGCGTATTTTGCTTTGAGTGGTGGTAGAGATTAGTCTTTCCCATCGGCAATTAAAGCTTGCACAGCATTTTTTATTCAATGTTTGTTTTATATTATTTTGTAGTTCACTCCTCCTGTTCCATGTTCTGAAGGTTGTGCTCGTGCGGTCCCATGGACTAAACCTCGTCGTCCACGTAACCACGCCCACGACCCGCTTAGTTTCCTTCATTGTAAAGCTAATCCTCCTCCACGACCCTTAATTAGTTCAGGTGATGATAACAGTATACTTCCTTACCAGGATGCCTGTTTGACTAATACAAATGAACCAGCTAAACTTTTATCACCTAATGAACAAGCCACTTGCCGTGAAGCTGCTCGTCAAGCTGCCCTTTTAGTTGCGACACAACTTAAACTTCCACAACGTCTGCGTAAATCATGCATCGCAAAAGCAGTTGTACAAGCAACTGGTATACCGTTACAGTCTACTCCAACAAAATCAGCAAATGATAATGAACTTATGAATTCTACTGATCAAGTATTTGGAGTAAATTATTCAGATGATGACGACAGCTGTTCAGTATCATCAAAACATGAAGAAGGTGAAGATAACGAGGACGACGAAGCAGATGAAGATGATATAGGAACAGTAAGTGATATTACCTTGTATCTGTCAGATATGTCTTTGTCCTTCCTATATTAAGCCAATAAAATTGATTCTGACTACTTACCGACGTGATGCATTAGAGGCAATTTACCGACCTAAAATCCCCGTCCTCAGGTTCCAATAAGGAAAGTGAAAAAGCCAGCTGATTACATTCTATACTTTATTATACAGACAACACGGTTAGAATATAATATACAGTAATTAGTAAAACACATTTTTTGCAACGCTAGGTTATTGTTGATACAAAATCTGAGTAATAGGTTTATGTTTAATTTACAGTAACTTAAGAACAGTTAAAGGTATAATACTAGATGCTGACAATTAAGGGAATGTAAAACTTTCACGAACCAATTGTTTAATAAATTCACCTCAAAAATATAAATCCTGATGTTTGTCGTTCCTACTTATTCGTGTCGTAAATGTAAGTTAGATTATGATCTATTCAACAAGTGGGTTACTTACCACAGTGGATCTCAGATAGTTTGAAATTCATTTCTTATGATGCACTGTTCATGCGGGAGGTAATTTGTAAAATTATGTTGTGTATGGGTAACTAGCATAACTAACATTAACTTATTTAGCAGCATGATATTCATTAACTGAAAGTTTTATCAACAACATACATTCAACATACATATATTGTAATCACCTATCAAAATTCTAGATAATACTACCATTGATTGGTTAATAACATATAGTTGGAAGCTATACAATAATTGTTTACTTCGGTTGTTGTTTTTCTGGTAAGTAACAATCCACACTAAGTTTAGTAATAGCATCTTAAGTCTATTAAAGTACATTTAGTAAGGAAGGGAGAGATGTTGTGCAAACTTGTAAACTTATTGAATACATAGTTTCTATCAATAAGATGGAAGTTACTGGCTATCATCAGCTAAGTGAAAAACGAACAGACCAGTTAATTTCGTTGTCACTAACTTTCCATATATAGGATACTTATGTTTGATTTGGAGTTATAATATTTATTATGTTAATGTTACATATGAATATCATCAGTATACCTTATTTACTATAATTAGTAACTTGCTGACGTAAACATTCTGTGAGTACCGTATATACATATCATACGATATATGTGTTTATTACTATACTCATAACATAAACTACTGCTGGTTTTGAAACTATAACTTGATGGAAGTAGTATCTGCAATCATATGTAAACTTATTAATCCATCTCACAAAAACATAAATGTCTCATTATAGATCGGCTAATAGGGAATAAACTATCCACTTACTCGCCGGAATTACTTATGCATATCCTAATTCTTAAGTTCTGATACACTAGGTTTTCAGTAACATGTTTTAGGAAGATTACTTTTAATTCACTAACAATATTTTGAATACAAAACCAGTGGCGACATTCTGTCAGAAATCCTTTATACGGATAATAACTGATCGATTTTGGTCCTGAAACTGCGGCATAGAACATACGTGTTCTTGCTTTTACCAAGTAATTTCTATCAAATTAAGCAATGTTTATACTGGGTTGCCGATATATATGCTCTGTATATCTAGCGGCTTTGGTCATTTTCTTTTTGTCTAGTTATTACGTGCTGCTTGTTGAGGTGACATTCACGCTAAAGACCTCATTTCGATAGTCTAGTGTTATCAGAAACTGACTTCTGTGAGCATGCACGACCCAATATGTCTCTGCATAATACAAAAAATAGCCGAAATTAGAGTCTCCAATAAAATTGGTGATTAGACTTAACTCTAATATGTAGCTTTTAGCCACTAAATGAACTGGAAAATAACCAGGAGTTTTGAATATACATCTACCAAACATTGAAAATGTTGCAGATAAATTAATCCAGTTATTATGTACTATACACTAGGCTCGTGATTCACAGACCAGTTCTGTTACTTCCTGTAGTGATTCTACTATGGCTTGGGAAACTTGATACAACTTAGGCAAACGACAGTAATCGTTACTACACTTTGATGACAGGTACTACTATTTTCTTATCGTTCTAGCTCTAGTTATTCCAACAAAAAAGCTTAAGAGCAATCGTTAGTGTTGATAAAAAAGAAAACTTCTAATCACTGGAACACATTTAAAGGATGCAAGCCATTAATAATATTGTTGCTATATATAGTTTTCTAGTTGTACTGTTTTTTAAACACTAATTGTTTCCACAAATCTTTGATACGTTCACATCACTCGGACATTTTTTAAACATGAATTTTCCTTCTTTTCTTCAAGATTGCAACACAATTCAGTCGACTACTTTCAGGACCATCGGCTCGATTTTATCGTGTCTCTGTGCACCCATCACGCATACACGGTCGCGGTTTATTTGCTTTACGCGAATTTCGTGAAGACGAAATGGTTATTGAATATACTGGAGAGTTAATACGAAGCATTATTTGCGATGCACGTGAATTAAAGTATCGTGCAACTGGTGTAGATTGTTACATGTTTAGAATAGATCCAGATTGGGTTATCGATGCTACTTACGCTGGAAATGCTGCTCGATTTATCAATCATGCATGTGATGTATGTGTAATTTTGCATTTGCATATATTTCATATAGCCTTTACACGTGTCTGTATTCGGATGTTATCATAACATCGTTTGTTTCAAACAAAGTGCCTTATGGAGTATTTCATGCAATGGTTCTGTGCATATTCTATCCGCACCTTAATATGAAATCCATAACAGCTATTGTCATAAAACGAATAAATATGATATGATACAGCAGTCAGTCGTAATCAACTTAGAGTTTAGTACATATGTACCGTGGCTAATTTCTAATACTATATTAGCATAATGATGTAAGAATAACAAGGTGTATACTAAAAGAGTTGACCTAACGTACGGCAATAGTATTGAGGAAAATTGAAAATTCTTAATATTGTTAAATATAACGAAATAAAAACATATTAGGATGATATATTGAAATTCAGAATTTCTTTAGTATATTGTGATCCCCAATACTTTAAACTATCTCTTTAGCATTTACTATTCTCTATAACCGCCATATTTTTTATTTACGAAAAAAACAACAAATTAGTGATTTTAAGTGTGACATATACTCAAGTATCTTAATTTTGATCAATTCTGATAAATTAGTACATTTACCTAGTATTCTTGTACGGTTTAATATTTCAAAACATTCCAACCATTTAACGTCACCAATGGTCTGAAACGTTGTTTGTCCTTGCTCAGATTCGATTCCATCGACATAAATGTATTCACCTTTTGTGTGAATATCAGATTTTTATCCCATGAAATTCATTCTTTACTTTTCCACTATTACTGACTTATCGTTGGACGACTAAGTATGCAATGCTTTCGAATAAAAGTCACATAATAATAAATGTATACTCATAAATTCTATAAATTGTCATATTTTGTATTTCATTAAACGACTCCTTTTAATAAATACCTCCTTTAATACCCTTCATAGAGTGTTATATTCAGTTAGACTTTGGTCTTAATTTGTTTTTTTCTTGATTTCAGTAAAAATCTTTAGTCTCCATTTATCTCCAACGTTCACTGTGTATGTCATACGTCACACTTTCTTCCACGTTTTCGCTTACTTAGTAAATTAGTGCTGTATAGTCGAGTGTAATTTTCATCTCAATTCAAATCCAGAGGTCTACTTCGTTTCTAATTCTCATTTGATACCTTTGACTGTTCTATACTGGATATCTTCATAACAGTCAGTTGTGAATAACTTTAGTTTTTTCCTGAAATGAAATCATTCATGAACGCTAAACCTCCTCATATACAGTGTTCACCCACTAACAGACGTTAAAGTACTAGATATAATACACTCGGTGAACGTTGGTGAACGTTACGTGTAACGTCGTCGTAATTCGAATATTAAACTGCATTTTTACAATAGTAATTCCTCATACGAGAGTATACAATGTTCATTTGTTTTGTTATATCTCCCCCTGTTTACATTGTGTTGTGCATTTTCAATCATACAATTCCAAGGAAATCAATAATTGTTCGCTTATAATCCTAATAATTTTGTTTTCGTATTGCTGAATGAATTGTGTTTTTTTTTACCTAGCCTAATTGTTATGCCAAAGTTTTGTCTATCGACGATAAAAAGCATATCGTTATCTTAGCGCAACGAAAGTAAGTAATGCATACATTAATTACTATTTATGAAATGTTTTCGCTATTGCTTTGTGTGATTTCGTAGAGATTTTCTCAGTCTCTGGTACTATTAGGGGAATGAAGGTGGTTATCACTTCTAATTGCCCACATCGATGCAGGATTCTTCTGAAAATTGGGTGGGAGTTAATCATGACGATATGGGAATGTCGTCATAGTGCCCAATGAATAAATGCTTTAGGTCGATCTCACACGATTTTTCTATGGTTTATAGGTTTCTTTCTCACAAGATTCAAAGCGTTAAACAGTTGGTTTGTTACTCAGTTGGGACTACTTAAGAGTTAGCAAACATTCTGATTCTTAACAGTTTATTAAGTTTAGGTTTGTCATTGAATCACGGACTTAAAATATAGTAGTTCACATATGATTGGTTTTGGTTAATTTGTTGTAATATTGTTTATTTAACTCTCTGTCAGACTAGGAACTACACTTCCCATTCGAACATTAGAAGAGGCATTATTATTCATTTTAGAGGTTGTATACAGCTTGAGTGGTTGAAAATAATTGGTCAAAAATCGTGTTATTTCATACTTCTTTATGGATTGCGATCATGGCCAATTAGTTGAACAGTCTGCGAGCGTTACCATTGAGCTGTCTCCGTGTCGTAGACACCCACCTATAGGCTTAGTAGTAATTGATGTCATTTATGTCTAGCTATTGATGCTGATAGAATTCTGTTTGCTATATGTCTGCTAGTCTAAGTGATTCGACATTATGTTGGAGACAGCGCAAACGTATTCACTCTTTATCTTCTTCTAAATGTTTGAGTTCTATCACTTCTTGTTGAACAGTATTCTGGTATTCATTTTGTTAACTTAATTTCATCACGCTATTGAACAAGTTCACATATATGTCAAACTCTTCGTTGTTACATTTGAATAATTTTCGTCATTTCTACTATTCTGACAAGATCTTAACTCCTTTAAAGATTCGCTGATTTCTAGACAGGTTAATCAGATACATAATAAATATTCGTTTAGTATACATGACTCATATTCAGTAGTAGAGTGTATTATTGATTATGAAATTTAATCACCTAGCAGATCACGAATAGTTCAATTTTTTGGGTAATTACCTTAAGAACTTCTATAACTGTTTCATGATTTTTGTATACCTGGTCGAAGAGTCTTAAATAGGTCAAAATTCGTATCCTCAAATCAAAGTTTTCAGTTGCAATTCAACTTTCATTCAGTGTGTTCATTAAAATAGTTCATTCTAGAGTGATGTTATTGACGATAGGCTTTTTTTGTTTAGTCGAATAAAGCTTACCTACGATCATCCTCTAATCGTTTGTTTTATTCTTCGTTATTATTCATTTGTAGAATTTATCCTGGGGAAGAACTGACATATGATTACCGTTTTCCTAAAGAATCTGATAAATTATTGTGCAATTGTGGCAGTTATACTTGTAGAAAATATTTAAATTAATCATCTTTATATAAAAAAAAATAGATATTTTTAATTTTGTGTTATGTGTTCTTCTACTATTGTTTCAATGATACAGCTGTGTCTTTGTACTCCTCCTCTTTCTGCCTCATTTTTATTTACCGGTTATTTGTTATACCTATACAGGAATATACATATTTATCAGATTTCATTATATTATATACATATGAAGCTTAATTGAAATCTTTTGTCTTCTTTTTGTGTACAAAAATTCATTGGTTCTAAACTCTCCATATATTGTTCCGTGTTTTAATTTCCAGCATTTTTTTTTGTTGAAAATAAGTGAGAAAATTCTTAACTATTATGGTTATATTTTATGCATTATGACAGTAGTGTGTATATTTCATTGATGTAATAATAATATTTATGTATGTATATAAGTATACTAATCTTTATTAAGTTTTTTTTTTACATAAACATTGAATATAAGTATATGTATATGTTAAAAATAAGCTACTTTTTTTTAAAAAAAGATTTTACTTTTTAATCAGTTGGTTTTTTGGGTGGTTGCAAAGGGTGGTAGTACTGCTAGAAGAAGGTATCAACCTTGTTAGACTTAGTAGCGAACTACTTCTGTTGAGCGTTTTCAGTGTTGGAACAATTTAGGTAAATGACTTACTTATGTACTTGTTGACAGTCTTCGTAAAAGCTTTCAGAAGGTGGAAAGTTCTAAAATTACTTTGTCTAATTAGTATTATCTAGAATTCCAAAAATCTACAGTGTATTTGTCCTACTTGGGTGGGTTTTGTTATTAATTTTAGCATATTATCTGGAAGATTCTAGAATATCATGGTCACCTATAATCTATAAATGTCAATTTTTCTGTAGTTAAACCAATCTTTACTTGAAAAGTTTTCTTTCCAACTTCTCACCTTTAATGAGTGTTAAATGAAAGAGATTTTGGGGACTAGGGTGCGATTAGAAAGTCGAATACTCAGGGACACTGCAAAATCGTTATTATTATTCCGCTCATGTGGTAGCCGAAATAACTGTTTACACTCTTAGAGGTGTACATTTAGAGAAGGTGATACTTACTTACTTACTTACTGCCCGTTACTCCTCGCTGAGGAGCATAGGCCGCTCACCAGTGTTCTCCATTTAACTCTGTCCTGAGCAATCCTTTCCAGTTGCTGCTCATCCTTTTAATGTCTGCTTCCAATTCTCGACGCAGCGTGTTCTTTGGCCTTCCTCTTTTCCGTTTCCCAGCAGGATTCCATGTCAATGCTTGTCTTGTGATGCAGTCTGATGGTTTGCGTAGTGTATGTCCTATCCATTTCCACCGTCTTTTCCTAATTTCCTCTTCGGCTGGAAGTTGGTTTGTCCTCTCCCATAGTAAGTTGTTGCTGATAGTTTCCGGCCAACGGACATTCAGTATCTTGCGTAGGCAGTTGTTTATAAATACCTGTATCCGTCTGAGGATGTTTGCAGTAATTCTCCAGGTTTCAGCTCCATACAGCAGGACTGTCTTCACGTTCGAATTGAAGAGTCTGAATTTGAGGTTAGTTGATATTTGTTTTGAGTTCCAGATGTTTTTCAACTGCAGGAATGCTGCCCTTGCCTTGCCAACCCTTGTCTTTACATCTGCATCAGACCCTCCTTTTTCATCGATGATGCTCCCCAGATATGTGAAGGTATCCACCTCTTCCAGAGTTTCCCCATCAAGTTGAATTGGGTTGGTGCTCCCTGTGTTGTATTTGAGAATCTTGCTCTTACCCTTATGTATGTTCAACCCTACTGCTGCTGAAGTTGTTGCTACACTGATTGTCTTCGCTTGCATTTGTTGGTGTGTATGTGCTAAAAGAGCTAGATCATCTGCGAAGTCCAAATCATCGAGTTGCATCCTACTTGTCCATTGAATCCCGTACATTCCCTCAGATGTGGAGGTCTTCATGATCCAGTCGACCACTAGGAGGAAGAGAAAAGGTGACAGCAAGCAACCTTGTCTGACTCCGGTCCTCACTGAAAATGCAGTTGTCAGTTGTCCTCCATGCACAATTTTGCACTGGGTTCCGTCGTAAGAGTTCCGGATGATGTTGACGAGTTTCTCTGGTACACCGTAGTGTCGAAGAAGTTTCCATAGTGTTCTCCTATCTACACTATCAAACGCCTTCTCATAATCAATGAAGTTGATGTACAGGGGCGAGTTCCATTCAATTGATTGTTCAACGATGATCCGTAGTGTTGCGATTTGGTCCGTGCACGACCGATCCTTCCGAAAACCAGCTTGTTGATCTCGAAGTTGAGTCTCCACTGAATCTTTCATTCTGTTCAACAATACTCTGTTAAAGATTTTCCCTGGTATCGACAGTAGCGTGATCCCTCTGTAGTTGTCACATTTGCTCAAATCTCCTTTCTTTGGTATCTTGATAAGATAACCTTCTTTCCAGTCTGCCGGCACTTGTTCTTCTTCCCAGATCTTTTTGAATAAAACGTGGAATATCTTTGCTGTTAGGTCGATATCTGACTTGAGTGCTTCAGCTGGTATATTGTCAGGTCCTGCTGCTTTCCCACTTTTGATTTGCCTGATGGCCATCTTGATTTCTTCCATCGTTGGTGGAGTGACATCTATCGGGAGATCTGTAGGTGCTGCTTCAATGTCCGGTGGGTTCGGTGGAGCTGGCCTATTTAGAAGTTCCTCAAAGTGTTCTACCCACCTATTCTTTTGTTCTTCAATCTCAGTGAGTGTCTTGCCTTCTTTGTTCTTGATCGGTCGCTCTGGTTTACCATGTTTATCTGCCAGTTTCTTCGTTGTGTCGTATAGCTGTTTCATATTTCCTTCTCTTGCAGCCTTCTCCGCTGTCGTTGCAAGGCTTTCGATGTATTTCCGTTTGTCAGCTCTAATGCTCTTCTTTACTTGCTTATTTGCTTCTGAGTATTCAGCATGAGCCTTGATTTTTTCTGCTCTTGTTCGGCTGTTGTTGATTTCTATCTTCTTGTTCCTCCTTTGTTGAATTTTGCTCAATGTCTCAGTGGAGATCCATTCCTTATAATGGTGCTTCTTGCGGCCTAGAACCTCCTGACACGTTGACGTTAGTGCTTCTTTGATTTCTTTCCAGTTGTCCTCCATAGTGGTTTCTTCTTTCGGCAGATCTTGTAAGGCTTGGAACCTGTTGTTGAGAGATATTTTGAATTCATTGAGTTTGTCAGTGTCTCGGAGAAAGCCTGTATTGAACCGTTGTACTGCTAACACTCCAGTTGTCCACTGCTTCTTTAGCTTCAGTTTTATTTTAGAAACCACCAAGTGGTGGTCTGAAGCTATGTCAGCTCCTCTCCTGGTTCTTACATCTTCCATTGATCTTCGAAATTTTTTATTGATACATATATGATCGATTTGATTCTCAGTAGTATGATCCGGTGAGACCCATGTAGCCTTGTGTATGCGTTTGTGGGCGAATATTGTACCACCTATAACCAATTTGTTGAAGGCACATAGGTTTGCAAGTCTTTCACCATTGTCGTTTCTGTCTCCCAGTCCTTGTCGTCCCATGATTTCTTCATATCCAGTGTTGTCCATTCCGACTTTGGCGTTGAGGTCTCCCATCAGTATTGTCAGATCCTTTCCTCGACACTTTGCTATAATTGATTGCAGTCTATCGTAAAACTGATCTTTGTCTTCGTCGTTGCCGTCGTTGGTTGGTGCATAGCATTGGATAATATTCATTGTAATCCCTTTCTTCATTGTTTTGAAAGATGCTTTGATGATCCTGGGTCCATGTGGTTCCCATCCCACAAGTGCATTACATGCCTCCTTGGACAGCATCAGAGCAACTCCTTGAGTGTGGGGAGCATTTTCCTCTTCGTGGCCGGAGTATAGTAGCGTCTCTCCCGAAGCTAATGTTTTCTGTCCAGCTTGAGTCCAATGAGTTTCGCTGATTCCGAGTATTGTCAAGTTGTATCTCTTCATTTCTGCAGCTATTTGATTTGTCTTCCCGCTCTCCCACATTGTTCGAACATTCCATGTACCTATAAAAATATTTGCTCTGGTTGTTAGAAGGGGGGGCATCGGCCTCATGACTTCCGAAGAATTTCGGCTTTCATCATGAGGCGTCATATATCCTTCCACTCCCAGGGCAGAGTTTAAATGGTTTAAATGGTTTATCTTGTTTAATCTGGTTTGCGTTTTTTTAGCAAGTTTGGGTTTTTACGGGATGGGGGTGCTAGCCCCATGCCCAACCCTCCTCCTTTACCCGGGCTTGGGACCGGCAGTAACCCTAGGAGGGCTACAGGCGGAGTTAGAGAAGGTGATAAGTTGTATATAATTCTTTAGCATTATTTCATTAAGTACTAACCACAGTACACACAGTTGATTACCTGTATGTGTTCGACAGAATGGGATGCATATACATGTAACATAATTCCAGGTTTTAATACTGGTAAGGTTTGCCCGAGTTCATTCAATTCTGACTGTTCTTAATCCATTAAGTGATGAGTAATCTACAAAACTTGACTTCCAAGTCGTTTTCTGACATGTTTCCCTGTTAGTAAGCATTCTATTTTACTAAATTGAAAATTTGATTTAATAGATAGTTATCAGTATATTCATGGGTCTAAATCAACATTCAGGTCTTCACAACTGTCACTCGGCTTCTTCGAGCCATTACATTTATCTATTGGTCGACACCATATAATGAATCGAAGTATATCCACTTATCGAACCCCCTTATCTCACTCTACTGAAAAGAAATTTGTCCTAGTAGAAGTAACCAGAAACAGTTATGGCCGATAACATTTACTACTGAAAACATTTCATCACACTACGTATATTAGGAGTCAGTAAGTTCAGATTATAACTGATTGGTTTAATTAATAAAGCAACTTTGTACTGACATTACGTAGACCCAGATTATTCCCATTTCTTACCCTTATAACTGAGTTGTAGGGATATCAGAATATGGAATATTTATTTCTTAATAAATGTAGCTTAGTAAAATTGTAATATATTTATATGCTTTTATTAACAGTCTAAAGTCATTAAAAATTATATTCAGTTCAATGGCTGAATAAATAGTTTAGTGTGAATGCACAATAGTACTAATGAAATCTAGGATTAAAAGATTTCCACCGCATCAACAAACAGTTCTAAATATTGGTTACCAATTCACCCAATCCTTATTAGAGAAATGAATGTTCAGGTATTCCTGTGTCTGAACTTTGGATATTTGTTTCGACTTATTGTAGTATTTCTATAATATACTATTCAGTCAATCAGTCAGTTAAAACGTAGAACTTGGCACATACGTACATCAGTTCAAATTTCCATGCCTCAAATAGCAGATAGAGATTAAGTTTTCAGATCAAATGCCAGAGTAGGTGAGGTAGTAACAGAGTTAGTATTAATGGAATTGAATAGAGATCGGAGGTAAGATTTAAGAAAGTATGATTCAGTAGAAAGAAAATTATGATAAGTTCAGAAACTTAAAATTTGGAGGAAGACAAGGAGTGGATGCACCTGTGCCATTGCCAACGATTTTGAGCCACATCACACAAAGTCTCTAACCATTTTTGACGATCATTACTTGGACCCCAACCGGGTAGTCTGCACCTATTAACGTGCATGACTCCGCCCAATTGTCAGTGATTTCATGGACTGGTGCCATATTTTGGTTTGGCCGCCCATGAGATTTCTCCATCCTACTCCTACACCAGACGGTATTGTTCATCGAGGTATGCGGTGGTTGGGCATACGTAACACATGTCCTAACCACCTCAGCAGAGCGATGAGGATTTATTACTTCATCAATAGACTGATCGTATTTACCTAGTATAGTACTCTATTCGTAACCCACATATTGCTTACTCGTTGTTCCCAATAAACATGAGCAGCGCTTCGAATACATCTATGATGGAATACTAGTAGCCTACGAATATCGTGTACCCTTGATGGCCATGTTTTACATCCATAAAGTAAAACGGATCGAAGTGTTGTACTGTAAACGCGTCCTTTGATCGGAAGACGGATGTCTCTCCTACGCCACAAGTGATGCATATTGTCAAAAGCCAATCGGACCTTATGTATACGAGCAGAGATTTCAGCAGACACCAGACCGTCAGGGCCGATGAGGCTCCCAAGATAATTGAAGCGGTTATCACATCTAACTGCTTCATTCCCTATCAATGACGAGGATACTGAGTCAAGCCAATCGTGAAGCAACATTTTGCATTTGGATGGGGAGAATCGCATCCCAAACATGCTTACATTCTTGTTTAAGATAGTGAAAAGATTCTGCATTTTATCAGCATTTTCACCTTAGTGAATTATATCATCTGCATATTGTAAGTCAGCAAGTTTATCTCCAGGATGGAGGTCATCCTGGGAGAAGTCAGACGATGACAATGTTAACTCTAAAAGTATGTTGATGATAAAATAAAATAAAAATGGGGAAGGCGGACAACCTTTACGAACACCACTTAAAGTAATGACTTGGTGTGTGGTGTTCGTGTAGGGAGCTTGTATAAGGTTAACGTACTTCTCTGGTACACCTTTCAATGACAGACATTGCCACAGCCTTACTATCGATGGAGTTAAACGCTGCCTTGATGTCAAGGAATAGAGATATTGTTGTGCGTCTAAAAGTGTGCCTATGTTCCAGAACCTGTCGAAGTGTGAATATTTGGTGTATACAACCACCACGTCTAGGTCTGAAACCACCTTGGTTGACTCGAGTTTGTTTCTTACGATCTTTAGTTAGATGTCGAAATATATTATCGAAGCTAATGTTTTAGACACTGTATTCGTTAAGCCGATTCTTTGGTAATTGTCACATGAGAACTTCTGTCCTTTCTCATAGATTGGGATGATTAGTGTTTGAGACCAGTCAGATTGTATAATGTCCAGTTCCTAGATTCTAGCGAAGATCCCAGTTAATCTCATTTCTGAATCTGGACCACCATCCTTAAATATCTTATGGGTTAATCCATTATATCTTGATGCTTTCCCTCTCGTTAGACTGCTTTTAGCCTTCTGAACGTCACTAAGACTTTGGGTGACCAATATTAATTTGCCATTCAGATTGCTTGAGGATGATGGGCGATTTGGATGAAGCTGAGTGCCAGTTGGACTGTTCCTTAAAGTGTTCTGCCCATCGGTCAAACCTTCTGGATTGACAGTGTATAATCCTCCTATCTTTTTCATAGATAGTTTCACTGATATTCGGATTACCTATACTCGTTTACTTGATAAGTCTGAATAGTTGCTTACTGTTATCTATTGCGGCTGCCTTTTCCATCTCTTTAGCTTTCGCCACCCACCACAGATCACGGTCATTGAGTAAGGTATCAACATGCTTGTGTTTAAGTTGCTTTTACTCTTGATCCTGTTCGGAAACAGACAGGATGTATTGCCGAGCATTTATCAGTTCAGTAGATGCAGCTGAAGCCCACTGAGTTTCGTTAACGTTTGGTTTAGTTTTCTAGTAGATATTACTGCTGTTTCAACAGCTCTTTGGATATCATTCCAAGCTGACTCGGGATGGGTATCGCTTACACAGTTGACTTATTGGTTTTTTAGTTGTTCCTGAAATGTATTCTTGACTTTTTCATCATTAAGTTGAACTCTTATGGGGATTTTTGCCGTGGATCTTTTACGTCCGGTGAGACGCAGACTAATACGTGCTCGTACTAAAGCATGGTCTGGGTCTAAACATGTGCTCCAAAATGAGCGGCAGTCTTCTATCGAGCCTCTTCAACGTTGGCTAATATCGACGTGGTCCATTTGAGTTCATGTTTGAGTTGGTTGTAGAGGTCGCCATGTCAACTGATGTCTTTCCTCATGCTTAAAGTTAGTGATTATGAGAAATAGACGGTTATTTGAACATAGTTGTAATAAACGGTCGCCATTATCTGTTCGTTGAGCCTCGACACCATAAAATCCACCTAGGTGCCTTTCGGTTTCTCTTAGTCTTACTGCTTGAACGTTGAAATCACCAGCCACTATCACTAAGTCAGTTCACTTAGCGTTTTAAAAGAGGTAAGAAAACTTTCTGTAAAATTCACCTTTTACTGCATTTGAGATGCAATCAGTGGGAGCGTAGGCAGAGACAACAAAGTAGCAACGGCGTGTGTCCCAATCTTTCCGAGTTTTTAGCGTCCCGTGTAGACGGACAGTGCATAGGCAACTGTCTATTGGAATTCAGTCAAGAAGAGCCTGTTCAGCTTTTGAACTTAGTGCTATACCTACACCATCAAGGTCTCTACTAATAGCTATGTGGTCTTTGGAAACACAAAGGGTAAACCGGGCCGTTTCTTTATTTTGACAAGGTGACGTCAAGCGAATGTTTGTACTTGGATCCTGTTTATGCGTTTCGGAGACGCAGCAAACATCTATGGAGTGGGAATCTAGGGTCATAGCTAGGGAGGCCTGTTGTCCTATTTGGCCTAAGTTTCGAACGTTAAAAGCTCCGATATGTAGTTTAGTGCGAGGTTTCAGGAGACCAGGAATAACCTTTCGTGAACTCAAACCATTAGCATTAGAGGCGTGAGGTGATAAAGTTAGGCTAGGCGGGTTAATCATGGGAATAGGGGAGTTATTAAGAGTTGGTGGTGGGATTTGACCTCGAACAAGATGATCTCTTGTGCTGTTAGAGGTAGGAGGGCGGTTGTCACTTCCTGGCTGCCCACACCATGGAAGGATATTACTTCTTGAGGTACCTGAGAAGGAAACTGGATTAGTATTTGTCATAGTGACCCGAGAGCGCGATCTCAGAGCCCAGTCGGCAACTGCTTGAGTTAAGTAACTACCTTATATTTAATATGGATTAACTGTACTGGTGAAATCTCCCCTCTAGAACTTTATGGATTATCTCTTGAAGTTATTCACTAGTTGGCTGATATTAATTCCAATTATCATAACTGTTATTGTTATTATTATTTGAATTCCTATCTTTTTATAGATAATAATCTTTTTAGAAAGAAAGCACTTGCGATTCAGCGTAAATCAGATTTTTCAACGACTTCTGCATCTCGATGAGAAGTTACCATGAATGAACACAGAATTCAAAAAAATGTTTTGAATAGTTTTATATTTAATTAATCCATACAATTTATCAACCACAATGAATTTGTTTATTTAAGAAAATATATGTTCTATGTACAACGATATAGTGACACAATATAGTACAGATATGAATCACGAATGCAATAGAACGTTTACTACTGATTAGAAATATGATAATTACTAATAATTGCCTGTTGAATTAGTCGTTTTAGTATGAATGGCCAATCTTTCAACAGTTGATTTTGTCTAGATAACTTTTCTTCAATTAATTGTAGTCCATTTCCATGATTTTCTAACTGAAATATTAATTAAAATAATACTAGTTAGTAGTATTCAGGTTGTCATTTTTTTGTAACTAAATTGTAATTTCAAGATTAAGGAGGCGCACTGTTGAACGACCCATACTAAGACAAAACAGATATCTAGTTCTTCCTTGTGGTCAATGGTTGTCTAATTCAGACCAATTCGTGATATCAAATTACAGTTGAATCTGAAGTGAAGTGGCTTGTTGAGATTGGTATTCAGTTTTAGTTGATTGAATTTGCCACGGATTGATGCTGGTAAGGTACCATTGAAAACTAGAGAGCACTGGACAGCTATCTCGTCCTAGTATGGAACTCCTTAGCGGTGCTCAGAATTATCGGAAGTGAGACAGTTATTACCGTTAACATTAGATGATAGTCGTGCTCTATCACAAATTGAAAGAAGTAGGAATTCTACCATTGCGTTCTCGCCCAGTCATGCAGAAGGTTAGGCGTTTGCCAACCTGAAACTCCTGGAGTGGAATCTATGGTGCGCACTTCTGAGAAGTTCCATACTAGAACAAACCAACTGTCCAGTTCGCCTTGGTTTTCGGTGGTACCCTACAAATATCAATCTGTGAGGTATTTAATCAACTAAAAACGAATTTGTTGATATTTTATTATTTAACTGTCAGTCTCTTTAGTGGTAGTTAGGTAACTTTAGCATTAAGAAGTACATGAGATTAACTGAGAAAATAGTAACTTTAAGAAATAAACTATCTAATATCTTATTATCAGTTTATTGTTATAAACTATATGACTACGATGATTATTCATACACTTCAGGGATTTGAAGCAACCTAAAATTAACACAATTACCTTTTATAATGTATGGATATGTTATAAAATGAATTATGTCGTTTAAAATAGTATTCCATTTGTTTCAGGTTAACATAATGAAGTAGTGTTTTAGCTCATACATAATACTATCTGGTTGAATTCAATAATCTATGATGCATATACGAATGAACTTCTTCATCTATTAAACTCAATCATCTTAATTATCAATTAGTTGATGTTCTAATCAGAAGCAAAAAGATGTTAGCATTTCGATTACCTACTACTTAGTTCAGATAATTAATGTTTCGGGTACAAAATTTCTAGAAATTGGTTATTTAATCAAGAGTTGATTTAATGATAGTATTTGATTGATGAAATTAATTGTATACCAAGTATATCAAAGGTAAATAGAATATCTAGGCACAATAGAGTAATTTTGTGAGACGATATTAGTAGTTATTCAGCATATATCTTCTGTCGAGTGAATATTATCACCCTCCTTATTTGTTAATAAGAGCTTGTTTATCTAAGTATTCATCTCTGTTACTAGAGTCTATGTTATAGCAGAATCATATGTATCTATTTTATTAAGTTTGATTCTCATCAGTAGTTTACAGATAAGGTGTAGCATTCTTGTATGATTCATTAGGCTAACCTTTATTTGTACATAAATGGTACCTACACAGTACATGAGAATGATATGGACAATATTTGTGTAATCAATGATTCAACAGAATTTATTTATTTAATAATTTTACTCTAGGTGAAGATCTTAATGATAGCATCATATTTCTTGGAGTCTTGTTAACAACAAAGTCTGATGGAGTGTCATTAAGTCAGCATTAACAGTTCTATACATTTTAAGTGTAACCTAAATCTTAATCCACCATGAGAAATGTATTTGCTTCGACGACATCATTAAAGAAGAGTGAAACACCATTCCAATCTTACTCATAATGAACGCGTATCAACTGAAATCCATAAATGTATGATATGAGCGAGGGTAAATGTTACAGATAATAACTGTCCCTAAGAAACCTGTATTCTTCAAATTACATTCCCTTGACGATAATATCAGCGCAACGACTAAGAAAGTCTCTGGAGACAACACACCCACAATAGTAATGCATTACACTATATCCTGCATACTTCTCATAATTAGAACAGAAAATGATGGCGTAATTGTTGAATGCATCTTTTTCATGAACACCTACTAATTACAACAAGCGTACGATAAGATAAATCCGTTTCGAATTATTCACACGTCTTCCCACAGGGTTATGTAAGAAATAGTTAATACTAATCAGCAACCCTGTCACACTTAATCGATATAAGGAGTCAAATCTATGTAAACAGAGTTTTCTGAATCAATTGACAGCTCCCTTTCAATTTACTGCACATTTTAATCATACGTCGTATATCTATAAACCTGAATTCATTGGGATTCATCATCAGAAACATGACTTATGCAATATCATATAAAACAGATTCATTTAACCTCTTTTTCTACCTTGTCTATTATAAAAGTTTCAGTCCATAACAAATCAATGGGAATATACAAGTTTATCCTAATACCTAAGACTATGGTAGTTTACAAAAATAGTTATTACATTCACTCTTTTATTAAATTATTTTTATTATTCATGAAAACGTCATCAGTTCTTTCAATGGATATTACATAATCTATCATCTCTATATTTGTATATTTAACATTAGTAACTATGTTAATTACTACCTTTGAACTTTCTGATCATCCTATCCAACCCCACCTTTTGCTATCCATTATCATCTTTTAATTGTTCTATTAATCAGTCATAAAAACAAAAAACAAAAATGAAAAATAATTTTATTTACCTCTTTGAATTCTGTTGTATTCACATGAACATTGAATCCATTTTGTTTAACATTATTAATTGAATTTTTATTTATTTTTAATTGATAATGAGATGAACATTTGATTGAATCACTTGAAAAGTTTTCAGTTATTTCATTTTCATTATGTAATTTATTTTTTGTCAGCATATCAGTAGTGGTAGAAGTAGTCGTTGTTGTTGTTGTTGTTGTCATTGAAGTAGTCATCATTACTTTATCATTTCGAATATTATTTATATGAGATGAATTATGATGTATATTTAATATGTTTGTTAATAATGTCGGTAATAATGTTGAATTCATTAGTTTCAAGCTATCATTGTTGATATTTGTATTATTTCTAAGATTGTTCTTATTATTCATACTACTTATATCGTGTATAGTATCAAATTTCTTGCAGAAATGTTGATTTAATGCTGTACAGTATGAATTACGCATTTGTAATCTTTCATGAAATAAGTTGAATAAATTTTTGGACTCATTTAATTCTTTTGGTTTAATCTATTTTGAAGAATAAAATAATTAGGGGGGGGGGATTGTGGAGAGAGTTAATTGTCAACTTTGATATCAAAAATTGATCGGAATCAGACAAGCGTTCGTCGAGGAGCCAGAGGGTCCTGGGTTCGATCCTTGACGGAGTCGTGGATGCGCACTCTTGAGGAGTCCCAGACTAGAATGAAATAGCTGTCCAGTGCTTCCGGGTGATCAGTGGTTGTCTGATTCAGATCAACTCGTGATATCAAAATTGACAATAAAATAACTATAAAATATAACGAAAATAGATTGAGTTGGGTGTTGTAGTGATTGCTGAATTTGAATTTTTGGTTGTGAATTGATTTGAGTTAGAAGATGATTGTTCCACAATCAAATTCCTCAGTAGTTTATATCCAAGACTTCAATAGGTGGTCGAGTTAACTACTTTGAAACATTGGCGTTGAGCGTTTCACCGTTAGACCACTGAACAACTGGGTATTCAACGGTTGATATTTATAACTATTGTTAATTCGGGCTATATACCACTCGATGTAACCCTTTATTATTAGTGGGAAGATATTTTACACTTAACTAGAACTGCAAGAATTAACTTCCACCCTCTTGAAGTTAGTCAATGTTAAGTTGATATTGAGTGCCAACAGGCGTTATAGAGATTTTCAAAAGCAGTGACCTGTGGGGTTTGTTCATGTTCGGTGGGAAGTTGCTACCAACCGATTGATCAGGTAAGGTATTATATATAAGTTAAAAATATCGACCGCTGAATGCACTGTAGCTCAGTAGTCTGATGGTTAAGAGATTACAGCAAAGTTTAATTGTAGTAGTCCCGATCCCTTTTTATGGCCATGTATGAGGGCTGTTGAGGCGTCTTATAATGAAATAAAACTGTTTTCCAGTGACAGTTCTCGGTTTCAATGATGATTTTCTTTCTAAGGCTAGTACCTGATATCAAATTCAAAATAAATTCATACTACTTATTGATGATAAGTAATATAAATTGAATAATATCAAATAGTTGAGTGTGTAAAATCAAAAAGTTCCATCAGTTAATGCATAACATTCGAATTTGTCAATTAGGAAAGAAGTGAAATAAAATTCTTGCCTGGTTTATTTATTTTTGAAATAAACTCATCTATCGAAAGCAAATATAATTATAAATAGAAATGTCATAAAAAATTGGGTAGGTATCTCTACATAGAATGACTCTTCTTAGACTTAGATTGTATCTTATAGATTAGTCATGGACTAAAACTGGTCAGCCTTTGTTGCCGTATGTGCATCCTGAGCCGATTGCCTCGATATATCCATAGTACACAAATAATATTTGAAGTCTCATTGTGACTGACAGGCAGAATCCAGGACGCACGTTCTGTCCTATTTGAAAACCCGTCGGTTGGATGTACCTGCATCCTAACGTTGATGTTCACACCGCGATTCGAACTCAGTTCGCCTCGTGTCAAACGCCACCGCGTTCACCACAAGGCTACTGAGTCCAGACGAATCCCAAAAAGGACGAAACGCAAGTTCTGGATTCTGCATGCCAGACACAATCCCACTTAGAAATGACACTTCTTGTCAGTATGTACCTGCCATTCCATACGAGACTTATATTTCAATCATATCATCAACTAGTCAAATGGTATTTTCAAATGTCACTATTAAATCTGAATGTGATTTGGATTCGAACTAGAAATATTATTTTTTACAGTCATTAAATTAGATAAATATGAATGATAAGTAGTTATACATATGAGAGGATTCTACGTTTCTTATAAGAGATATATCTAAACGTTCACATTCTGCTAACATTTGATCATTAGTAGAATTTAGTGTAAACATTTCATGTTATCAGTACTTACTATTTGGTATCATGATTGCATTCAAGTACAAAACTTATGGCAAAAATGTTTAGTATACTATATAATAGAGTTTGTTTGATTAATTATTTCCTTGAGGAGTAACTGTTTATGAAATTTTATGACAGGTTCGTTATCCTGAATTATTGGATCAATAAAGTAAAATTGTTATCATATATCTTCTACTTATATACAGAATGAAACACGACACTTGAACAAACAAATACTATTTCCATTTCGAACTTTATTAGACTTCATTGTAATATACAGTAATAACTATATATAAATTTTAAACCCATCAGGCCAATTTACGAGTCAATAATAACAATACAATAAGTGGATCGGATAACTAGACACAAGAAGAGTATCTGTGTATTCAGCTGTTTCTGCGGTGAAAACTCTGTTGGGTATACTACTGGACTGCTCAATCAACAAGTCAACGTGTAATGATGTAATAGGCCCGACTAAATCTATATGCATGTTTATTCTGCCACACTTCGTAGGATGATCATCGTGCGTTATATATAATTATGGCATTCGTAGTAGTCTATCATCAATTTTTCCGGACAGAATTCGGTTTTGTCTTCTACATATGGCAGATATCCTAGCGATTCGAGCTATCAACCCGAATCTGTGTGTTCGAAAGAAATATGTGACACTCCTTTTATGTAACTTCTCTACTTCTATTTATTTGGACGGACCATTTACACAACACCTAATATTGATGGTTATTATTGCCACCGGAACGACCTTGAGTTTGCTAAAGTAATAGGAGCCAACAGGACTTGTACTATGATTATCATCTGATATACCTGAAAACGATGATTAATTGACACGATTCCTGAGTGATTAAAGTCTTCCCTAAAGGTATGGACAGAAAGAACAAACATTGGCAAATGAGAGTTAAGACCGAGTTATTTATTAGTAAAAATGAATGGCTTTTGTGCATCACATACTTGACCAATCAGTAACAGAAAATACAAAATACAATAAAGGCTGAGTTATCGGAGCTCAGCATAATGAGATCAGTGTTACAATAATTCGTGGAAGGAAAACACATATAACAGTCGTTAATAAGCCTGTGAAAAGCTTACATTTTGAGTAATACAAATATCATAGTTACTGAATGTTCGACCGGATACAGCCTGGTCGTAAGGGTTTAAAAAAAGCATGAAGTCGAGCTTCGATAGATTATGATTCCAGATTGTTTATCCCAATACAACAATCACCATTACTGTTGTAACAAGCTTAATTTTCCAAGTTTTGACCTACTTTCTGTGTTAAAATGCTTGTCTAAATTATGATTATTCTTATCGTCTTATGCGTAACACATCTATTTCAGTTGGGATAAGCTTGTATTTTCCCGTTGATTTGTAATGGGCTGAAATTGGTCAGTCTCTGTTGCCAAATGTGCATCCTGAACAGATTGCCTCGATGTATTCATAGTACACAAGTTATATTTAAGTTCTATTGTGACTGGAAAACAGAATCCAGAACGCGCGTTTTGTCCTATTGCAGTGTAAACATCAAAATCGGGATGCAGGTACACCCAGCCGATGAGTCCCAAATAGGACGAAACGCGCGTCTTGGATTCCGCTTGCCAGTCACAATCGAACTTAAATATCTATTTCAGCTGTTATTAATCATATCACTAAGAATACACTTATCATCTTACCATGGCTTTTTTACTTTATCATTTATTATGATCATTTGTTGTGAAATACGTTTAACGAACTTCTATGATCAACTTATAAGTCACCTTGATTGATACAACATATTTGACTACAAATAGTAATGTGTATTAAATTAAAGTCTGATGAAGATTTACTTGATTAAACTATATTGTTCAGTAATATGTGTTGTTTTAGTCAATATAACAGAACATTTTAACATATACAGAATACTTACAAGTTCACCATTAAAAAATGATAAATTTAATGCATCAGCAAGACTCCAGATAATAAATGACCGCCATAAATGACCAGCTTGTTCAACAATTGAATTACTATCTGAACCAGTTATATTTAACTCAGTTAAATGTTCAAAATCAAGAAGATCGGTAATTTGATGCAAATATTTCAGCTCATTATTTTCAAGATTTAATTCCTAGAAAAAGGCAATAGAAAAACATTTTTGAATAGATCTTGTATTGATAATAATTAAAAAAAAGAAATTTATTTCCTGTTTATAAGGTTTCTATGGCAAACTGAATTTTACTGGATTACAATTGAAAACTACGGAGCAATTAATAGTTGTTTCATTGCAGTTGAAAACTTTAAATAGATGAAAACCGTTTATAGCTCAAGCTGACAATACTGTCCTGGATCAAGTCAATAATCAGTTTATTATTAAATCATACGGTCCAGAAAACAACAAAACATAAAATGTCTTGAACTTCTCAGTAGTACTTACTTGCAACCTCTAAGAGGTTGGACTGAAGTATTCTAGATCTTGTAAACATTGAAATCTAATCATCTGTATTTCAATTACAGTCAGTTTATGATTGTAGGTGCTACAGTTCCCAATCAATTGATTTTGCATGTTATATCATTTCACCGTAATTTCGAGAAAAACTTTTTTGATTTGATTAGTAAATTGTATTCTGCTCTTAATTAATCTAGTTAAAAAGTTGTCAATCCTTTCTAATCATCATTTAGTGACATAAGTTCCAATCAACTTAGTTAATGCAGGCCCATTATTTTATCAAGTAAAATTCAATACATCATTGCTTATAAATCTATTCAGTAAAATTTGTAAAGTGTCTCACAGTCATTCTTTATGTGACATTCAGCATTACCAAAGTCACTGTTGTTCAGTCAATTATTGATCGATTGATGAGGTTGTATAAATAACAAATATTACTGATTGGAAACAATTTGTGATGTTATAAAAACAAATGTCGATTAAGAAAATCTTAAGAACTTCAGAACATTCGAATTAATCAGTAATCCATAAACACGTTGAAATAGATCAAATTTATCAACCAGTTTCAAAGATAATAAACAAATAAAATGACCCAAGATTTGTATCCAGAAGGAAACAAACAGGGAGATAATAATACGACAATTGTTGGCAAAAACCAATCAAGTTAGCCAGTGTTAATTACAGACTGTTAATATTTGTAATGAAATTCTAGTTGTTCACTTCCATCTGAAGCTTGTATTTATGATATTGTTTAGAAAGACAATTAAAGCTTCATAACTAATTCACGTAACCATCACCAAGATTGCTAAATTATGATAATAAATGATTAATTTATCACCTTTAAGTGTGGTAGTAATTCATGAAGTTTATGTATATACTTTACAAATACATTCCAGTTTACATTTCTAATAGTTAATTTCACAACACAATTCAGATTCAGTGTCTCTGATGAATAATTCCTTTCCTCTTCTTCTTCTTCTTCATTGTCATCATCATTCACATAGTTTCCAGGCATATTATTATTTTTATTTGACTGATAACTTTGTAAATCATCGATTAATAGAGAAAAATGATCAAAAATAATCTCGTGTTTTACTAATTCATTTATTTTTTTTGTAGAATTGTTGACATTTTCAGTAACATCCAATGCTTTCATTTTATGAACTTTATCATTGTCAATTACATTGAAGACTGTTGTACAAAGCATTCCTTCAACAATTAAATGAGTTGATCGTTTAAGATAATATGTAAAATTTAATAAATTATCTTGTGTAGATGGTTTCAATGGGTATAAAATACTTTCATTGGTCAATGTTCCAACGGAATTATAGTTAGTTGTATTCTTTTCCTCACAATTATTAACATCAATGTCATTATCATTACGATTTATTTCAACATTTAAATCTATGACTTCATCTACCCAGTCGTCATCCTCATCTTCATTCACTTTCTCTATTGTTGATTTAGGGGAAAATGACTTTGAATCTGAAGACGTAGAGAGTACTGATAAGTCTGATTGAAGTAGATTCGATAGTTCATTTTGGGAATATGTAATAGTATTAGGCTTAGTTTGAAGCGAAGCAATATAAGAATGATTTTTTAATTTCGTAAGATTTTCACTAAATGAATTTGTAGAACTGTAAAACACAATAACGAAACAATGAAACTAAAATAAATAGAATATGAATTGTGTTATATTATTCAGTGTAAACAGAGGTTATCTTTCTGGTTAGCTAATCAAAACAGCGGACTAGTGATTCGTTGTTTCCATTGATACCTTAAACAAGACGAACCTTTTAAATTAAAGTATGCTTCACGATTCAGGATTGTTGATTCTGGTGAATGAAAATGAGTTATCTAATATCCTACTTTACAACAAACTTACATTTCACAGTTAGAATGAGTCATTTGTGATAAATACTACAGTCACACCTTGAAATATCGTTGATAATTTTACAACACATGTACTACGTAATGCGTCTCAAAATATACAGAAAGACTTACACCAACTAATCACTGGGAAACAGCCAGTGCCATCATGTACTTTGTATTAAAAAATGAGAAAGCTGAATAGTTATTTTGTCCTAGTGTTGAACTTAACGGAAGTGCTTATCCTAACAAGGATCGAAGTCTAGATTTCTAGGTTTTGTCGTGAGACCCAAGCAATTAACACATCTGGAGTTGTATCAAATGGCAGGATTGCCACGTCATTACTCCCTAGTTTTTAATGTTACTATCCAGAGATTAATTTGTGACAAATATAAATAACAAATTATGTAATGATCATCTTAAAAGCAAAATGATAGATCTTCACTTTTATACCTACTTGTGGTACTCTATATAAGCATTAAAGTGAAATTTCTGTAACATATTGTTATTTGCATTATATCAAGACATACTGTATAAGTTATTCAAGTTCGACTTCCCACTATATGACGTTTTTACAGCCTTGTTTGGCTATATGGCGGACACTGCATTTAAAGCGTAGCGACATGGTTGTTATTTGTTAGACCAAACAAAATCTGACTATATTCATATTCACGCGCTATCGTTATTGTCTAAATAACCCACGAATTGCGAAATTCAGCAAACTCTTCTTTACCATTAAATTTTAACATAGACATGACTAATAATTGGTTTCTTCAGCTTTTATTGACCTTTACAACCAGTAACAATTATGTGGCCTATAGTTCATGAGAATTCTTTGTGGATTTGCAAAGAGATTTTGAAAGTGTAATGCTTGCATGACAAATTTTATGTTAGGGAGAAGTTAAGTAAGCATTTAATTACTTTCAGTTAGTAAGAAAATGAAATTCATTCATATCGTAGATTACAAGTACTCACTCTTTACATTTGCGAATCCAAAGAAGTTTTGTCTTTAGTAGAGAATTCATAAGTTTGACCATCTTAACTGAAACAAGATTAAGCTTAAACAACATATGGGACTATCAGTTACATTCACAAGTCGTGGGGTAATATTGCTACCGATCGCAAAGTGTAAACAGATTATTTCATTGACCTATTGTGTATTTATTGTAAAGTAGAGACATGTATATTATATAACGGGATTTAGCATCATGTTGACTCTATGCTGACCAACTAAGTGGTCTTAGATGGCGTATTCACACAACGGTTTTGTTTATAGATAATAAACTGTAGTCCTTATATGACATCATGCTTCGAAATAATATATTATAACAAAAAGACAAATTACCATTTGTAATTCAAAAAGAAACTACCCCTCTGATTCAGTAGCAGTTGCGAGATTTAGTGAGGTTAGTAGTCTTGCAGAAAATTTAAACATGTTTCTGTCGATAAAAGAGTTAAGAGTGGGTAGTGTAAATATCATCAGAAGCTGTATTTGAACTTCAGTAACTCATGACCTAATAGGATTCAAGTCTGTCAGTTTATTGGATCATTGTAACATGCTTTTTAGTCCGTAATTTTCTATTTAAATGTCTGAGCCTTATTGATGTATTTTGTATATATCGTTAACATGTACTCCATTATTTTATGAAACAGTCACTTAATCTTAGCCACTCTAACTGGTGCCACAGAGCCTTATTTTACATTTTATTAACAACAACAACAACAGTCAATTTAATATTTTCAACTTAGATGTTTGTTACATCATGTTTACATATTTTCATACTAAAACATATACACCACTGATTACGTATGTAAGATTTTATTGATTTCGATGTGTTACATAACGTAAGCAGGTGAAGAAATAACCAATCGATATAAAATGAATTATCATGTAATTCTACTCAGATTGTTAATCTTGCTGTTTTCATGTAAATAAATGGAAGTGTGTGCATGAAATCCCTCCATTAGTTGTTTTATTAGTATTTCAGTGTAAAAATAGTTTTCATCAGTGACCTTATATCGATTGACAAACCATTGAAAACTAAGAAGTACTTGACGACTGTAAGTTCTGTTTCGGAACATGATGAGTTAGCAAACATATCTGAATATGATATTCAACCTCCTCTCTACCACTTTCCATGCAAGATGCCCTAATCTAGTAACAAACGCTAACAATAATGTATTTAGTAGTTCAATATTTCAAACTGTAATCACTTTTCTGATTTACTAATAAAACAGTAATAAACACTGTTAACACACTAACATATTTCTACAATTCACTCCCAGTGTACTTTCATCTTGTTTCTGATGTTCATTTTTCTCTAAATGTTTCAGCAATGATTTATGCATGATAGTAGTTGGTGTTGTAAGTTTTTGTTTAACAACTGAAAAACATTCTTTAGTTTCTAATAAAAATGAAATTGGTACATTGGTTTTGAATAAACTTTGATCATCTATGATTAAATTGTCGTCTGATTCATTTCCATAAGGCTTTAAAAGAAGTGAAAAGAAAAAGAAATTAAATCAAACTTAAAACAATTTATCCATTTGATAATATAAGAAGACGAAGTTTATCAGAGTTACTCGTCATAATTGCGCAATACATTTCGAACAATTTCATCACACACTTGTTAAGGCATTTATGTATGAATAATAAAGGTCACTAGACAATTTAGAGTATAAGCTAAGGTAACAAGGATAACATGGAGAGCAGTGTGAATCATATTATATCAGACAGGTTGAGTGAAAGCACAATGCGGAGGGAAGATTTGAACTTCTCTATAGTTAAGGCTTTAAAACAATCTTAAACAACACCACAATGGATGATTTGATACCAATTATATGGCTTGTCTTAATTAAGGGTTTAGCAATAAACAATGAAAGTTGTCCAAAAATTTATTTGTTTATCAATAAAAGTTTTTGATTCCGTACTTTGATTTTGATATTCTAGTTCATTTGTTTCCGTAGTCATTTAAGTATATGTTCAGTTACCCTTACATGCAGATTACGATTGCTCCTCCCTATGTATGTTTGTCCACACGCACATGTAAATTGATGGACACAGTCGAATGTCACTCATTCGTTTACATACTGTTTCAGGCCTAATTCTTTGGTGGAGTTGTATGTGCATTGTTGCACTGACATAATTCAACCAGGAAATCAAGGGAGTGCAGTGGTGACGAGTCCCATACTAGAATGAAACGTCTGTCCAATTCTCCCTGGTTTTTACCGGTACCCAAATGACATCAATCTGTGACGAATACAAACAACTAAACTTAATGCCAACCCATCTCCACAAAACTACCTCAATCCAACCAAAAGTATGTATGTTGTTTTACCCTGCAAAAACTAGTTCATTTTTTTGAAAGTCTTATAAAAGCTATAAGAAAGCATGTAGGCAGACAAGAACTTATTGTATTCTGAAAATTTACCTCAATTGTATCCTCCAGCTGAAATTATCTTCAAAACATCAAATGTTCAATAAGTTTATTGCACCGAGAATTTTAAGTTAATAATTATATGCTGAATATCAGAGTGTAATTCGCATTAAAGATTTCATTACAAGCCCTAACTTCTATTATGATTATGTTTTTCATCCAGTAAATTTGGTTAAGCTTTAGTGACGTGTTGATAGTAGACAGTTACAAATAAATCTAGACTCGTAAACTAAAAGTATGCTCTAAGATTTGTCTCTCGCCCATTAAATTAGTGGAAAAATGTCCGACGATGGTGAATGTATCACACCTGGTAAAAGTCAAAGATGCTGTAAATAATTTCAGCTTAGTTTGGAAATTCCAAGCGAATTATTTTCAATACACGATATAATCAAACAGGTAATTAATGTCTAAAAAAGGCAAGGACCAGTCTGGAATGCCCACTGCTGAGGAATATCTCACTAGATCGAAACAGCTGTCCACTGCTCCCTGGTTTTTGATCGTCCCCTGCTAACATTAATCTGTGACGTATTCAATTAATTAAAAAGGCCTTTTGTTTTATTTCACAAAATCATTTCGAAAAATTCATTGGAGACTGGCTTAGTTCAACGGTTGCCTGCATTTATGAATTAGTCTACGTATTGTTTATATTGTAAAACAAATAGAAGAAAATCATGTATGAGTTCTATTTCCAAACAAAAAAACTTACTCTTAATGGATAAACGATAGTATTCTCTTTGAAAAATCTCTTATCATTTGATATCATCTTTTGATAAATTCGATCAGATACAATTGGATTACCATCCAAAGTAACTTGAGTAAATAAATTTAAATGAGCTAAACCACTAATTTGTGACCACCTAAAATACAATTTAGAAAAAAGGCAAAATTAGTTAGTTATTCTGTAATCTCAAAAGAACCATGTAGATTAAAAATTCTGTTTCATAAGACATTCATTTGAGTATGTGAATGCATAGATCGTCAGGAGATAATCAATCGTTTTTATATTTGATTTCGTCGTTTGTAATCGTCACAGATTGATGTTGGTCGTGTACCAATGAAAATTAGATACCTTTGGAGGGTTGTTTCGTCCTAACATGTGATTCCTCAGTAGTGCACACCTTTGATTTCTCCAGCAAATGGAAACTAGAGGCTTGAACAATTAGACTTAATACCTATCTCCAGTAAACCACCTCGATTAACTTTCTACATTTTTTTCTTCAGAATCAAATAAAGCCTATTAATTAGATAAACACATCCTGTTGATAAAAATTAGTATAATGCAGATCAATCCATTTGATATCATAACTACAATTCACTCATTCGTATTATGTGGTCAATACACCATGATGTAATTTGCTTTATCAGATAACTGAATTTGATTATTGAAAGTAGTTTACTCCTCAACGCCCAACAGAATGTTTTAATTAATGTATGCATTGCCTCCAGTCATCTGTTTGTCCGTCGTTTAGCTCTAGACTGGTTTCCCTTGCTCCACGTCTTGTTTCTAGTGAATTGTAAACACTCCCTGTTTCCTGTCACTACGAAACCCATCTCATCATCAGCTCACTGTCGTGATCTTTACGCACCACTCCACTAAACACTAAATAGAAGCGACTTTGTCAGTAGTACATCACAATATTAGAATGAATAGAAGTAAACAAAAAGTAACAGTAGATAAATAAGCAGTATGTAAGATAAAAGTTCACATCTAGTTTCATAAAAGATTCATTTCAATTAAAGAACAATACAATGTCAAAGTAATATAGCATAGTTGCTTCATTTTGATTCTATATGACATTAATCGTTAACATACCAAATATGATAGTAAATAAAAGAGGTGTATATTTTTAAGCAATAACATTTGGTTATGGCGTGAAGAAAGAAAGTTTTGGGTGGGTGTAGCGAACGCCAATGAAGTGTGTGTCTAGTTGATTATGCATGACTGACCTACGTCCACTCACCCCCTCCCCCACAGGCCGACAATAGGCGAACCAGAATTAGGAACCGGAAAACCGAGAACTGAGAACGAAAAACTGAGAACGTATTATATTTTAATCATACCTTTATATACACCTAAAATCAGACCACAAAGTGAACCAATTAAGAATCCAACATTGACACAGAACAAAGTAAAGAGTGACAGTGAATGGGTACAACTTGTACACAATTAAGTAAACGTAGTTCATAGTAAATAAACAACATACTAAGAGTAAATATACTAAACGAGAGGACCCGGGCAAGGGGAATGTAACAGTCATAGAAATGAAATGTTAACACTGTCCACAGTTATAATAATTGAAATAATGTTCTAAAGCACAGTTCTCGGAGATAGTCAATCGTTATTAGATGCCTGGCATATCACATTTACACTTGAACTGTTAGTTCAGAGTCGAATAATGAATAGCGCTTATTATAATGAACTTTCAGTTTGTTATCAGTAACAAACATTTAGTATGTACATTTAATACTCAGAATACTGAATTTAATCCTTCAATTTAAATCGGAGGCTACATATATATATTTTTTCTGTTAAACAAACCAAAAAGTACTACCTTGCCTAGTTGAAGAACCTCAGTTGCAGACGTACTAGGATCACAATAATAAAACATCTTGTCACTACCAACCACCGAATCAGAAGTGATTCATGTTTTGCTAAGTGAACAGAAACTTACCGAACCAGTATATTTCCAATTCTTACTTAATTGTGAGTTTGTCGTTATACTTGTTGAAATACTAGGACTAAGTATGCATAGAAAATTAGTTCTTCTACTTCTTTTGCTATGGACCTGACTGCTAACTTTTGTAGTTAAATTATTATGGGATTTTTATTTCGTGCCTTGCGTTACTTTCTGTTGATAATTCACAACTGTCACTAATCATTCTCCCGCTAACATGTTTGCACTTTTTGATCAGAGCTGTTTTCATATTTTTCTTGAATTCACTTCTGTTCATAACTCGTCGGACTACGTAGCTGGAACATAAGTTAACTTCGAAATCTTTTTATCGCTAAACGAAACCAAATTAAATACTTTCTATCTTGTTTATATGTCATTCTTTGTCGAAGTTAATCGAACCACAAAGGACTGATAATAATTTTGTGTATACTTGATGTTACTACATTTGATCAATTGTAATTGTATTATTAAAGTCAATATACATGTACAAATGCACAGCTTTAATCTAACAAATGAGTTAGAAGATTATTCCAAATAATTAGATGTTATTTGTATTAAACATTTTGGTTCTGTCATTTTTATATTCTCGTCAGTTTAATCTCATATTAGATCCATTAAGTATTTTAGTTTCATTTCTTGTTCATAAGCTGTAACTAACAAACGATGTAAATGTCCCTTCAATTTCTTATAGCTGTTCAATTTGTTTTGCATTTATGTTATTTTCCTAACTGATTTAATGCATAGTCTGTGTTTTAATGCATATAAGTGAAGGATTGGAATATTTATTTGACTTGGCTGATTGGTTTACCAAACTTGTATTCTCCTCATTTCAACCTGGGACAAGTAAGTATCGGATCGGATTTACGGGCTTTGAGTAGCAGTCTTGTAGTCTTTGCTGACTGTATTAATTCGGACAAAGTTGTATATGTAAGTAATCAGTCGTTCGTAACAGATCAAGCTTGATGATAAAATTGTCGCAAAGAAACTTCTATGTTAAGTCAAATTCTTATTTTCTTTAAGCCTCTTAGTGTTAGACTTAATCCCATAAGCAGTTAAAAGCGTTTACATTTACATAAAATTATTATGTAAGAAGAATATTTAGTTGGTTGTTATGGATTTAATAGCACAAACTGACTTAGGTAAGGCAACCAAAGAAAAACCCAATAAGCTGAACTGAACAGGTATTTTGTCCTATTTTGAAACTCCTCTGCAGTTTACACTAGCGATTACATAAAAAGATGGAATCCGAGATTTCCATGCTGTATAGCGAACACCAAACCTTATTCCCTAACTCCGTCTCCTTCTCCCCCCCTCCTGATGAGGTCTTTGAAAAGCACTGATGAGGAGTACTACAATAAGATGTTAAAGTTGTCTTGTTTTATTTAACTAATTGATTTTTAAAACACAAAACATATCATTATCGAGAATCAAGAATACGATCTAATCAAATAAATAATTTCGAACCAATCTGGTTACTAAAAGTACATTACATTATACATTATGTATGAAATAATAATAATAATAATAATAATAACAAGAATCATAAAATCTTTATAGACTTACCTTTCAATATGATTAAAACTTAAAAATATCCAAATTAATTTTGGTACATTCTTTATTGGTTCAATATATTGAATATTATTATGTTTTAAATTCAATTCAGTTAATGATATTAATCCAGATAGACTATTTACATATGTAATACAATTATATGATAAATTTAAACTAGACAATTTTGTTAAATGTGATATATTTTCAATTGTTTTAATTTGATTATGATTTAAATCAAGTACATTTAAATTAGATAAATTATTTAATGCATCTATACGTTTAATATAATTTTGTCCTAATAATAATATTTGTAATGAATACAATGTTTCAAGACCATTCATAGAGATTAATTGATTATTTGATAAATTTAAATAGACAAGTTTTGTCATATTTTGTAAATTTGTAATATCATGAATTTGATTAGATTGAAAACTTAAATAGCGGTATATTTCATTTGAATTAATTAATGGACATTTTGTTAAATTCATTCTATTCAAAAGAATATATAATACAATATAAAAGTATATGATATGATATGATATGCCAGGCATCTAATAAAGATTGACTATCTCCGAGAACTGTGCTTTAGAACATTATTTCAATTATTATAACTGTGGACAGTGTTAACATTTCATTTCTATGACTGTTACATTCCCCTTGTCCGGTCCTCTCGTTTAGTATATTTACTCTTAGTATATTGTTATTTACAACGAACTAAGTTTACTTAATTGTGTTCAAGTTGTACCCATTCACTGTCACTCTTTACTTTGTTCTGTGTCAATGTTGGATTCTTAATTGGTTCACTTTGTGGTCTGATTTTAGGTGTATATAAAGGTATGATTAAAATGTAATACGATCTCGGATCTCGGTCTCCGTTTTCTGGTTCGCCTATTATCGGCCTGTGGGGGGGGGTGAGTGGACTTAGGTCAGTCACGCATCATCAGCTAGGCACACACTTTATTGGCGTTCGCGTTTACCAACCAAAACTCTCCTTCCTCTTTTTCTTCACGCCATAACACAATTCTATAATAATATTTGCATTGGTTGATCAGTGTGTAGTGATCAATCTAATGCCCTTTAAGTTCTTTATTGTGTCTAAGTGAATCAACATCTCTGTTACTAATTTGAGATGAAAGGTGGTTTCGGGGTAGTTGACAGGAAACCCTGGAAATAGGTCACGTTCTATTTGGTACTCATCAGAAAGGTGCACCTACAATAATTGTAGGAATTTATGCTCTCCTGTGAGTTCGATCCTTAGTCACTTAGTTTCACAGTCTGGGACCGTTACAGCTGAAGTATTTATGCTACGATTTGAACTAGTGGCCACAATACTATTCGATCGACAATATAAATGACTTGATGAAAAGTTAAATCGGTCCCTACGTAGTGATAAACTAATGTATGCATCTAGTCATACAGGGAGTCAGCCGCTGCTCTAATAGCTTATTGGTAGCGGTCACAGACGGTGAAACTGACTGACCCAGGATCAAACTGGCAGGAAACTATTAGTTCCTTTAAAGATGTCAGATTCGTCTTGCCGATATGTTGTGGATAACACGAGGTTCACGTCCAGAATTTTCTGCAGGCTACCTTCCCCCCCCCAAAGAAAAACATTCCATAAAAAGTTACCATTTGTAAACTAATTTATTTTATACTTCTGAAATCAGTCCATTTACATTAAGCCTTTAGTAACAAACATGCAAACATACATGCACAGTGAAACATTACGTTGAGTTACATTGCTAAAAAAGCTCATTGATTGAGAGTTATGGTGTAATTGGTCTGTGACTAACAATGAAATCCATCATGTACGCTTCGACTTTTTTAGGAATCGTCACATGGATTTACTTTGATACTAGTATTTATGTTCACACTGGCACTTTAATCCACTAACTTTTATCTCAAACACCAACGCATTATTCACTGAGCTACTAAGGTCAGATAACCTTTAATTCGGTCAATAGGAATGAAGTTTCCAGCAAGGGTTTGTAACTAAGGTAGAACAAAACACACATTCTAGATTTTACCACTAACCAGATACTAAGTATATTATAACTTGTTACCAAAAGCTAGACTAACGTAATCAACCCACGACAAGCAAAAGGCTATATGAACCGAAAAATTTGCTAGAAACTTAAAAGTTTAAAAATTACATATGGACATTGTAATCGTAGACTAGATTTTGAATTGAATTACTTACAATGAGTTTAATATCTAGTTAAAATAACTATCTAAATCTTTGTTGTTTAGTAGTTATTTTACTTATACTGGTTTCTGATCTCTGCAGACGACCTAGCTCTTCTTTCCCACACACAAAATCGAATGCAGAACAAGACAAACAATATAGCAGCAGCCTCGGGAGCAGTAGGCCTCAACATACACAAAGGGAAAGGTAAGATCCTTCAAAACAAAACAACAAACACTAACTCAATTACACCTGATGGAGAAATTCTGGAAGACGTTGGAACGTTTACATATTTGGGCAGCATATTCGACAAACAAGGAGGGTCTGATTCCGATGTGAATGCGCGGATTGGTAAGGCAAGGGCAGTATTTCTACGACTGAAGAACATCTAGAACTCAAGCCAACTTTCAGTCAACCTTAAAGTCAAAATTTTCAGTACAAATGTGAGGACAGTTCTGTTGTATGGAACTGAAACTTGGAGAACTACGAAAGTATTCTTCTGAAGATACAAGTATTTATAAACAACTGTCTGCGCAAGATTCTTCGGATCTGTTGGCCAGATACCATCAACAACAACCTTCTGTGGCAGAGAACTAATCAACCTATATCTAGCCGAGGAAGAAATTAGGAAAAGACGCTGGAGGTGGATTGGATACACATTGAGGAAACCATCAAACTGTGTTACGAGACAAGCACTGACTTGGAATCCTAAAGGCCAAAGAAACAGAGGAAGACCCAGGAACACATTGCGTCGGGAATCGGAAACAGACATGAAGAGAATGAACAGCACCTGGGAAGAGCTAAAAAAGAAAGCCCAGGACAGAGTTGGTTTGAGAATTCTGGTGGGCGGTCTATGCTCCACTTGGGGTAGCAGGGATTGATTGATTGGTTTCTGATGATATATGTACTAGAAATCGCTAATCATTTTGGTTAAGGATAACTAAATGTTTTCTACAGAAAACGGCCGCTAGTGATGTTATCTGTATTGTTAAGTGTGATTGATCAAGAGCCTATTCTAAATATCATCTACTTGTACCGAAGTGATCGACTTTTTAGGACGTTTACTCGAGTCCATTCATACGCCATAAACCTATAAAAATATCTCTGGTAAGTGTAATTATAGTAGTACGTCAGTTTCTTACTTTTCTCAGTAGTCAAGACAACCGTAATACACTGGCCAATAGAATCAAATTATTATGTATAGTTCTGAGACTGAAAGAAAAGTAGCTCATTGTTGGTTATGTCATACAAGGTCAGTTTATGAAGTTGCAGTTAGTTTCTAAAAATGTCAAGTCTGAAGCTATAGAAATGTGACTGAAAATTAAGCTATATTTTATTAACATTCACTTACATTCACTTAACATTCACTCTAAAATACCCATACTTCATGATAATTTTTCACTTTAAACAATAATTGACATTAGCTCTAGGAATAAAACAGTCGATAATGTAATCAGGAAACTAGGTGAACAGTCACGTTCTACTCAATTGTCAAGAAAATTTTCAGGTCAGTTCAACAGTGTTTGAAAGACAGTATTCTTCTTCATTTTCCATCTGTATAAAAATGCCATTCCGAGACTGCAACAAATCAACATTCTGATACAGTATGGCACGTTAACTAACAAATATTTCCATTACGTTGTCTTTGTCCTCAAAAAGAGGACACCCAGCAATCTGTTGTTCACTCTGTAAATTTTGATATATCCAATAGAAATCAAGATATCAGACTAAAATACACTATTGCTTACTGTTCGTAACGTATGATCTCTTGCTTTTGATAACAGCTATCTTTTATTGAAACAGTAGACACGTCAGCATCAACAAAATATTTATCATATTGGCATGATTTATGATTGATAATTTTGCCATTTCGAACCATTGGTTTTTCCTTTGTAGCTTTGCTTTTCACTTTACTTGGGTCTATAGACCCTTTGGATGTGGATGATGAAAGTGAAGAGGATGAAAACGGTGATAATAAAGGCGGCGATTGGAGGGGATACGCATTTGTTTGTTGTCGTCGTAATGGTTGATGCTGGTGCTGAATGTTCACATTTTTCTCCTCTAGTTTATCATATTTATTTTCCTGTGAAGACGATAACGTTTTAGTAAGACAATTCCACGGTAGCGTTTGTTTATAATTGTTGAAATTTGTGCTTAATTGACGATTCGTAGGACGTTTTAATTTATTGGCCTGAAATCCATCTAAGCAATGAAAATAATAACAATAACAGACTACGTTTTTAAGCATTGTGGAGATTGTCGAATTTAAAGTTTCACATTACTTGGTGACTATTTTTAGGCATAAATTAAAAACCACTAAGCATCAGACAGATGTTTGACATTAGTACATCAAGCTCTGAGAGTGCACATTTACGACCTTATCATCTGAAATTCAGTCCTGAAGGACTTGTGTTTAATCCACAGTGCTGTATTGAATATGTACCACTGAGTTGTTCTATAGTAGCGCAGAATAGCCATCCAGCGTTTTCTGGTTTTAAGGGGTTGTTTAACTGATATCGCTCCGTAATATGAAACTTTTTGCTATGATTCATACAGTTTACCTATTTATGTAATCGTCGAATGCAAACATATAAGATTATATTTAATAAATAAAGGTAGTCCCAGTGGTTAGAAATGCTGTTTTCTTCAAAACTGAAACTAGATGCAAAATACGATAGAAACTGGGAAATAATAAATGGCTATTTTGGGCTTATTATATTGCCTCTCCGTAATTCACTCAAGATCTAACCCAGAAGTGGCAGGTCACTTAATGAGTAACCATTAAAAATCGTTGAAGAATGCAGTTAGTATTACACCTAAGTTCAATTAATCTCAACAAATCAGTTTAACGATCACGGTTTCATTCTTGAATTTTGAAATGTGTATTTCTTGAATGAGGTGGTTTGTGATAAATGAATAGCTAAAAATTTAATGATTTCATATTGTTATCAATAAGTTATGTGCGATTTCCTTGTAATTTAAAAACTCAACAGTAAAACAACAGGTAGATTTTGGAAAAACATTTTAACCAAATTATAGTTCATTAAGTAATAATCTATTGTAATGAATGTTAATATGATAACATTAGACAGATATTCTATAGTATATAAAAAATAAACAACTGACGAGAAAACCATGGGATCTGTATTTGCAAATTGATAAGAATTTAAGCATACTAGTGAGTTTGCTTTCGATCTTTAATAACATACAATTAGAAAAATGGTTACACCATAAATGTGACGTAATAATTGTTTCCATTTCATTCAGTCAAAAAATATAAGCACAAAAGCAATAATATTTAAGTTTGAGACTGCATGCCAGTACATAACTGAAAGGTTTTGCGACTGTATCTAAAAGTAAATGTTAAATCTACTATTCTTATAAGAAAATTTACTATAGAAAACTGTAAATTTGTTAAAAGTTTTTAAACTACTCAATGTTCCGAGTTAGACACTGTATATGTTCATTCTAATAACCTACTTTTATAAAATGTTATTCTAGTAATCATTTATAAAACTAAAGTTTGTCTGGTAATTAATTGGCTGTTTTAAAAAAATGTACTCAACAGTTATTTTAAATAGAAGAGCTGTTTTAGTAAGTATATGTATAAAACGAAGGCCTCATTCATCAAACTCTACCACTTGTGCAGTCTTTTTATTCAACTTAGTATTATTCGGCTTCAAAAATACACTTAGCGATTCTTGGATTTATAATAAACTTCACCACTTGATATCTAAATCAAAATGCTTATAATAATCTGTTAGTAGTCAATTTATTTATTTTAGGCTTAATTCTCCCTTGATCTCATTTATTAAAAACCATTATTAAAATATGTCTAATACTAACGATACGTTAATCAGCATGGCGCAAACAAAATGTGTAACATGCAATTACATCTTTTGGTTATGAATCAAAGTTTAACCTTTGATTAAACAACAAATGAGAACTAGAATGATTATGCTAGTCATCACGTTTTGATATAAAACTTCATACCTGAACATTACAAACCTCATCAAGGATCAATCTCATAACCTTCAAACCACTAACTTGGAGTTTATCGAATCCCAGAAACTTAAGAACCAGGTTCGTTTGACGTGCATAATATCTTTTTTAGAGGGTAGACTAATTATATACAATATTATGGAGCATAATTTCATATTATGTATTTTATATAACAATTCACTCACCTACCATCAATGTTCCACAAGTTATCTTCTTACAACAAGTTGTTTTAGGTAATGACATTCTCAAGTGAATATCAGTTGAACTCATTGATTGACGGCCAGAATAATTTACATTTTCTAAACTTAAGATAAACCAGTAGGTTAGAACTCAAATTAGTTTAAGACCTAATGATTGCTGTTCTTGGATAATAACAGCGTTTTTACATTTTGTGTTTTGAGACATAAGACTAAAAAATGAATATCATAGAAGCTTGACCAATAAACAATGTTGTATTAACAGTTCTATAATGTGCTATGAGTTCTTAACTTTTCAATATTTTGCTGTTAGTGCGTATATAAATATGCAACTAAAGAGGCTTTATTAATTAGCTAGTAGACAAATTATTTATCTGTTATAATTATTTGATTTTCAAATATTTGTTAAATAAAAATACTTGGAGAAAACCTATACTATTCTACTAACATTTCAACGGTTTCTACCGTGAAACAATAAAATCTGTGTTTCTCTGTAATATCTCTGGATACAGATAACAATTTCGAATAAAAAATCTAAAACTTATTTCTGGTTGTCTTAAATATTTTTATCTGCATTGTAGCTCCCGCGAGGTGGCTATAGGTGCCTATCCAGTGAACTTGGAATGTTGCTAGGAGAAATGCGAATATGATCTTTAGCTATTGAAAAATGAATGCCTTTACATAGAGAAAGTGCCTAAAATGCTGATGAAGGTTTATGACTGTTGTTTTACAACGTTCACTAACTACTAACGACACACATATAGCCGATATGATCATATTCGTTGTTTTGTTTTCTCTTATTAATGTTTGTTTTATTTCAAATTACAGAACATACATGCTACAAATGGTGAGGTCAAAAGATCGTCTACTGATATGAATCCTAGAAAATTACTTAACATCGAAGTATGAGACTCAAAGTTGTTGCTTTAATCCACATACCTTGTTGAAGAGTATCTTTATAACGACCATACTCTTTGTGGTAAAATTCAAATTTGACTTTCAGACATTTTTGATTTTCAAATTTCACTTTATCTGCCGAATGAATGACTGAGACTTCTGTGTAGCTGAGCACAGAGCCAAAAATTCATTTATCCTTGTCGGTTGCTTGGGCTACAGACTTTACAGCAATATATTGCTCTGTGATTGATTCTCATTTTAGTTTTCTTGACAAACGATTGTGACGTAATGCAAGCTGTTTTTATTAGTAAAATTACTGGATGCACTAATTCTTATGTTTGAGTACCGCCGACGTTGCATCAAACTACATCGTAGTTTTAATAACAACCGAGTCCTACAGATTCAGTCAAAATTTTTTGTTTCCTATACACGAGTATTACAGATATTTTTGCCTAACCGTTTGTGATGATAAAATCGTTGCGTGTTGCCGTTCCTCTAAAACCGTGATTAATGCTCATATATGCGAACAAAATCAAGTGCTAACCAACCAGCTTTAAGTTTCTATAAATCTGTTCAATAATCTGCTTTCGTCAAATTGGCTCACAACTTCGACTATTTTTGTTGTTAACCTTTATTAATTGGTGACAACTTTTTATGTTACAGACGTCACAAATACAAAAAACACCGCAAAGTGAGTGATGCTGAAATGATGGGCATGTTACTCATCGACTTGCACATATATACTTCAGTTTTGCACTGTTTACTGATAAAATTTGTTTTGCGTACATTGTTGTTTGAAACGCCGGTTTTTATATCTAATTATTCCTATCAATTGGCAGAATCTTGTTTATTTTGAAAGACTGTTAAATGTATGCACACGTAATCGGCTTGGCACATTACCCTAACTTAGACTGGTAAAAGAGAAAATATGCCCTCGGAAGAGATAAAGTAAAGAGGAAAAGCAGACATGAAAAAATGTTGACTTCCTCTTCTCACTGATTAAAATTTCCGTTTATCTCATGCTCTTTCGTCTAACTCGCTTCTTCTTTATTGAAAATTTATAAAGTGCCATGTCATTTTTCATAACGACTTCTCCGAGAAATAGATTGTATCAATAAAAAAACACGTAATTAAATTGCTCTAGGTAAAATATGAAATCTGCCGCTGGACAAAAACGGAAAAAATATTTCACAAAAACATTCTAATAGTTTATCATTTAGTTTTGTGAAAGCATGACTAAACATTTCGGCTAGCATAGAGTTCATTTTATTTATATCAGAAGTTTGATGTCTAAACATTTGAATAATCGAATATTGGTAAATGATCGACTTGTGATGGCTTCATTATTTACGCTGTTTGACCAAAAACAAATAATCAGCAAGTGACCAAATTGTAGCGTTACTACATTACAACTCTAAATCACTAAACTCTCATCATTTGATTGCTTCTCTTCGAAATAAAAGCCTAACTCAATATTCTACCTTCAAAAAAGAATCGGCAAATATGATCAGAATTAGTGTCAATGCTGAAAATATTTGGATGTGATTCTATTACTTAAGCGACCTGTACAAATTTCTGAATTATTACGAGTTGCTTTAACAACATACATAGTTTTAACTGTGTGTAACCACAGGAAACTTCTTGAATTACTACAGGTATTTATAGGCTGTGAAGAAATACAAACCTTCAATAATACCAACTTAAGCGCTGCCAATTTCAACTCTATTCTCTATTCTTTTAAACATATTTTTCCTTTGAATACTCTCTGGCTCAAGAACCATGACAACAGTCACTTTTGAATTTTCAAGCTAACAAAGTACAATGACTTGATATGTTCAAACATTTAGGCTTTGCTTGGCAGAATTTTAACTACTATCTGTTGTTTGAAGCAAGGATAGGCTCAAAACGGTGCTATGATATACTCCCTTGACATTAACAAGTAAATTCGTTCAAGCTCTACAAAAAAACTATTTACCCACGATAATAGATATCCCCAAATTCTGACATTATGTAACTTGAATAGTGTAGAGGATCTTTCTGAAATTAACGCAGATAGCTTTAAATTTTAGAAAAGATTAACATTCATGTGCTACTGATGAATTTGTGAGATCTAAATGCCTTGTCCCAAAACCAATTTTCCTTTCAGCGTGAAGTGGGTTGTCGTCTAAATCATCAGTGGTTACTCAATAATGATGTTTTTGAAAATCTTAACGACTACGTCAACTAGGCCTACTGAACAACAGTTTTTGGGTTTGTTCCAAGAACCTGTTTTGATGACAAGACTGAATTTGGCTTTTTTGCATGCATGAGTCATCGTACCTACGTTATAAGCGGGCTAGAGCCTACACAATAAGAGTTTAAGATGAAGGTCATTTTTTACTTTAGTGGGCTAGGATACCTGATCCTAAAAACTTGCCTACATGGAGTTTATTAAGCAGTGTAATTACACCAAGTCCCCCTGTGATAACTGATTCTATGCTGAGAGGGCAACATTAAATTCCTTTCACAGAAAGGTGCTTACGCTGGTTATTTTGGGTTATTAGTCCCGCCTTATTATAATCATCATCCACTAATGTTAACGAGTAAAGAAGTTGGTATATTGTCTCCTCACCTAGTCCTAAGGTTAATATAAGAGAACGGGCGTATTCCATGCTCAGTGGAGTAGTCTACAACCCTCTTCGATATTCTTGGGTCTTTCTAGTGCTTAGGCACAAGGTTCTAACTTTCTGGTATCCAGGCCTTATTGCAGCTATGCGAAACAACTTAAACTTATCCCTCATACGCACTGATTAGTCAAACCACAGTCAATTCTTTGGTTTACACGTTGTTCACGGTACGTATGGTGCAGTTGTAGTGTTAGTGGACTACTTAACCCCACCACACGTATTGTAATCCATCTTGGAGGACCAATGGACGTTAAGTTGTTCGAAGACGACGGGGAAATATGATGTGGATAATGGTGTAGTGATTAATCTGCTTCATGGGACTCGCTGAAATGTGGTGTGTGTTGATGTATCTATAAATTTTCCTGCCATTATCATCTTGGATACAGCTTAACCACCAGCCAGTTTTGCATAGATCACGGAACCTGCCCATTAAGGTTAAGCTAAAGTAAATTAATGGAGTTATGAAGGTGATAAAAATTTAGATAAATCGAGCAATTCCACTGCTTTATTAAGCACACAGTAGGAATTCCGTTAATAATTATGTTTGTGATGGCGACCAACAATTCCAGTTCTAAATGGTCAACAAATTATCTCGAACGCAAGTGTGGCCGTTACGGACCTCATTACCAGAGTGGTAATAACTAATTAACTCGAGGGCTTAAAATTTAATTCAATCACAACTCATCAGATTAGCATATTCAACAGCTCCTGAACTTGGAATTCTGTTTGATGGAATACGGATTAGGAGTCCGTTTTAAATCGAATAGCTGTTCATTCTAATACCTAAATTATCAACGAAATCGTGAATCGACTTGTCTTAGATTGTCTTTTCGTTGTCTTAGGGACATGGGAGTTCGGTTTTGTAACAGTGAGCTCTAATGAGATCGATAATGCTAGTATCTAGTTTGGTGACTTATTTTTAAATGCTTCGAATCTAAGTTTCATGTTTTGCTTTTTCTAGATAGACTGATGTTTGTGTCTTCCGAATATGTTTCTTTTTGTTTTGACTGTAATCCAATATATTATCACTACGTCATGAGAAAGCTACATGTATTTTTGTGGGATTGATAGGTGAGTAGTTTAACTGCGCAGTTAGTTCTAGTCACTGAAACAAACACGGCTACACTTTTAAGGCTATATGAAATCAAGCATAATACTGTGACATGGATTTGATGAACCAAACCTGGTGACCAATCGAGTACCACCCCCTCCCCCGATGGTGCTATGCGATATCGGACAGATAATAATAATATGGTGAGTTAGGCAATTCAAATACCTTTAAAGTTAGTGAAATCAAATTCTAAGTCTAAAAAATACACTCACCCACCATTATTTGCAATCACCATGGTAGTAACGTAAAGTGATAGTGTTATTTTCAAGGTACCAACCACTGAGTGAAATTTGTTGCTTTCTTTTTCGATGCTACAGTAATTAAAATCTGTTTTTATGTTTCCTTTGTGGGGTACATTGTCAATAAAAAGTATTATGTTTGATGTCAGTAGAAGAAATAACCACCGACTGCTGAGCTATACAACTGATTAATTATGTAGTAGGGTCAACCACCTAACTGTGGGACCAAAGTATACAATATATTTAAACGTCGTCTCTATAATAGCCTATGTTCTTTTCTTGCCGACAACAACAAACACCTTACTGGATAGCTATTCAAACGTTGCACTAATTGATATTGAATTAAACACTAAGTATATCAAGAATACTACATAAATCAACACCTAAACTCAAGACAAAATTAGTCACGTGAAAAATTTTTACTTGCTATTAAGTTGCTAATAGAAAAGATGGTGGTTGGAATATTTATTGCACATATTGTTTCGCATTAAAATTGCTATGGCGCAAAAAAATATGGCTGGTTTGTCGAACGCCGATTGGTGTGCCTAGTTGAAAACCGTGCGTCTGCCCTATCCCCACTCTGTCCCAAGCAGCGGATAGAAGAACATGGGATGACAGACCGACCAAACAGAATCATATTATATTTTACACATACCTTTATATGCACATAAAGCCTGACCACACAGTCAACCAATAAGGAAACAAACATCATTGTAAAACAGGTGCAATAGTAAATGTCAACTGGAGTAACCACACTTCATAGACAAAAGATGATATAATAACAACTGTGTCACATAAAAAAATAGGGCAAGGGAGGAACTGAATGATAATAGAAATAAATTGTTCACCTTGAATATAACCAAAAACAGTGAAATAGTCTACAGCAAAACGGTTTTAGGAGGTAATCAATCTTTCTTAGGTGCCCAAAGTATCACAAATTTGGGAAACACTTTGTTTAGAATGAAAATGCCATAGAATAAGTTTTGCCCATTTTGTTAATAAACTTATAGGCTATCAAATAGAAAGCTAAATGTCTCGACTAAATATAGTGTGCCAGGAGTCCATAAAATTGCCCTCCGAATGTTTCAAGGCAGAATTGCAAGCGATTAATGAGATCACAACTACTGTGGTTAGGGTGGGTCAGGATGTGAAAATGATTAGCATAACTCCTAAGTAAGATTGGATAGATTTTGAAGTTTCAACCCTCCAGTAGACAGGCAATTAGATTTAGATGGATTAGTGATTAAGTTTTCCTATAATCTGGAGAAGCTCTCCGGAATAATAACATAAAACAATATACGTAAAACCAACCTCTACTAAAACGTTTCGATTTAAGTAGTAATGTTTCAAAATTTAACATAGATCTCTATTAATTCTGACACAAGACATGCTCTTATTTTAGCCTAATATAATTAATTTGGCTGAGACACACTTCGGGTGAATTTGACAATCTTAACTTCACTGAAAGAACTTTGATAATGTAGAAAAGCCCTCGGTTGACACTACCATAGATGCTTGTGTAGCCAGTGGTGACTTCATGCGCCGCCTTACTGTTATTATAAGAAGGTGAAAGTTGTTTTCAGTTTCTCATCTGGTCTAGAAGAGTATCTGAATAGTATAGGGAACGAAACTCCAGGAATTTTCATTAATACACAATCCTGATTAACTCGTAAAGAAAATTCTAGCCAAGCATCCACTCCTCTTGCATATAATATAATCAGCTTATGCAAGCAGTTTGTACAAGCTACTAACGATAACTATGATACTAAATTAACATATAACAAAAGTAGGAACTTTACGACACAACACTGAAAGTGTGTTACACAGAAAACAATAATGTTCCAAAGAACTAATTTAATCGGTCTGTAAAAACAGATAATTGAAGTTATAATGGTCGCTAATTACCTGAACAAAAATTTATTCTTGGCAATTCAGAAATGTGTTTCTAACGTCATCCAGTTTAACGTAGCAAACAAATAGGTGGCAGGCAGCAAAGTATGCTAACCTCGCTTCAACCAAGAACTCAGGGTTGAGTAAAACAAGCATCCAAAAACTACTAAGGTTTATGTAATAACAAATATACATTTGAAGAACTAGGAACAATAGACAAGTAGGTAAATGAAATCATTACTGCTAAAGATACAAAGAACAATAAAAGGATAATAAGATGAACCAAAATGGTCGTACTTCCAAACAAGGCACATGGAAGGATTTTTTCCGCATATTGAATCTTGCGATCAGAACACAATACAGTACGGTGTAAGGTACAAATAATGGTGTAAACGTATTTGTTATTTTGCAAACAAAGGCCGATATTAGGTTATTGATGTCACTTATATTAGTTTTAATAACTGATACCTGAGTTACTATAGCTTAGTGGTAGTACCTGAGCATTAGCGCATAAATTACAAATGAATCATTAAAATGCGCGTTCCAACCTATGCCCAGTAATTAATCAGGCTTTTATAGAGATCACTGAGTGCTAAGTTATTTCGTCAAGCAAGTCCTATCAATAGGCCAAGTGGAAACTGACATAACGGATGGATACATAGTTATAAACACTGAAATAACCGGTTGTGGTTTGACAACCCTCACATTGGTCAGTGATTCTAATCATTATACTGTCAGATTTGTAGTCTATCCTCTCCTACATGTGGTTGAAAATGAGCACAATATTTTTAACTTGCTGATATTATCATCTATCTGATAAATCATTCTTATGGTTCATATTCATAAACTGGATGTAAAATTTAAGCAGAGTAAATGTTCGTTTCATTATCAAGTTGCTACAACTATCAGGTTCCTAATCCAAAAGTAACCGACTGTTGCTTTATCCTCTACTATAATCATGTTCAAAATGTCATCTTATGATAAACTTTAGACCATAAAATAACTGGTAACCGACTTGGAAGGCTGGTTTTAACTAACCTATTAGTATTTGGTTCATTTTTTGCACCAGGCATATATATACGTTAGAACTGACAGAGGAATCTCTCACAAGAGATACTTTTATCCGTCAGAGTCCAGTTGATATTACTTAGTTTTTAATGAAAAGTTTAAAACAAAAGGGCCTTATTACTATGCTTCGTTCTTTTATTATTTGTAAATAACATTACATTTACTCTGGATCCTCTCATATGCAGATGATCTCAAGAGTTAAAGTAATATTTAGAGTCCTTTTGATCTACTGACCCTCTGGAAAGGTTTGAATAACATACACAGTCGGATTATCAGCAACTTCCTTTCAATTAATACCAGTAAATGCAGTGCTGATGGTGAACAGTAACAATTTACTTACGTTTAAACATGATGATTCTTGTATCATTTATCATCAGAGGTCTCCTAATACTTACTAGCAATAGGGTAATTTCTGGTAATCACTCGTCTAACCACCAGACACTTCACTCCTCCCCAACCTTAATGTTAATTCATACTTTCCTTAGCTAATCGCAGTCACAACAATGACATATCTGGTTTCTAGCTTGCTGCTCTAGTAGTCTGTGTAACCTGTAACAAGATACTTGCTCAAATAAGGTTGACCAAAACAGACCTAGTGTCATTGAGTATGGAGTACAAGTACGAGCCCAACGTCGTGAAAAAAGGAGAAATTAGGCTTTTGGCAAGCAAATATGATGGTGTGGAAAATAACTTCAAACTCCCCTTGTCTGTAGGGCAGGATCTGTTTTACGTTTACGGCAATGTACTACGGTTCTGATAAGAATTAGCTCTCAGAAATGATGTTTCAAATGTTCTGATGTATGCTACTCGGACTAACACATAAAGTCTAACTGACACCACCTACCTTTCAGGAAATTCTGTTGCAAGTTAAACCCGACTTCTGCACTACAGACTATGAAGCTGATACCTAGTAACTTAAGATTGATAAAAAAATTACCCACATACATAGCCAATTATTTCATCTAGTGCCACTCTGAATGAAATTAATCCCTATCAAGTTCCCTTCATAACTGCTGCAATCTCGCAAAATCAACCTTTTATTAAACTTCACCTTACTCAGGAACTAGTCTGAACACTACTATTGTAACCTTCGGTGATAACCAGCCTATCAAAGATAACAAATTAATTCTTTCCAAATGAGCTTTACAACTAAAATCTCCACTTATTTAAACAGTTATACTCTTCCGATTGCCATAACAATCAGGAAAGTACAGCTGTCATAGTACGGTTGCTCCGCCCTGCTGTATTTTCTCCTTTTTTTCTTTTCAGCACTTAAAGGTTGTTTCATACTGCGCAAAACGTTTAAAATCTACATCTCCTGTCATAATGCAGCCATTCAAAATGGCAACTTGAACCTACCTTTGAATTTTCTTATATCATGAGGTTATTCCAAGGTCTAATTCGTAGTGGATGCCACATAAATAACAAATTTAAATCAACGTTTATTATCCCATTATCTCTAAATATTACAGCATAAACAGTCTGCTCAAAAATTCGTGGCGGTAAGGAACCCTTAAAATAAATGGATGCATAGGCTTATAAAATTGACGCTGACCATGTTTCTTTTCTAGCAGACACAACTAGTTGAAGGAGATCGATCCCGCATCATCACCAGATTACGATACAACGCACCGTGGATAGCATCTCTCCCTAGTTTGCCAGCCTAAACATCGCTTGCCCATTGACACACTATTTACGATCAAATATAACTTCTCCTCCATATTCCATTGCCTTATGATTTATTATTATTATTAAGAGTGGGTTCAATCAATAGAAGTTACTTTGCTTATGCGACAAACGAAACCTGATCACATAACGAGTGCACTTCAAATTAAACACTATTATTGCCATGTATTTTTTCTGATCGTGCCTGTAAAAATGGCCTGCTCCTGATATCAGGAATAAACTATTGTTATTACTACGAGAAGTCTTGAGTGTCGTTATTCACAACTCTATGGGTGCCCTTTCTAAATGGCACTCTAAAATATATGTGGATCACACTATGTTGCAGATTCCTATGTGCTGAATCAAGACCTCGTGCCGTAAGAGCTCGCATTTCATTTTTCTGCTTTAATAAGAATGTTGCTTTGATGGGACGTCCTAGAACGAAAGAAACCGAAATGATAACTGCGGTATAACTTCTGACTCATTCAGGTCGTCTTATGTCATTAAAATTACATCAAGTAAAGAAGACAGGTGTCGAAGGCGATATTACAACGATTCCTCTTATCGCCTACAACCCATTTATTTTGGATATCAGTCATATAGTTTGGCGCAAAACTAAACCTACGAGACCACATATTTGAGATATAAAATGCAACCACTAGAAGTATATTGTAATTCACTGATAATTCTTATTTGTCAGACTTTGTTGCTCTTTATCAAGTTGTCAGTATTTGTCATTACTGCCAAATATTTGTGTATTTTAACGACCACAACAGTTGCATGGGTAAAACAAATGTTACTGTTTAGGATATTTGGACTGTGCATAATTATCGGAAGGCTGAAAGTGATATAGTACTCTAAATTAGAGGAAGTAGTCCAGGAATATCAGTCGGGTTTTGTCCTACTTAATGTTATCAGGTGAAGCAAAAAACACGAAAAGCCACTCACTCGTTCCTCTCAGAGTCAACTAGTCCTCTTGCTCCTTGGATTCAGAAGGAACACAACAAGTACTGTACCCCTGTGTAACTAGGCCGCATTACCATGGACCAAGTTCGTTATTTCTGTCTAGTGGTCTTAAGTGCAAGTCGTGCCAATTTTACCAAGTTAATAGTCATCAAATTACTTTAATAAGCGTCTGAATTTACTTCTTAATACGAAAAAATAAGCTTTGGTTAAGAAGCCTGGAAAAATAAGATTGGTTGCTAGACATTAGACCTTGACATAAATAAAAATAATTCAAACACTAGCAACCACAACTTTTTCTGAATAATCACATGGCTGATTGGCATAGTTTGATCGATGAAGCTTTGTCAGATGAGGAGATTGTCAACGAAATTAAATCGTCAATTCGCATAACTAATTACAATCCGTCCTCTGTATCTAAAAGCCAACTACTGGAAATTCTTAGATCGAAGGGTGTTATTGATACGCTAATTTCTAAAATAAAATCAAAAGAACGATCTACAATCTCTCAAAATATTCACAATGGCCTTCTCGCCACATTTGAGGATATTAATACATATATTTTAAGAAATATGAATGCCTCTTTAGTGTTAGTAGTTGAGATTCTAAAGGGGAGAGCGTTTACGAGTCACCTTCAGACATATGAAGACGTACATGATGACGAATTTAATTGCCCTAATGTCAGTTTTCAACTACATATTGCGTACAAAGATCATCGATTCTCTAGTAAAGTCTTTCAATGTACAGCTGAACCTGTTATTAATCAGTACTTTTGTTTTGAGATTATTTCTAATTACACTAATAAGGAAAATGATGTAAGTGTTTTTAAAATACTAACATATTGGTTTCATCAAGTCTTTGGGTTGTGTGGTCATAATGCTCTGTTTTCAGAGATTTCTATTTAAAATATTTCCCTGGACACGGGAATTGGTGTCCGTATATATATATATATATATATATATATATATATATATATATATAGCTCTACATGTTGATATTCTAATCGTTTAAAACGAGTAGTACATTTAAATTAACGTATGGTTGAGCTTATTCAATGACTTTCTTTCCAATCTATAAACTCTACAGAGTGAATAATCACTATTATGAAATACTTGCTTCTCGTTACGTCAAGTACTTTTATAATGAGCAACACGAATGGAAGAAAACAGAGTTAATTAATATGGCTTGGTAGCCGAAGTAACATAAGCTAAACACCTTTCGTATGCGTATTATTTTTTTACTGATAATCTTTGGTACTAAATGCTTAGAACCCTGTATTTAATATTCCGAATTGTAGTGACGTATTAACTAAATAAGAATTTGGTAGCGATGGTAGTAATATTGTATTGTATGGAACTAGCTATCGGTTGAATCACCAGCCGTCAGTAATTAGAAATTCGGCAACTAGCAATCAGGCGAATGAGGGATTTGACCAGGAATATATATGATTATGGATATGTCAATGTCTTAAATATCGATAAGCATAAATGAGTGAGAATATGACAAGCAGAGAATTGAAGGTCAGCTTGACATACTAAAACAATGTAGCAACAAGATGATAAGCAAACACTTTAACACTCACATACTGGAGTAGGCGATACATAACACAATATAATGTTTATATAAACATCAATAAGAGTACACATCCGATTGTCTAGATCACACAATATAAATTTGTAGATGCATACTAGTTTAGGCGCACAGAACATTGAGTAAAAAGTTTCTTAGCACTCCCACATGATGTTATTGCTTTTGGCAAAGCAAGTGTGACATGATTTATTGTAAACATGACTACTAGATGCATTTAAGATTTGTTCGCTGCGACTACATTTAATTGTGTTAGATGTTTCTTAATACACCTAAGTATTTTAGTAGTATTGAATTCTGTCAACTAAACACTTAAATTATGATCACTGTGTATATTTTTGAGAAGTTTTTTCCAGGTGTTCGTATCTTTCTATTGATGTTGTTAAAGTCTGCAATCAATTAATTTCCGTCATCACTTGTATAGCCTGACTCAGTAGCTTATTGGATAATCCTATGACATGTAACACGAATGGGCTGGGTTAGAAATTCAGTATTTACACTACCAGCTGGCGAATCTCAAATATTAAAAAAATGGGTCCTTGAGGCCACAAACTAACTTCAGTCATACCTGTAAGTTGAATGCATATCTTAGCGATTGGCTGACGGTGGATATATAAAAACAAAAACTTAAAAAACTTAGACTTTGCCAATGCCAACGGGAAGAAACAGGCATTCATAAATTATAATTACACCTCTGTTCATGCATCTATGAGCGTCTGGACTCTGTAACTCAATAGCATTTGAAACGGAAGGACTGATTTTAGTTTTGATGTGTACATCAAGACTGAGATTCAGAAGCATCCAATTGGTGTGTCGCAAGTAAGATGAAAGACTAAACAGCCACAATTTCATTCTTTTATTTATTAGAATACAGATTTTGTTTTCCGTGTCATCTAGTGTGAAGTTTACTTCTTTGAATCAAATTAGTCTTAGAGTGGCACATATTACCCTTTTGATCGTATATAAAATTAGTGACACTGTATCATTACCCAACCCTAGCAAAACAGACCCTACTTTTTACATAAGCAGTAATTTCATATAACTCAATCAGTTAATTAACTGGTGTTCTTAGACGCTCAGTTTTCAAACAGCTATGAATGTGTGCTATATGAAATCTGTGAATGAAGATAACAATATTGCTTTCTAAAGTTAGCTCACACATTTATTTTTGGTTGCCTTTACTGTCTTATTTATTTTGTGCAATCTTTTGGCTATTAGTATCCCAGTATTTTGGCAATAAGCTAGTAATTTAGATTTTGACAATTTATTACCAGTTTATGTCATGCAATAGGTTAAATTTAGGGTTGCTAGGTCTGTAAACCATATACTGTCTCGATTATCACGAAGTATTTGATTAGCCATAATTCAAAGTTGAAAACAAAAGGAACTGTTGGTAATTGTGTTTTGCCTCACAGACATTCATTTACTAAAAATATCAACTTTTTCATACTATTTTTGAAGACGATTTTTGAAAAACTTCTAGTCGACAAACCAGTTTCTCTGGTACAGATTGTAATCATATCAACTTCATTGGTAACTGGAAGAAGAAGCTTAATAGCGTCGACTTATTTTGATTGGAGACCTTACTTTCTGGGCAGTTCTAAATGTAATGAAGTCAATTCAAATCACTGGACCACTAATGCATCCATAGAACTAAAAAGCACAGATCCTAACTGTAATGTAAGTTGGTTTATCGTAAGAATATATCCAAATTCATGCTAGTAATCTGAATTCATCTAATGTTTATTTCTGTTGTCTGCTCAAACACTATATCACTCCCCAATATCTTCCAGTGTATAGTACACTGTTGGCACATTACAAGGCAGACAAGTGTTTTAGCAGTATTCTTCTTCGAGAGTGTTTGTTATTCTTATTCAGATCAGAATATAATTTAGATTTTTACTGGCACTACAAATCGAGTTATGCAGAATAAATATATTATAGTTCACACAGATATTCTGTAACTTTTCCCATCAGTTTAGCAATTTACTAAAGTGAAGGGCATGTCTTTTATGAAACATACGTGCATTTGTAGTGTACAGATGCTTCACGATTTTTAACAGAAAACAAAGTAAACCGCTTTATTTATTACTTTAGCCATTAATAACAGCCGATACGTTTGTATCTCAAGAACTACCTCACAGTGACATACAGAAAAGTAGGCTAGTACTTTCGGATAGGGTTTAGCATCCCCGATCAAGAAGTAGAAAGTTTGAAAGCACCAGAGTGGTAACAGGTGATGTGCCTCTAAATATTTAAATAAGGCTTATTCTAGGTGGTATTGGCTGCTATTTTCTATCCATAAACCCCTTCTGCTTTGGAGATCATATCGTATCAGTTTTCTACGTAGACAAGGCATTGATCGTATGTATCATTATCACAGGATATCAGTGGGATAGTTTTGCGTAAAAATTAATGGTTTATATTTGAGAATAAATATATTAGACGTATAAACCATTCATGATTATTTATTCAGTCACTCACTCTGAATTAAGTAATCGGTGGTAGTTATTACCGTTATACTCTATTACCTCTATCACATCCATTGCGTCCTCCTATCGTATAACATCTAAGGTTGACAGAACAATCTATATTCCGTTGACATATGCAAGTTTTTTCAATGATTCTATTGCCCTGAGGTTATTTAGTGGACTCTAATCTTTTTCTTTACTTTACAAGAAAGGTTTCCTAACTCTAAATTTATTTATTTTAAGTGCCATTAAAATAATAAATATGAACATCCCTAATAAATTTAAATCATTAGCAGGATATAAAATGTAGATGTTTTCTGAATCTAATCATAGTGAATGAAAGATTTTGTTAAACTTGTCATTAAAGGCTACTCATCAAATGACTCATTTTGAAGTATCATTAAGTTTCTAAAGTAACTCGCTAATATTTGTGATATATGATATAAGGCTTCGGAGCTACAAAAGTGTGCTGATGTCCTTAACAAAATATTCTTCATGATATTTATCTAAATAAGTATTTACTTTTATAGAGTTTCAAAGTACAGTATTGCTATCTTTGGTTAAATATTAAGTACTTGATTTAACGCATGAGATCTACCAATCAACCCAGACGTATGCCGAATCTACATGACTAAGCTTTTGTCGAGATACAAACTAGTCAACCCACATAGGTGATTTAATCGCTATCTTATCAACATGAAACTAAAGAAATTCAAAGGATAAAGGACAGCTGTCTGTTGGTAACCTGGTATGTCATGGAGAAACGTAACCTTTGTTATTTATTAAGTCATTTTCACAACTTTCTTGTTTATAGGTTTTCATTTAACTGCCTGAAAATCCTAGATTTCATTTGGATCTAATATTTACTAAGTTCGATTTGAGGAGTTTTGAGCTATAACGAAGAAATTATTTTACATCTCAAGATTATATCGTAAGAAATATCAATCTTTCATGAATGTCAGCTTTAATTTGGTTTTCTTCATAAAGTATGAGTTTACTTTACGTGTCCTCCAACGTATAGGTATCTGCAGGTATTCTTGATCTACGTCTCTCACTAATATGCACTAAGAAATCCGTTAATACAAACCTCTCACATCCTTTAGACCAACCAATTAATTCAAATATGTCTGGTGTAATTAATTGTCAACCAAGTAAACTAAAACACTTGTCACCTTCACTTGTTCAAGCACATTTTCATTTGGAATCAATCCGATCAAATGAACGAGAAAATTCATTTACCAATTATGTTCGTCAATGGTGGCGTGAATTGACACAACTACGTGAAGGATTTTTTTCTAATCGTCTTATTAAAATATTTGCAACTGATGAAAATGGAAATACGCAGTTAGTTTATTTTTGAGTAAACTACTTATTTGTATGAAATTTTATTTCGTACCTTACAAATTTGATAGAACATCTCAAGTTATTTGACTATTTGTGTTGTATTTTATAGTATGGATGATTTAATTCTAAAGTAGTAATGAACTACTGCCCGAAGAATGAGTATTTACTACTAAACAAACGCATTAATCGTAGCATATCCTAGTGATCCTTATTCTGTATTGCTATTATGATGATTACTGTTATTATTAACATGACAATATTAGGTTGCCAACATTATTTATTCAGCACTAGTAGCTTAACAAGTATAACACTAGTCACCACTCATAGGTCAATCAATACAAATATTCCAGTTATATACGTGAGTTAAAGAGCTACCCAAAGAGAATGGTGACAACTTTTCATGCTGTATTATTGAAGACGTAGATTTCATCAAAATCGCTGACTACCGCTAACCAACTAACATTAATGTAAAATGCATCACCGATTCGGGTGAAGTCTAAACTAATAGGCCGTAGAGAACAGATGTCTGATTTCAATGTAACTACCCTCAAACAGTGAGTTAATTAACCAAATATAGTCTCATACAAACTAGATTTTAACTATGGCTAGTTTATTTGTTTAAATCATGAATTTACTTTTAAATGTGAACTGAAACATTTATCCTATTTCTGATTGATGATATACAGAACCCAAGGTTAATATTATTTCAGAGGTTATGTGATATGGAACTAGTCTTCTTTAAGTAATGTCTTAGGTATACTGGCATAATAAACTATTCTTATAGATATAAATTAGATAATATCTTTACTAGCTAGTTTCTTAAAGATGATATCTGCCTAAGATAAAGGATCAAATATTTTCTCACAATGTATCATATCTAAAAAATAAATGTTGAATCACTTTAGATATTGTCCGGGTTATATCGAGTACATTTTGTGTAAGCTTATTATCTTAGAAGTTACACTCTTGTGCTTTACTTCTTACAAATCAATTTAAACAGTTAAAATTTATCAAAATGGGATTTTGCTCCAGGTTAGTAATGACGACTTTTATTTACAAATGATTTTGTTTTCACAGAGAACTGAGCAATAAACTCTCAAGCTATATAGGAAGTTTACTTACTTGATATGACTGATCACACCAGTCGTTATTGATGAAAAGCAATAAACTTGCTAAGGAACAACACCCCAATCAGATACAAAAACTGCTTGTCTTTTGCCAGTAAATCTGCCCCGATGTTGCTAATCCCCAATCTAGATTAAAGAACACAAGATAGATGATCCAATGACCAGAGATAAATTATATTTCATGCATCCCTTTATATACAACAATACCCGACCACACAGTTAACCAATAAGGAAAATAGAATCCATATAAAACAAGGACAATAATTAGGATAAACTTGTATATTCCCATTGATTTATTATAGACTGAAGCTGGTCAGTGTGAACATCAAGATTGGGATGCAGGTACATCCAGCCGATGAATCCCAAATAGGACAAGACGCGCATCTTGGATTCCACTTGCCAGTTACAATCCAACTTATATAAGGACAATAATGTATATGAACATTCGTCCAAATTTGAACGGATAATTTAACAATATTGGGCGCTAAGTGTCGTCCCATTCTGTAAAGAAACATCATGATGAATATGAAGGTTCCTAAACAAACGTAATATAAAGTTTATTTTCAACCCAGTAACATTGTTAGATCTAAACTGGTTGAAATCAAAGACGTGATCCCCGAAGCGGACCAACAAAACTGTGTGTATAAAATCAGTTGTAATGAATGTAATGCTTCATATGTAGGTGAAACATCCAGGCAGTTAAACTTATCGATAAAGGAGCATAAATAATGTTTGAAAAATGCTCCCGAATCCTCGGAGGAGTAAAAAGAAGCTTGAATGTAGGTCAGGTATAGCTTTACATTCATTGTAGATAGGATATCAGATTAACTTCGACTACACTGAAATCCTCTAGAAAGGTTTTTATGCTTACAAAGAAAGGTTGACAGCTGAAATGCTTCATATATAGGCAAGTGCAAATAATGTTGACAAAAAGAAGGAATTACAGTTAACTGAACCTTGGCAACTATTGGTTAACAAGTTAGTGTCAGTCTATACAACCAATCGATCAAATGTATTTATTAACAAAAACAGATATTCAAAAGATTTTATCGATTTTTTGGAGTACATTTATATCCAGTTACTTTTAGTTGATTTAACATTTTTATCCTCAGTTTCATGAATGACAATCATACATATTTTGATATACTGATATATACTTTATGTCATACTGTTTCATTATCAATACATAGCCTAAGTTTAATGTTGCCGTTGTATATATATAGATGCACACAGATGTATGCAAGCATTTGATCTTGACACTACTTCTTACAATGAAAATTCACCTTTAGTACAGGGTTGGACAATTGTTTGGTTATTTGAACTTATATCTTTGATAATTTTAATTATGATTATTTTTCTCTGAAAAAGCCTGGGCCAGTTTTGCTAAGTAAAACGTTGGAGTTAGTTTATTTACTTTCATTCGTTAAGATTTTTCAAATATAATCTACTTCTTAGGACAAGAATGATATGAAACTGAGAGGCGAGAAAAGTATACAGTTAATCAGTTATAGTTCTTCAGCAGAAAATGATACGACAACAGTTTGTAGGTCTAATGGGTGGTTAGGGTGAGAGGAACATATTACTTACTTACGCCCGTTACTCCTCACTGGGGAGCATAGGCCGCTTACCATGATTCTCGATTGAACTCTGTCCTGAGCAATTCTTTCCAATTGTTTCCAGTTGCTGTTCATCCTTTTAATGTCTGCTTCCAATTCTGGCGGCAGCGTGTTCTTTGGCCTTCCTCTTTTCCGTTTCCTAACAGGATTCCATGTTAATGCTTGTCTCGTGATGCAGTCTGATGGTTTCCGAAATGTATGTCTTATTCATCTCCAACGTCTTTTCCTAATTTCCTCTTCGGCTGGAAGTTGGTTTGTTCTTTCCCATAGTAAGCTGTTGCTGATGGTTTCCGGCCAACAGACATTCAGTATCTTGCGTAGACAGTTGTTTATTAATACTTGTACCTGTCTGATGATGTTTTCAGTAATTCTCCAAGTTTTAGCTCCACACAGCAGAACTGTCTTGACGTTCAAATTGAAGAGTCTGACTTTGAGGTTAGTTGATATTTGTTTTGAGTCTCGTATGTTTTTCAACTGTAAAAATGCTACCCTGGCTTTGCCAATCCTTGCCTTTACATCTGCATCGGACCCACCTTGTTCATCTATGATGCTCCCCAGGTACGTAAAAGTATCCACTTCTTCCAGAGTTTCCCCCTCAAGTTCAATTAGATTGGTGCTTCCTGTGTTGTATTTGAGGATCTTGCTCTTCCCCTTATGTATGTTCAAGCCTACCGATGCTGAGGTTGCTAGGAACATATTAATAATAGAAATAAAATGTTCTATTGACATATACCAAAAATAAATGAAATAGTCCTCTGAAAGTTGGTTGATCTTCTTGAGTTCTCTGTCCCTCTCAACACATCATTCTAAAAATTGTTGTTGATGTATGTTGATGCCTGAACCAATAAAGGTTACATACTTAATATATTTTATAGTTCTTTTCTTCCACAGAGGTTAAATGATTCCTGTCACACAATTATTAAATGCAACTTATACAGGGGTTTGTGCAAATAACTAAAGTTATTATTCATCTCTGTATTTTCCTTTACTTTATTTCATTAGATTTGTTTGTAACTTTGTAAATCCACTCAGTGTAAGTCATATACTGGAGACTCCATATACAGCTGCACGTTTTGTGTCAAGTATACCTTATGAGCCGTTTTGTAGTATTGGAAATGAGATTAAAGAACGTTGGTATTCTGGTAAGTATAGATGAAAATCATATTTTTACTTCAATTTTGTTTCTTTTCTTCTTATTAATAAAACTAAATTTTCAATCACTGTATTATAGATTTAAATTCAGTTCTAATTAATTCAATTAGACAGATTGGACACTTTTCTTATTTCATATTTAAACGTATATTGGCTCTGCGTTGGTGTTATTTGTATGTATTCGGTCAGCAACTGACGGAAGCAAACTTAGGACCAGAGGTGAACAGTCTACAAGGTAAAAAAGGGAATGAAGCAACCATGAGCGGGGCAATCCGCTCAGGATGCACATATAGCAACAGAGACTGACCAGTTTCAGTCCATTACAAATCAACGGGAAAATACAAGCTGATCCTAATTATATATACTTTAACAGGTTTCGTTGGGTCTTCTGTAGCGTATTTTGATTCATAAAAGTGACTTTAAAACCATTTATATTAACATCATCATCTGCATATGATGAATATTTGTGTTATAGTCAAACTTAAAAATGTAGTCATTGGATGTACTGTTCAACGATAAGTACTTGACTTCATGTTTACTAAGTACTCACATCAGTCAAAGTCACCACATTTCACGTTCTTTTAAAACATTTGAATTAATACTATACAAAATTACTCACACAATAATTATTGTAGCATTTCATATCAAAAGCAATCAATGAAAGAATATTAAAAAATGGTAGATAATTAATTGAACATTATGGGATTTTGTTTCATCTGGATAATGGAATTTTTCCATGATGATATAATTTATCACTCATTCACGTTATACTAGAAGAAATATTATCAGTTCGATGAATTTTACTTGTCTAATGTTGATATCATTCTTTATTAGTACATAGAACGGTTGCTTCAGCATTGTCGATATATAAACGTTCAAATTAGGATGAGTTACGCATTAAAATCTACTGCTATGCTCTCACAAAAACATATTTGGAATTAGGTGGTTTTGTGGGGATGCATATTAAGTTTTATTGATTGAATTCGTTACAGATTGATGTTAGTAGGATACCACTAGAAACCAGGGAGCATTAGATATATTTTCGACGTAATGAGTGGAAAAAAAAACTGAACTTTAAGTTCATATATTCTTTAGTATAACCTTTTCACCCTGGCTTCTAGTGAGTAGATCAAAATGAAGATATTTAGATGCAAACACTCATAAAACTGGATGGCGTTTTTTCTAAATCAGTTATTCATTTATCCATATACTTTCTAAGTTTCCTAGAGACTCTATCATCTGTAATACACTCAACCAGGATTTGGAGATTTGTTCCATTAGTAAATTATTGGATAAGTCATATCAATTATTTCAATATTCTATTAAAGCAACTAAGGTGTTTTATTATCTAAACCAAAAGTTTTACTTAAAATTTTGATAGAAATTGTCATTTGTATTTAAAACTTGTGTTAATTGTTATTTAACTCTTTTGTAGGTCTGGCTTTTGTTTCATCGAATTGTGGTGATATAGCAGATCATGCAAATCTTCTATGCTCTTTACTCTTAGGTTACGGCCTTGAAGCATACGTCGCCTTAGGTACTGGACAATTCAATATGAATAAGCAACTAATGACTACTTCTTCATACTTATGTGCGTGGGTTGTTGTTTGTTCCGTAAGTTCTAACCTTGTAATCAAAAAATTTAAACCTAAAGCTGCTACATTAGTAGACTTGGATTGCATCCAGTAGTGGAATCCAGGAAGTTCATTACGTCCTCTGTGGAACTCGTCTGTTGGGAAACTTTCATCTCACTATTTATGTTCTCACTAAGTTTAATGCTAGCCAAAAAAGATAGTTCCTAATTTGGTTACTTTGAAGTAGCATACTTACATCACCCTAAACGTTTCCTTCACAACTTAGTTCCAAATACTTCATTTAACAAAACATTTATCCGTTAGTGAAAACTCATATCCAAAGAGATTAAATGAAGAACTCGATCGTCAAAGGTAATTTACCAATCCATGTAAACTAGTATTTGAAAGATCTTAGGATATCTGAATTGGTGTAGATAGAGATCACCTCACTGTATGCACCAATTACCGCACACTGGATAGTAAAATGGAACCTTCAAGTTTAGCGACTAGTAAATTCCTTTATATTACTGATTTAAAGTTCAGTAATTCATATTTCCAACTTGGTAAACTTCTAGTAAAACTAATATGATTAACAGGTATTAATCATGCTTGTTGTGCAAAACAGTTACCTACCTATTGAATTGGATAATGGTTGTATTAATTTTCAACCTGACTGATTTTGAAAGTATGAACTACTGAATACCGATCTTAGCTGAATAACGTTATGTTTATCATGAGACCTGAAAACCTAGATTTTGATCTTACGTAAAATTAGTGGTATGCACGTTTAAAAATTCTAGTCAAAAACAAAGTGGCGACTCAATGTTCCTTTGTTTTAAAACAAAACAAAACAAACCAAAAATTCTTCTTACCGTTGGTTACATAACTAATTTTAACAACAAGTGAAATGCCAGTTTATTGGTCTAAAGGTTAAGTGTTCTCGTCTAGGTCTAAACGGTTTTCTTTTAATTCCTGATAAACTCGTCAATGAGCAGTTGTGAAGTGTTGTATCTTATGACGACACAGATGTCTGATGCTTTTTGGTTTTCATTGGTTGTTTAAATACAATCAGTCCGTGATGTAAAGCTACAGATGATTGTAATTGTTAATTGTAATGGTTTATGCCATTACCTATATTGACGACAAAATTGGTCAAATTCTGATAACATATATAACCTGTTTTTATAAGTTGATCACATTTCGAAAGGTGGAATTTAGTTCAAAAACACTCTATCTTGTTAAAACTACTTAAATAGATTTTACAGCCTGCACTGAATTTGCTCTATTCTATATTGTTTATTTTTTCCTTTACGCAAACATGATATTTCTGTCCTACTACTGGGTAAATAATAACTCCTATGTTACAGAGACCATTCGAAAATGTTCATGTTACTTTACCACTACCACTTTCAGCATGAATTTAGACGTTCTCAATCTCTTTATTAAATGACAGTTATGTCACTGAAGTATTTGTTCCAATAGCAAATCTTTAACTATCACTGTACCGTATGATTTTTATCTTTCATAAGTAATTTAGAAGATGAAAGATAATGATGTAATTATTGTATTGTTTCGATAGTTAAGAAAGCAAGCTTAGAAAAGCTTCTTTAGATGTATTGTTGTTTTTCACGTCTAAGACTGAATGAACTACCAGACCATAATGTTCACGTGGTTCTCCATACACCTTCATATCACAATGGTTGCTATCGTTTATAACATAGTCATTATTCCGATACGTGAATTTGTAATTTCATATCATAAATCGATACTACTTAGATAACTACTGAAAACCAGAAAGCACTGGATAGTTGTTTTATCATAATACGAGACTCAGCAATGTGCATCCAAATCTTCACCGGAAATCAAACCCAGGATAGTTTGACTTAACCTTTATATCACTAAGTTATCATCTATTGATTTACATTTTAGATACA